>JBBBDQ010001213.1:4465000-4950000 GCA_037127315.1 Ascarosepion bandense | reverse complement strand
TCTTGGTGTCTATCACAAAACCTGCATTTTGGATCCATATTATTACGCATAATATTTGCCTGAAAGTTTCTAATGAAAAGACTTTGGTCTTGTGCTGCAAGAATAAAGCCTTCAGTTTCAGACGTTAATCCAGATGCACGTAACCATCGATGAGTATTAACTTTGTCAACATTGGATTTATTGGCACGTTCTGGATATTGGCCATGCAGAGGTTTGTCTTGCCAGCGCTGTTTTATCTGTTCAAGAGCTTTATCTTTGGCTTTCCTTTTCATATTTTTTGCCGCAATAGTTGATTCTTGGCTTCTGTTTTGCTTTTCTACAGAATCTACTAACTGTAAATCTTGTTTGTATTTACTGCCTTCTTTTATTATTGAATATTTTTTCTTTCTTTCTTCATGTTGCCTTACTAATTGTATCATCCAATCCTTTGTTGTTTCTATGTCTGTTAGTAAGCCAATAGTTGTTGTCTTGTATGACAATTCCAACTGAATAAGACCCCTTCCACCTTCTTTACGGGGTATGTATAGACGGTCTACATCAGCCTTTGGATGATGCATCTTATGCTTAGAAAGAAGCTTTCTTGTTTTAGCATCCATTCACCTGATGTCGTTTAGAGTCCAGTTTAAGATGTTAAAGCTATATTGGACAACTGGGATTGCAAGGCTATTAATGGCCATAACTCTGTTCTGTGAATTCAATGCAGTTTTTAATATCATTCGTAGCCTTCTATAGTACTCTTTACGCACTATTTCTTTCATTTTTTAATGGTGAATGTTTTCACTCTCATTTACAACCAGGTATTTATAAGCTTCTTCTATTATTTAGAAGGTATTTATAAGCTCTTCTTCTTCTTCTTCTTCTTCTTCTCATTATTATTATTATTATTATTATTGTTGTTGTTGTTGTTGTTGTTGTTGTTGTATTTATTTTTACCATAATAATATGCTGCAACTCAAAAGCTATCAAGTTTTAGTGGTCAATTCAAAATCATCTGGTAGTGAAATGCTGTTCGATATGTGATCATATATATATTGAAAAACAAATTTAAGATAAAATTAAAAATTAAGAAATTCCACCGTATTGGTTGAAGGTACCTAATTTATAACTTAGAAGTATTGTGTGTGTAGACTAATGATTATTGAGACATTAGTGCTCAGCAATGTGTTGAATTGGCAGGAGGAAATGTAGTGTCAAGGTTATTAGTTTAAAGAAGTATAGAAAAATTTTAAAATTTGAGATGGAATGAAATTGATATTAAAACAATAAGATATTTTTCTTAAAGGGTTAATATGTAAAGAACAATTTTAATATAAGTAGACGTATGATGATAAGGTTAATTTTTAATGGAGGAATTCTTCTATTTAGAGTTAACTCGAAAGTAAACATGAAGAGAAATGTAAAAGTTAATGAAGGTTAACTTTATGTTATAGATAATTAACTAAAAGTACTAGTAGTATAATTTACAGCATATCGTAAACAGTTTGAGATAATTTCAAAGTTTTTAATGAGTATGAAATATCTTTGGTCGCGATAAGTTTTTATTTCCTTAAATATAATCAATAAGTTAGTTTTCGGGAATTCAATTATTTGGAATTTTCCTTGCAAACAAAGAAAACATTTCTGATTGAACTATGTACATGTTCTAGCTTTTCTTAGAATATTCCATTATATTGTAGAAATGTTGTTTTTTTCAAATGCCAATACTATTTGGAAGGTAAAGTTGAGTAATTATAGATTTTGTTGTTAAATATAGTTTTGCGGATACAATCGCGACTTAAAATTGTTTTTTTTACTATTTCAAGTATAGTGTTTGATATGATTTGGATTTTCGCTAGTAGAAATGATAGTTTGTTATACTATAGAAGCTGAAAGGCATATACATTGCAGAGGGCATTCATTTGTGTTGCGACAATTGAATGTATTAATATTATTGTCATTACTTTTAAAAGAGATGTCTTGATTGCCAAACATATATTGCTTTAGAATTTTATTTGTTGGAGCGTATTTCTGAAATAAGTTAATGAATATATTGCTTTACTTAGTACAAACAATTTGATAAAAATTATTCCGTTTACTAAATAACTTTTCTGGCAGAAATAGAAAAAAATATTACTTCATATTTTTCTGGTGCCTTCTATCAAAAAGTTTGTTGAGGAAGGTTTTGAGCCTCTAGGAAATATCGGACTACACTTATTCATTTATCCACAGTTTGAACTGGATTCGTTATCCGACAAGGACGTGTCCCGAATTTTCTGCTGGCTTTCCTTAAATTGACAAATAATCTGGCTGCCAAAGCCTGAGTCGTCAGTTTCTGCATTGATATAAGAATGTTAGATGGTTTAAAAATCTCGCCAGCTTCTTGTTGGACATTTCTACTTATTTTCATATGTTTTGAAATAGATGATAATTTGTACATGTTCTAAACTATAATTTTTAATATATATATATATATATATATATATATATATATATATATATATATATATATATATTGGAAACGAGTTATTACGCGACCTACGATTCTACCATAGGTCGTGTCTTCAGGTGAATTGCAATAACCGTTTACCGTTTTTTTTAATAACGCTCACGTAACGGTAGTTTTGACGCCGACATGGTAGGGAATATTTTGAAACGCAGTTTTTAAAATTACAAGAAATTATAACGTTATCATCTATGGTTGTATGAACGTAATAGTTACTTTTTATTATGGTCACATTTAGTCATAACTTTTGTTCTTTCCTTCAATAAATCATTTTTGTTTGGGAATAGCATGATCTCAAACTTTTCTTCCTGGCACAGTCTACATATTTTTACACCGTTGTAAGGCTTAGCTGTTTTCACTATATTTCACATTATGTATAGGTATTTTACATATTTTGATTTCAATTTCTACACGTATCTTGCCAATTTTGTACAGTTTTTTAAGTTTTCTATTTTGAATGTAGGCTTGTGATTGAACAACGTGTTGATAAAAGTGCCTTTGGTTTACCCCAAAGATTTTCTCGCATTTGTTCTATCTTTTTTTGTGAATGTGTCTAATTATATCTTTTGGAATGGTTAGATTTTGTATTTAGGTACTTTAACTTAGTGCTTGTTTTCGTGTATGGAGAGATATTGCCAGTTTGTAAATTAATTTCGTATTTAAATATTATACTACTTTTCTATTTCTTTCTACTATTATATCAAAAAGTCTTTTGTTCATAGTTTGAAAATTTATTTCCTTATTTTATCATTTTCTCTTTTGTTGCCTGGTGCTATCATTAATCAATCACCTCTATATAATCCCTGATTGATTATATGGATTATTTTGTTTATTTTATTTAAAATGTATATGCCCATTAATGCTAAAATTTCTGCTCCGTCATATGATATTTGTGGTACATCAAATGTTTGATTTTTAATCCATGCTTTACCTTTTTGGAAAAGTATTGATTTACAGCAGTGTAGGATTATATCAATATGTTCAGATCGGTATGTTTATGTACCTTTCATCAAAATGAAACATTTCCATTAAACCTTTCTCAGAAAATGATGGGTAAAAGTTTTTTTTATGTCTTATTTAATGAACGTGTATTTAATTTTGCATTCGATTTTTGGAAGCAGAAAATGCAAAAACTTGCATATATAAATGTGTGTGTGGCTGTTTGTGAATGTAAGCATGAATGTATGGGAGTGAAACTGAATATTTCATACTTTTAACTCAGTTTTAGAATATATATTTTTATATATCCCGACGTTAAACCGTTGACGGATAAAAAAATCTAAATTCGCATGAAAAAGGTATATAAAAGAGACAAATCATTGTTCTCCAATGTGACACACACACACACACACACACACATGCACACAAACACGCACACATATATATATATATATATATATATATATATATGTTTCATGTTAATACTGTGCTGACACGCTTCCATCCAATCTAAAACATACTGATTTAAATTTAACAAATTTTCAATGTTCTACAAAAGTAATAGAAGTTTCGGTCATTTACTTAATTTACTTAAATTATTAGCCTGTCCAAATATTAATAAAGGGTATTAACAAAAAAAATTAAAAAGGAAATGTCACATTAATTGCTTCATTTACAGATTTTCATGGAGACATACACTAAAAATATTGAATGAAATCGAAACAAAAAAAATTCAAAATATGGATACTGGATTTGGTTAATATATAATATGTGAAGACCTGGAAAGTGTTCTAACACAAAACAGAAAATTCGACACCGAGATCAGAAGAATGCATTCTAGAAGCTGAGTAGTGTATTACGAGACAGGACGATTTCGCTAGAAACAAGGAAGAGAGTCCTGGATTGTTATGCGATGTCAGTTTTTCAATATGGAAGTGAATGCTGTATAATATCATTGAAGATGAAAAAAACTTGACAAAACTGAAATACCGAACACCAGGTAAATACAGATAAAGTTCCAGGGAGATAAAATGAGGAAAACATCCTGATTTAAATATAACAAAATTATTAGAGAATGAGGATAGCATGATAATGAGGAAGAAAATCTTAGAGAATCTCATACTAACAGGCAATGTAGAGGGAAGTATCAGTCAGTCAAGTGCCATACGTGATACACGCTTGGGCGATCATGTCTCGAAAGAGACATGACTGACTGGGCAGAAGATTTTCCCGCAGTTGTTTGCCATTGCTTTCTGCGGTAGATTGGTTGCCGGCCAAGGCTATAGAACCCAAACTGTCCTGCTATTTAACCCATAACTGGAAGGAAGAGATGGATTAATACCTTTCCCAATGGTATCTGCGCGTAAGTGAATACGATGGATTCAACTGGAATTCGAACTCGGCTCCCCGGTTTCTCGTTCCGAGCCGATATCCACTGTACCACAACGCATATCCGAGGGAAGTATAGATAGGGAAAAACAGCGTCTAACTTACCTGACTTGCCTGATCTGGTGGATGACAGAGTAGGTGAAAGCGTGGTGTAACAGGAAAAAGCTTGCTAAGAACCACCAGGTATACGGAGACGTAGAAGGACAAGGTACTAAGAAGAAGAAGAAGAAAAAGAAGATCCTTCCTTTTTTATTTGCCGCGTCTTTTCAGGATGTAGGCGATCAGGCCTTCGACTTCTCCCTATCGTCGCTCTTAATATTTTTTTTATTTATTATTACACACAATCCCCGCTCCACCATTCGTCTACTCAAGTCTATCTGGTGTGTTATTTGCTGCTATTTCTTGTCCGCTCTTCACTTCTATCTTCACATCGTATTTTCTAAATTCTTCTTATTATTCTTCTTCTATGTGCCCTGTCCCTTCAGGACGTAAGCGATTATGGCTCTCCACGTCTCCCTATCCCTTGTGGCTCTTAGTATGTTTGCTCCTGTTACTCCTAGCAACCCCCGTTCCTCTGTCTCTCCTTCCTTCTATCTGTCCAGTCAGTATCAGGTTCTCCAGGCTCTCCTTCCTCATTGCATGTCCCAGGAACTTCAGTTGTCTCTTCCTGATGCTCAGCATCAATTTCCTTTTTGTTGCCATTCTTTCTAACACCTCGTCGTTGCTTGTATGCTCAGTCCACGATATCCGTAGCATCCTTCTGTAGAACCACATTTCGGCCGCTTCCAGTTTTGTCTTCATCTTCGATTATATTGTCCAGCACTCACTGCCGTATTGAAGAACTGACATCACGTAGCAGTCTAGCACTCTTTTCTTCATTTCTATTGAGATTATGTCCCAAATCATTATCTGTTTTTTACGGATTTTAAATATCAGTTCCTTGTTGTGTCCTTCTCTCTATTAATTTGACATTGCTCGTGTACTTAGTCTATTGTATTTTCGGCATGCCTCTACAAAAACACATTTCGGTTGTTTCAATCCCTCTTTTATTTTAATGATATTTACCAGTATTCGAACATCTCAATTTCTGAATCCAATCTGATGGAATTATACGCCTTATATTGTTTATTACATGCAATAATTGATGCTTGCTTCTGAATTGACGTCTATACTCAAACACACGTTACTTCAGAATGCGCCACAATTTTTCGACAGAGTTTTATATAATCAAATGATCGGCCAGAGGTCGAATCTCTGCTGATACGCCGTAATGTTATGCTCTAAATGCAAAAGAGCATTATTATGCATAGACAATGTGTAACTAGTTTCAAGAAAGTTAATCTTTACCCATCTTTTACAATGACGATGAATTAAAAATTCTAGCGAAATGAATTTTGGCATTTTCTGACACGTTTCCCTGTTCATCCTTAAAAATTATTTGTAAATTAAAAAGGAACGGGCTCTCTAATTGATGATATATATAAAAACACACACACACTCACACACACACACACACACATATATATATATATATATATAATGAGGGTAAAATATATGAGGATAAGATATATATAATAAAAGAAAGCAAACGGTTTTACTTCCATTTCTTAAAGTTTGGTTTTTGGGAGAAATCAATGTAAAATGTAAGAGTTGTGAAAAAAAATGTCCATGATGTGAAAGGGGAAATGAAAATTTTGCTCTTTAAACAGTGAATGCCTCCAAGACCTGATGCAAGATCCAGCAAACTAAAATTAAAAAACAAAATGAAAAAGTGAATGTGAATTGAACAATACGGAACGCCAATTGACATCAGATTTAATGGAACACCTACTAGTCTTTAAAAGATTTTCACATACGCGTTGTGGGCAAAATCATTTTCTTGTGAAGGTATTTTTCCTGATTTTCAATGGAACGTGTTGTTTGATTTTACTACCAAGTCGTTGAGTGTTTCTACCTGTGTAACTGACACCGCAACCACAATTTTTTCGTAAATTACAGAATGTCTTTATGATTGGGCTGATCGTCCTTACGATTTGAGGATAAAACAGTTTTTGTATCAAACACAAAAGGCATCTCAGCAGAGAAAAATATTTCTTCACAACAGAAGAACTTTGCCTAGTAATGTTTTCACCCTTCTCTCCAATCCAAGGAAGTCTTAAATACACCTGGCATTTAGAAACAACTACTGGATTAACTTTCCTGAAATCAGCGATGTTGTTACAAATCACCGAATTGAGAAAATAGGTAGATACCAACCATCGCACAAAATTCTATTTATAAAATTAAATTCACTATCAATGAACTCTTGACAACGAATCATCAATGCCCTATGCGTTAAAGTTTTATGAGGTTTATTTTGCGCTTGGTGGGTGCAGAAGAAAACCCAACGCGGGTATAAACTGGAAAAAAGAGGACATTTTACACTGAGTTACGAACAGATGTTGGTATACGCGGCACCAATTCATCAAGGAAAGCAAGTTTGGAATTAACCTCTTTCTCAATTGTAAACCTTAAAGAGGGACGCAGATTATTAAGGAAGGAGATAAATTGATTAATCTCAACTTCATCATTAAATACACAAAATTCATCATCAATATAACGACCATACAAAGAAGGGCACAATGGATTATTAAACAATTTCTCCTCATAAATCCCAACGAAAATATTAGCCAACGCATGACCCAAGAGGGACCCATGTCGACAGCGTCAATCCGACGGTACATCATTTTTAAAAACAAAAATCAACAAATGTAGTGGCCAACTTCATTCATTCCACGAAAGTTTCATCACGAATATCTGGACGAGACAAAAACAGCAATAAAGAAAATCACTGCAAGTAATTATTGGTTACAATTTCTTCCAATTACTTCCGTGAGATGAACACAATAAAATAAAGAACATATATTGTATGAACACATAAAATGGCTAGAAGAAAGACAACCTTTATGGTGAATGAACTGTAGTGCCACAAAGCAGGTAGTAGCAAATTAACAAGCCATATGGCCACCTTATGTTGTGAAGACCATTTCAGGGATAATATAGGTACCCCTTCTGTATGTATTTTCAGAAGGCCATAAAGACAGGGTCAGATATATATATATGTATATATATATATATATATATATATATATATATATATATATATATAGTACGCATCGCTCATTCAGTGAAATGAATTAGAGTGCTCTAGCTATTGGGCGCGTATAATGATGTGCGCTAAAATGTCTGCCAAACGCCCATAGCCCAGGGGTAGAGTCGCCGACTGACGCCATTTCGGTCGGGTTTTAATCCTGGGTAAAAAAGCAATCGGAGTCTAACCGTACTGATGAGCTGCGGATGACAATATATATATATATATATATATATATATATATATATATATATATATATATGTGTGTGTGTGTGTGTGTGTGTGTGTGTGTGTGTGTGTGTGTGTGTTGATCTGTGTGTAGTTGCGTGTGTGTATTGATCTGTGTGTAGTTGCGTGTGTGCGGTTGTCACTGTTTGTGGTTGTTTTTGTGTGTGTGTGTGGTTGTTTATAAAATGACATATTCCTCTCTCTAATGATTTTCGTTTTCCATGTTAGACATTCCGTTTACGTTTTGCTACCCTAGGAATACAAGGAAAAAAGTATATCTGCTTGATGCCGCAGTGACTAGCGCACATCATGTACATTTCTTTTGATAGACGCTTTACATTATGTCATACAAGTAATCATTCTTCTTTTTTTCTGACTTGAATTCACTACCTTCTTTCTGTTTAAGTTTTCTTCTGTAACTGCCTTTCACATGAAGTATATCGCTAATATACTGCTTAGTCAATCATAATTCCAGTAATTAATGTAATAATGTCTGAATTATTTGTAATTATCTGCGGGTTTTATTGACAAGAAATTGTCTTTAAGTAAGAATTATTTCATTCGATGTATTGCACATCAATATATGTGTATATTTTAACAACTTTATTTTTACCCTATGAAATTATCAGCTGGGACACTTTCTTTCTCACTTTCTTAGGTCAATTATACACTATTCTATGTTTATATAAACAAATTATTTGGTAAATTATCTAAAATTTATCGTTTTTTTAAAGAGGTACTTTAGAACAAAAACAATGAGCCCATACATTAATAACGGATTTCTGATTGATTAAAGCAAAACGGTGAAATAGCTTTCTTGTAGTATATTAAAAATAACCTGTAACTTGTGCAAAATAACTAAACACGTAGATACTCAAAATATTTATCTCAGCTCTCTTACTTTAGCAAATTTACGTTGCAATTGATTAAATACGAACTATATCCAAAACTTTGTTGGTTTTGATAATTCCGGGAACTGGAACTATATACTTTTTTCATTAAATATAAAGATGATTTAATTTCATCAATCTTCCGATATTACTGATGTTACTTTTTATTTATTTCTCTTGCTGGTCCGCCATTTAGTTTTTTTGAATATGCAAATCCGTTTTCTGACATATCATGAACACAAAAAATATCAACTAAATAAACAATTCTTTTAAATGATAAATACAAGCATAATTAATTATATTTCTTATCAACATTGTATACTAGATTGTTGGAAATCAACATGCATTCAGCATATATAGAAGCAGTCAAACAAAGCAAATCACTAAAGTTAGCAGAATTAATAGTCAAATTCAGTGATATCATATGTTATTTTGTAATTTTTCTAAAATACAACCACGGCCCTACATACTATCAAAGTTCAAACGACAATGATTTCACCATGAATTCTCTCATCCAAGCAAACGTCGAACTGTGAATGTTCTAACTGGCCGAATATGTTATTTGGCATGGGAAATTGCATATAAATATTGTTCTTCATGCTAGAAGATACACAATACACAAAATCACCTTTCGCATATACAGCTGACATATAACATGATTTCCTGATAGAGATGTTAATATTGTCGGACCTTTGACATATATCCTGTCTATCACTGATAATTTTAACCAAACCCGCCGCATATATATTTCAGATTAAATAATTGTCAGAACCGTTCTTACTGATTTATTAAAAGTTGCTCTATTATCTTCAATGCTACAAACAGGTAAATGAAATCCGTTTTTGTCCATCCTACTTAAAGATATCAATTATCTACTATAAAGCGCATAAAAGTACAGGATATCAATTATCAATTATAAAGCGCATAAAAGTACAGGATATAAGCCTGGAGTAAATTATATGATGAGACGTTAGCACAGTCAGGTAAAAACAGCACTGGCTATGAGATCAAACATAATTTATTGGATAGGAAAATTACAACTGATATTTTTATCCATCAGGAGCATTGTAAGACAAAGCTTGTGTTGTACGCAAGATGGTTTGCATTTTTGTCACTTTATTATAGTTGCCTCTTTAATTTTAGGAAGAAAAAATAGAAATTTTGCACACGAAACTTTTGTGGAGGACATAAAAATACATGTCAGTATTGCTTTTTATATCTACACGGAAAACAAACAAAACATTATACATACGCAGTTATATTTATACCTACAAAATATATATTCATAAAAAATACGGTGTAAAATATTTATTTTAGTGTAAATTACATGGTCATCAAGCAAAAAACAAACAAGACAAAATGCAAAAATCGTAATATTACTATCGTTAACAGTAAAATGGCTTATGTCGATGAGCTCTTCTTAAAACAAAATTAAAAGTGTGATCATTCAAGTCAAAACCTACAATAATAACGAATGAACAAATTTCCACATAAGCAGATGACACGCAATAAGAAGTAACGACAAATATGTAGGAAAAAAAGTTTGGAATACAAACACATTAGCGAAATTCCTCCAAAATGTCTTTTAAGTTCTTCTTGATGTGATATTTAAAAAAAATGAAAAATAGTGGAAATGATTGATTTTATGTAATATGAAATGAATTCATGGTTTTTCAGATATTTAACAGTTGTTGTTTGAAGAAAGTTAAATAATATGATAATGGTTGTTTCTGTATTAATCAGTGAAAAGTAAGAAATATTTTAAATTATGAAGTTGAACATTTTGTTCGCATAAATAAACTTTTCGCATTCAATTTTGATAAAATGAGCTTTTTATTTTTTTGGCAAGGATAGGTACAAGGAATATATATTCAATTTTGTAAATATTGATTGTGGCAGCAGGTCAGAATGAAGTTTTAAAATTTAATTTTTATACTACTGTATGTGTTAAATGAACTATACCGTTTAGGTTTAAATTTAAATTTTCCTTATGGCATACTAAAGTAAATTGGAGATATGAAAACTAAATAATTAAGTTTGTCGTTGTTTTAATAAAATAATTTTTATGTATTGTTAGAGCATAAGTTTTAAATAAATATTATAATTTATTCAATTTTGGGTTAAATATTTACGGTGCTTACATAATACTATCAATTCATTTCGTTTGTTTAGTAGTAATTTTAATTATAAAGAAATTCATAATATGTACCTTTTCATCCTGGTACAAAAGACAGATGCCATAGAATGATTTCAAATATTTGTTATATAAGCTGATTAGAGAATTGACTTTAGAATGTAAATAAGGAATAGCGTGAGATATTTGTTATGAGATGCTACCAGATATCTGAAAGAATTCTGGGTGTTAGACTGAAATGGAAGCTTATCAATATATCAGTTAAATAGGAATATGAACCAACTACACAAGGTACAGAATAAGAAATCGTATCCTTCTACTGTATGCTAGAAAACGCCAAGACACAATGCAAGCCTCAAGAAATCAGAAGTATCATGATAGATTTGAATGTCAAAATTGCCAAAGCGAGACAATGTGAAACGGTTGGTAAATACAAACTAAGACACCACAATTGCTGAAGTGAGAAATGAGTCCAATGGTGCAGAGCAAATGATGAGGTAATAACCAACGTATGGTTCTAAGAACACATAAGACGATTATGGACATTATATATATATATATATATATATATATATATATATATATATATATATATATATAAATTGTTTGAACATTATTTTTATCGATACTCGCATTTAAGTAGACATTCTGTTTTTTTAATTAAACAGTATGATATATACCGGCTTGATTATTTACGATTAATTGTTACTACGAAAATGTGTGCCATTCGACAGGATGAAAACCTGCGACCCCTATTTTCATACAGGAAGCTACCATTCGATCTGGCAACATCTTAGACCTCTCGACCATGAATAGCCTCCAGTCTAAACGAGGTTTTTTTCAAGCCAATATAACACAATTTTCGATTCATCGCAAACAACCATATCTGCTCTGGAATGTATCGTAATGTCAACAAATGTAAACATATCACGGAAATTAACGAATTTTAACGCAATTTTCGTTAGAATTCGTTAATTTCAGTAATATCTAGATGTATTTCGACGAGTTCAAGTCATAGTTAGTAGAATTAGGTTTTCGTTCTCTCTGAGGTTGTATTGTAATATTAGTTTCAAGCATATGTATCTCAAAAGTATTGAATAATATCTTAATCATGATTTAAATTTTACTGTTTGATTATTCGATGCAAATATGAATTTCAATTTATTTACATGCATTTCAGACAGAAATCAACCATATTTGCCATTATGCATAATATAATCAAGGCGTCTAATTATATTTTCTCCTTGGCAATTGACTTTTCTGCTACTTAACTTATAAAGAAGTCTTTATCACCGATCATATGTAATATGGTATTTTCCAATTTACAAAATTTCCTTTTTTTTCATGTCATTAATTCGACAAGAATTAATCTAACTTTCCAAACAAACATGAACGTTAGAAGTGATCTTTTTCAGTGATCTTTGCATGTCATCCCATTCAATATACTCCCGAAAATCTTTGTTTTTCAGGTACATTATTTTCCAAACTTTAAGCTTTTAAAACCATTTGTAGGCGTCGACAAACTGCTTGATCATTTGACCGTGAATGATAAATAAGTGTTGTCATATGTTCAACAGCTTACACACTGTAAAGCTTACTAGAAGTAAATTAAGTTCCATTATCAGATACCATACTGTGTGTTATTCCAAACCTTGCAAAAGTTTTAGTAAGAATTAAACGTTATAGCGGTAGTATATCTTTAAAGCCTTCATATCTCTTTGAACATGTTGACCACAATTCATTTTCCTGCAATGTCCCTATGTCATCTTGCCTGTGGTTTATAAGTGCTCAGCCATACCTGATAATATATAAGTGTTGATTCACTGAATCACAACCATTACATTTTCTAAGGTATTTTGAATATAGCTTTGTTCACTGAACCTAGATTCTCATCGGGGTCTTCATTCATTCATAATCATTTTTTCCAGAACTCCACAGTTTTCTCACCTTAACATTTGTACAGTTTACGTACTTTCATTTCATCGTACCGGGTGATTCTTAAATGGCTTCAACACTGCAAAGAATATATATCTTTTAAGTTTAAAACTGGTATCACATATTCTTTTAATTTGAAACTTTCATTGATTCGTGATTTTTTTTAGTTTAATCAGTGTCTGTTTAACTGCAATCACTTACGCTGACGATTATTTGGCTATTCCATAGGAAAATCAAGATCAAGTAAATTCCAGTTAGAATTATTTTAATAATATCTTGTTTCAGTTATATCGCAGTAGCAATTTCACACGTTATTTATCAAAGAAAAATATATTTCTTTCCTAGTATTTCTCTTGCATCTTTGTTATTTTAAGTTAGGCTTGTTAATTCTGTTCTATGATTATACATATATAATTGTCATATCGCTACAAGTGTCCAATTGAACTGTTAATGTCACGTTATTCTTACTGCTACGAATCTTCCATTATTTAAAGATTCTAGTATTTTTAGGTGATAACTATTTTAATCAAAATTATATGCGTGTATATCTTAGGATTTTTTCTTCAAGTTTTTCACCTGATTTTACGAAATTATATAATTTTTTTAAAAATTTCAAATAGACAGTGCTTTCAGAAATGAAGCATACTACAGACATGGTATGGGTTAAATTTGAGGTGATTGTATTTTGGAATTCAACTCCAGCAGCTTCTTATCTCGTACTTCCCGCCTGTGGAATTCCCTTCCATTTAGTTGTCTTACCGACAGCTATAATCTCCAATAATTTAAATTTAAAGTCAATAGTCATCTCCTATCTCATTAACCTGCATCCTCTCTCTTATGCTCCTTTCTCCGTTCACTCTACTCTCATCAGTATTCTCATCCTTCTCGTATCCAATTCCTGACACCCCCTGTTAAATGTCAATCTTTCTCATAACGTTCCTCCTATGTAAGCCCCTGCAATACAGTAGCAGTAAAATGCCTTACTTGTTGCACTATGGATATAAAAAAGGGTTCTCTTTTCTTTTGTACTACTACATTTTTTAAATCTCTTCTACTTCTGATGAGCAATTTTCTTTGATTTACGCTTTATCATACCGGAGATTACGCAACAGTCTGCATTTAAGCTTTGAATCCTGTTTATTTTTGTAAGGATTCTAGAGCGTATTTCCGCATCGTTGATTGATTTTAGGCCTTTAACGAATATTAGACATTTAAATCTGACTTAAAATTATACATCCAGTTTAAATATATCACGGTTGACTTTACTGGTGTAACAGTATCTAATAAACTGCATATATGTATGAAAAATGTATTGTGTATGTGTGTATTTTTGATACAGAGAGAGAGAGAGAGAGAGAGAGAGAGAGTAAGAGCGAGAGAGAGAAAATGATTATCCCTAAAAAATGTTGAAATACCGATATTATTTTGTTAAATAAAACTGTTTTTGGAAGTATTCGGCAAAATGAGATTCACAAAGTTTTCATGTTCCGTGTTCAGAAATTTTGTAATAGATTACATACTTTCATTTCATCATACCATGTTTGATATTCCTCTTTGAAGATGGTCTTGTTCCTCTGAAGCAAGATAAAAATGAAATGTCTTTTTCTGGGAAGTAATTAATTTCACTAATTGAGTTAGTAACTGAGTCCGGAGAAAATTAAATTGACGCATTGACTGTTACTTGCTTTAGAGGGTTTCCTTTAGCAGATCTCAATATTCAATCCGCTTGCACTGCATTTGTTGCAATAGTTACTGAATAAACATCTTCAATTCTTCTATACTGTATTATTTTCGTACAATTAGTTCTTAAATACTTTTTTCTTTCTAATAGAAGTATGTCTTTCACTTTTGAAATTAACAACTTCCGATTCGCCTTATAAATTTACATGAAGTCCACAAAATTATTTTCCGTGAATTTAGAATTTTCTTCGCCAGATATTTATCATAAGCTAGAGAAATTGTTATTTTTTATACTCAAATCCTTGTCGACATTGCTTTGTCTTTGTTGCATTGAATGAAGATAACATAGTCCTGAAATATAATGTCGCTTGTAGTCATCGTAGGCTCACTGAATTCTTTAGAAAAAATAAACGGCTCTAGATCTTTCCAAAGGATTCTCGGCGTCAATCTGCTTGACCTCATCCAATCTTTCTTAAATAACCGCTAAATGAAGGTCGTTCTGAATGGGCGTGCCTCTTCGACTTACAGCACG
Source organism: Ascarosepion bandense (assembly GCA_037127315.1). NCBI lineage: Eukaryota > Metazoa > Mollusca > Cephalopoda > Sepiida > Sepiidae > Ascarosepion > Ascarosepion bandense. Next base: position 4,934,661 of record JBBBDQ010001213.1, on the reverse strand, counting down.
AATGCTGGTGTCCCACAGGGCTCTATCCTGGGCCCGACGCTCTTCCTTATTTTCATCAACGATCTCTCAGATGAGATCAAGTTCCAAGTAGGCATCTACGCAGATGACACTACAATATACTTTCGCACCAGTTAGAAACTTGTCGTGGTGGACAGACATAATCTCGCTGCTGACCTTGAATGGGATCCACACTCTGTGGTGAACTAGGGCAAGAAGTGGCTTGTTAACTTCAATTCATCTAAGACCAAGCTGTTGTCTGTCAATCATTACAGGCAACCTCTCCTGCATCCCATAAGCATGGACCAAGCGATTCTCCCGGAGAGTAATACACTACGCCTCCTCGGACTTACCCTGTCCTCAGACCTCAAATGGAACGACTATATTGAATCCATAGCAAAATCTACTGCTAAGAAGGTTGGGTCACTATGTCCATCCAGGATGTTTTTTCCACCTGAATCCATCCTGCATATATACAAGTCAAGCATCCGTCCGTGCATGGAATACTGCTGCCATTTATGGTCAGGTGCCCATGCCGTTCTCCTCAGTGTTCTTGACAGGCTCCAAAGGAGAGTCTGTAATGTGATAGGTACTGATCTGGCGGCTCGACTGCAGCCACTTCCCCATCGTCGAAATGTGGCCTCCCTTTGTCTGTTCTATAAATACTTTCATGGCTTCTGCTCAGACGAACGTAAGTCACTGATGCCTCCTCAACAGATGTTTACTCGTGCAACCAGACTGGCAACTGGGTCCCACCCATTCACAGTCAGCTTAGCCAAATGCAGACGACAATTTTACTCCTGCAGCTTCTTCTCTCGCACTTCCCGCCTGTGGAACTCGCTCCTGTATTCTTGCTTTCTTGACGGCTACAACCTCCAGAAATTTAAATGCAAAGTCAATACTCATCTACTAACCACTGGACTCTAGCTCTCTCCCCACCCCCTATAACCTTCCCTTTCTCTCCACCTATGTATCTGTCATCGCTCCTGCATTCTCAGTTTTCTATTCTTCCTTTCTTACTAGTTTGTACTCCTCACTCTTTTCTAATTAATCTTTTTACATTTATGTAGCCCCCTGCACATCAGTGGCATTTCCGCCTTGCTCAGGGTGAAATGATTAAAAAAAATATAATAATGATGAGTCCAGTCATATTTTTGAGAGGTGTGTTAATTTCCATACTTCAAAGAAGGTTATTTATTAATGAGATTAATTCGCATATAGCATTAAGACAAAATAACATTCATAATTTTAACGTGTGTGATAATAACAAGTAATCGTCTGTTATAGAATGTATCATTAGAACTGATCCTAGCAGAACATAATCTATTCAGCAACTCGATATGACAAAAGAATAAGAATTCAAGAAGATAGCCACATCTGCCTTTACAGATTCGTTATTTAAATGTATTTTATGTACTGTATTAAATTGTTGAATTAAAAGAGTTTCTGGTATCTTCATCTCACTTTCTGTAAACATTTTAATCATCAATGATTTTTCTGCTAATTTTTTTCTGTCTTTTCAAATATAATACTACAGATCTTATCTTATAAACATTTTTCGTCTTGCTCTCGCAAATGATGGTCAATTAACTACACATACGATTAATGAACTTACAACAATCCTGTTTCTACGTCTGCTTCATTATTTTTTCCTTACAGGCAGAAATTCTACTTTTCTTTATGTGTTTATATAATTTTATTTTATTAGCTATACTTAAGACCGTAAATTTTATTTACAATGACTGTCTGCATTATTCGGCGTTTTTTCCTTATCTCTTTAGACGTTTATTATTTACTCAGTAAACAAGTATTATTCAATAACAGTATACATTATTGTGTTTGCCTGCTATCACATTACGCCTTTCATTGTTATTTCTAAAATTATTCGTAGTATTATTTGTTTTATTTCTATGTGTTACTTAAAGACCTATGCAATTATAAGCCAGCAAAATCTTTTGTCATTTTTGCTCTTAAATTATTTTATATTGATATATCTTGGCATATATGTAAATCCTTTGCCCTCCCACTCTCTTAATATAACTATCTCAAGCACACACACTCACACATTCGCACATGCGAACAGACACTTTACACTTCTTCATTTTATATTTCAATTAAACTTACTAGAAATTACTGTAAGCATTCATATACAATTTTCATATAAATAAATATTCTTTAGTCTTTCTGCTTAACCATGTTCTTCATCAATTTGACAGAGACTTCCAGACCTTTAGCAATTATAACTTACAATATCTCCCTGTAATTTGTAGTGCTTAATATATTTTGTCTATTTGTAATCTCTGGTGTACTTCTTAAACTGTGTTCCAATAACTTTGCACTCATGCTCAGTAGGTTGTTTATGAGTTGTTATCTCTGTCCCCCTTACTTTCAGTCTGTCCTTTGTGTGTCAAATTTGTATGCGCTATTTCCTCAATACGTGTTTTAGAAATGTGCAAGATTTATTATTTTTTGCCAATTTATATTATATGAGTACCAGAAGTTTTCCGTCATTTTAAAATCTTTCCATGTTAAACAGTGGTAGAATTAAAATTTTGGGAACATGTTCCCGCTTCGCGTATGTCCCAAATATTAGTTCTCTGTAATAAAGTTCTGTTTTTCCTCATCTATTTACATAACTAACTTTCCACCGGTTAAAAACCAGTAACGAATATACATGAACTGTTAACTTGTTTAATGTTAGCAATTGTTGTAATGATAATAATCTCATCCCTGCTTGTAGATATTTACGGAACTTGTAGCAAAGAATATTATATTGGAGCTACTTCAACTATAGAGAATATGTGTTAATATTTCAAATTGAGAGCATTGGCAAAATTTAAAAATCAGCATTTCAATACTTACATGTAACAAAATCAAACAGATCCAAAAACGCTTACGTTATACAGTGTGTAAATAAAAGATTCAAAATTATTCTTAGAATAAATAATTTATTATATTTATTATATTTTTTTCAAATTTCGGTGGGAATATTCAACATAATATTCTTCAGAATTTTCTATATCATTTCTTCATCCAGCATGAAAAATGTAAATACACTAGCCTTTGAAGCCCTCTGATTTCTTTGTTATTTGTGACTTACCATTTCTCACTTTCTTTGAATTCATCCCCGTATTCCACAATGTGTTACCAATTTTTCAATTATTTTGATTTTTTTTACTCATTCTACTTATTCAAAATGTTTTTAAGTTTCTTTCAGCGAGCTTCACTATGTTCGATGCCCCAAGGATATTTAAGAGTTTCTTTATTTCGCTCCTATTCTTTTAGCCTAGTAGTTCAGAACATTTTATGTTAACAATCAGTATGCAGTAAAGTAGATGATTAACTGTCATTCCATTTGTGATCATTGACAAAATGTTTTCGTGCGCCCAGATTCGTGAACCCAGAGTGAATTGTTCATTTTATAATTCCCTTTGTTATTGTTTCTAATTATTTTTTTCACTTTTTAACAGGCACACACGCAATTATTTTTTTTTACTTTGTGGATTGATTTTTGATTGAGCGATGAAATTAATGAAGGATCGATTATTAGATTAGAAAGAAAATCACATGAGACAATATTCCTACGACTATTGATTTTACTATTATTTACAAAATTTGGAACAGAAATGTCATAACTAAAAATACGGCGTAAGTAAATTATATAATTAGCACAATATTTGTAAATAAAACTTGACATTAAAAAACAGATTAACTAGAGCATATTGAAAATCACGATCACTTGCTATCAGAATAACTGAATACGTATTGTCTACTTGATTATTTCTAACAGCAGCAACAGTTAAAAATGATAACACATGTAACATGAAGAAAAAATAACGACATGATCAATATAGTTGCATTACCCACTACTTATAAATTATAAAGAACGATAAACCCCTATCAGTACCGAAAAGATAGGCTTGGAACAGGCTTGCCTCCCAGAGAGTAAAACACTACACCTGCTTGGCCTGACACTCTCAGCGGACCTCAAGTGGAATGACTACGTCGAATCTATTGCTAAATCCGCTGCTATGAAAGTCGGCTCTCTGTGCAGGGCCCGGAAGTTCTTTCCGTCTGAATCTATCCTGCACATGTATAAATCTACCGTCCGCCCGTGTATTGAATACTGCTACCACATCTGGTCGGGTGCCCCTGCTATTCTCCTCGGGGTTCTTGACAAAATACAGCGGAGAATCTGTAATGTGATCGATACCGACTTGGCTGACCACCTGCAGTCATTCTCTCACCGGCATGTCGTGGCTTCCCTGTGCCAGTTCTATAAGTACTTTCACTGCTTCTGCTCTGATGAACTTAGATTACTGGTGCCCCCTAGGTATGAATTTACACGAGATACTACATTGTCAGCTAGGTCGCACCCTTTTACAGTGAAACCGATGAAATATAACCGCAATTACTACTCCAACAGTTTCCTTTCTGTCATTTCCCGCCTGTGGACTTCCCTTCCGCATGCTTGCTTCCCTGACGGCTACAACCTCCAGGAGTTTAAATGTAAGGTCAATAGACACCTCCTAACACACTAACTCGAACTCATTTTCTCAAACACTCTCTCTACGTACCTCCTTACTCGTCTATCACCCTCCTTCTGACATTTTCTATACCCAATCACTCTATGTAACCCCTTGCGTTATAGTGGCAGTGGAATGCCTTGCTTGGGGTGATATGATTAAAGAAAACTTGTTACGTTACCCCATCACACATCAATTCTGGAAAAACTGATAAAATATTACTAGGCTTGAGATTGAGAGTGAGTTTCGTGTAATGGCATATCAACCACTGCGGGTTACTTAATGCTAAAAAAGTAAGGTTTTAACATTATTTTTTAAATGGTCGGTTATAGTGAGAAGGTTGATTTTGTCAGATCTAGATGAAAGAATTTTGTTTTACATTTTTATTTTTATTTTTTGAAAACAAAAAAAGACGTCTCGTTTTGCATTCAAAATGTTTTGCTGGTAATATTTACTTCCTTAAAAATTGAATTATGGTAATTATTTTCCTTCAAAATAATTTTTTCCTTTAAAAATGTGTATTTTTCTATAAAATCTATTATGTAATTATTTCTATAAAATTCTATGTTCATGCCTTCATAGTGTTTTGACCAGAGTTTGGGGTGGGTTAACTATTTGTCATATCTGGGACCCTGATAGGTTCTACCATTTCTGGTCAGGGTGAACCTGGGAACAACAACAATTAGGAGGTGAGACCAAGCTTCTCATAAACTCCTAATCAGAGGCCTGTCTGACGCATGCAGTTTACCGTCATACGCAGGACTATAATAGACTTGAAAACATCTTTTCTTGAAAAAATTGATTGATTAAATATTTTTTAGAGTTTGTCTACCAGTTTAACTAGAGCTAATGCAAAATTATTTTAAATAGTAAAACATATTTTTTTAGATAATAATGAGTTAATTATATAATTTCTACTAATTAAGAAGTGCATTCATATCTTTACCAACATTATTTCCGAGTAACTTGATTCTTATATTTCCAATTCCGAATTATTCTCCATTACAACACCAACACATCAAACTTTATATAACCTGATATTACCAAGCTATCACCAATATGGACACTGATCATGATCGACAAGTCTTAACTTCCGTGATTTTATGGAAAATGTGGCCGCCAACCTTCTAGAAAATCGTCTAGAGTAAACAATTGTCTTAATCTTACACAAAGTTGTAATGGCTGCCTGGTCAATGAATGCCAAAACATGCCTTATAATGAAACGTATGGAATTACCTTTATCATCATCTACTGCTAAGAAGGTTGGGTCACTATGTTATTGAATCCATAGCAAAATCTAATGCTAAGAAGGTTGGGTAACTATGTCCATCCAGGAGATTTTTTCCGCCTGAATCCATCCAGCATACATGCAAGTCAACCATCCGTCCGTGCACGGAGTACTGCTGCCATTTATGGTCAGGCGCCCCTGCCGTCCTCCTCAGTGTTCTTGACAGGCTCAAAGGAGATTTTGTAATGTGATAGGTACTGATATGGCGGCTCGACTGCAAGCACTTCCCCATCGTCAAAATGTGGCCTTTGTCTGTTCTATAAATACTTTCATGGCTTCTGCTCAGACGAACTTAAGTCACTGGTGCCTCCTCAACAGGTGTTTACTCGTGCAACCAGACTAGCAACTGGGTCCCACCCATTCACAGTCAGGTTAGCCAAATGCAGACCTAATTCTACTCCTGCTGCTTCTTCTCTCGCACATCCCGCCTGTGGAACTCGCTCCCGTATTCTTGCTTTCCTGACAGCTACAACCTCCAGAAATTTAAATGCAAAGTCAATACTCATCTACTAATCATTGGACTCGTTCTCTCCCCACGCCCATATAACCTTCCCTTCTCTCCACCTATGTATCTGTCATCGCACCTGCTTTTTCAGTTTTCTATTGCTACTTCCTAACTTGTTTGTCCTCCTCACTCTTTTCTAATAAATATTTTTACAGTTATGTAGACCCCTGCACATCAGTGGCATTTCCGCCTTGCTCGGGGTGAAATGATTAAAAAATAAAAAAAAATATTGGGCTTCTCTGAGCATATATAATACACAAAATTTTAATGTTACTTGCTAAAACACTTACCAGTAGATAGAATTGTCGGACATAATGCAAATATTGCAAAATTCTCAGCAGAGATTTTAAAGCTATGGAAAAATTTTATTAAGATAAAAACAATTTTTCTGTGAACCATCTAAATGTTCTCAAATATATATCTTAGTATTTACAAATTTATATTTAAGCAGATATAAAATTAGTAATTATGCTGTAATGATGAAATCAACTTTATAGTTTGAATACAAAACATTGCATGCGTTTATCATTTGGTATTTATTAATGATAACTTAGAACGCTGATCATAAAAAGACAAACATATTTATGAGAAGAAATATAAATATAATTATTTACCTATAACTTCAATGAATAAATAAACGTCATCAACATTGAAATAACTTTGTTCTGATTATATTTTGCTTTGTGAATATACACAATTAACGCTATTGTTGCATATAAGATTAAAGTCTTTTTTGACAATTAAATGTGAAAATAGCCAAAAAAGAAAATAATCAATGATTTTGCAATAAGTTCTTTGTTTCTGTCATAAAAGATGCGGTCAATAAACAAGATTAAAGTGATGATTGAAATCAATAACAAAAAAAAAGAACGTCGAAAAATATCAACGAAAAGAAAAATTAAACGAAAACAATAAAATTATAATGAAGCCCATCTGTATGTAAATAATAATAATAATAACCGGTGAAATATCATTGTAAAATAGTAAAACTTCGTAAATATATAGGGAGCTTAATATACTAATCATATTACTGAGTTTTATATAACTACAGAAGAGAAGTTTTAGAGCCCGGTGATGCTTAGTAAATTGGCCTTGTGCCAAACACGTCCGAAGTCCACACATCAGTAGGTTGAAGGTTGGATGTTGAAATGTGGAAGGAAAAACATTTCGTCTGTACATCAAAGTAAAGATTTGTTAACAGAATGATAAAATTGTAAGAAAACATATGTAAGTGAAATTTGTTTACTGAACACTATAATATATTTGTGAGAAAAAAGTTCATAAAGGAAATGCATGTAATCTTATGGTTAAAATTGTTCAGAAATAAATGTAGGTATTTAAAAGGTCCACAGAAGTTTACATTTCATATTTTGATAGTAGTAAGTAGCTAAGTGTTCCTGGCGTATAGTGATAGTAGCAGAATGGGAAGTCTATGTTCCTTCCTCTTTTTGGTAGGTCGGCGACAAGGTGAGAAAGAAGAAATAAAACAAATAGTACGCAGCTTGTCCTCTTGTTGTGGTTGTTGTTGGTATGTTTGACGGCATGTAATGAAAAGGAAGAAAAGAAAATTGGCAATAAAGTCGAGACGTGACCGAGTCAGCATGAAGTTCCTCCCTTATATTGTGAGACGCTATCAAATACCGCTCCCATTCTGACTGATTTTGACCGGTCACTTTAAGTAATGAATCAGGTCATGTAACCGGCTCCTACCAACATTTTCGCCTCTAGGTGTAAGAAAGCGTCATTTTGTAAAGTTTTATTTCTAATCCAATCAGGATCCAGAATTTTGCTTTTTACACTGGCTTGTCAATTTTTATTGATCTGGATTTTTCTAAAATCGTGTTAGTCGTTTGAATATTTCTTCCGGGTGTGCAATTAAAAATTGTGTGTTGTAGTTGACTTTTTTCCAAAATGATTTTAGTCGTTTGGTTCCGATTTTGTAGGTAGTGCAATTTTATTTTGTGTGTTCTAGTTACTTGATTGATGATATAAGATTTTTATCCTATAATATATTAATTTATCATATGGTGCATATGCTTTCAGAATGTGAGTTGACATTAATCTCGCTTAACGTCCTGCTTGTATTGTACCAGCATTTGACTTGTGATCTTTATTGTTTGTTGCTTTGTTTTGATTTTTAGGTGTTTTTCTTTGTCTTGTACATTCACCGGATCTAAGCAACGTCGTGTGATGTTAGTACTTAACTTGCAGACCGCTTGGATATATCAGGTACTCTAAACATGTGTGAGATGGATAACGGCACGGAATTGGATATATGAAAGTCGTGTTCCAAGTGCAGTCAAGTTGGTTACATTCACTTACCTTGGAAAAGAAATGAATACACATTTTTCTCTGTCGATGGGTTAATTAGTAGTACGTATCAGTAAATTGTTACAATCTTCAAAACGTATTTAAATCTACTAATATGTTCTGTGTTAAAATGAACTGCAAATGTCTGAGAAACCGTAAAAATCATGTCGATCAGGTTCTTATTGTAAAATATTCAGTAGTTTATTTTCTTTTTCATTTCATAAATCGCGCTTTTGTGGGTTTTGCAAAATATTATGTTTTATTCCAGCCATTCTGTTTATTATTATTTTGTTTTTGGTTTCTATTATACTTACCGGGTTATTACCCGAGAGAATGCGCAAGCAAATAATATTTAAATGCCTGTTGTTTCAAAATTCGAATGTTGAATGATATTCAATAATAATTCCTTCTAAAGGCGTGAGCAATCATCTTTCTTTACAACATTTTGTCCTTTGTAGTTTTTATAACTGTTTGTCTTTGTTCTTTTACTGCCAACAATTTACGCAATTTGTTTAATTATGTTATATGTTGCTTTCATTTTTTTCTCTCTTGACTTCAATGAGTCTTATTAGGATTATATATTCTTAGATGTTTTCTTCAATATAACCTAGAAATTGCAATTACATTTTTCTTATGTTAAGTATATTTCCAACTTCTCTTTTATTTTCTCCAAAACTTCGTCGTTGTTAATATGTTTAGTCCATTGTATTCTCGGAACCTTTCTTTAAAACAGCATTTCTGTTATCTCATGTCTCTTCTTCAGCTACGAGGAGACTGAAAAGCATTAACCGCGCTATAGGATAAATAATATTACATATCGAGCCACTAAATTATTACTAATTGTAATAAAACTTCCTTTTTCTTAATATCTTGCTTAACATTTGCAGTAACATTTCTTTATTCGAATGTGTCTTCAGATTTTGGTTTCGCATTTTCTGGTCCCTCTCTGAACACATCTTATCGATAAGGCCATTTCTTCATATCCATCTGCCCATATATTTGTGTTTTGTGACTTTAACTCCCACCACACCAAGTCGATTGAAAACTCTGTTACCGATCTTGCTGGTGTTCACACCATGAATTTTTCAATAATCCAATCTTTCACGCAAGTGGTGTATTTCCCCACGCGTTTTTCCAATAACTCAAATGGGAGGGACTCATTACTAGACCTCTGCTTTACTTCCATCTCAGACTATTACACCGCCAAGCAGCTCCGTCCTCTCAGAAACGCTGACCACGTTGTAGTTTCCGTCAACATGTCATTCCACTCCCACTCAACCCAAGAAACCCAGACTAGCAGAATATACTGCGACCAAAGAGCAGACTGGGGCTCGTTCCGCGACTTCCTGTGTGACATCCTATGGACCAACGTTTTTAGTCTTCCCGTTGAAGACTGTGCATCCGAGGACTCCTCTTGGGTTAAGGCTGACATCGATGCTTTCATCCCAGCCTGGAAATTTCAGCTTAAATCCGGCTCGTCCCTCTGATTCTAGCCCGCTTGCTCAGCCGTCATTGCCCAACGAAATCACTTCTTCCAGGACCAAAACATGCCTACCAAAACTACCCTACGAATGCAGGTGTCCCTCAAGGCTCTATCTTAGGTCCTACGCTTTTTCTGATCTATATTAATTATCTCCCCGATGGCATAAGACCCCAAGTAGGCATGTACGCCGACGACACCACAGTTTACTCTCGCCTCGCTCAAAAATCTGGGGTGGGCGACAAAGCGAACTTCGCTGCCGAGCTTGAGAAGGACCTCCAATCAGTAGTGGACTGGGGTAGGAAATGGCTCGTAAATTTTAATGCTTCCAATACGAAGTTGCTATTAATTAACCAGCATAGAAATCGCATCTAACTCCCATTAGCATGGAACAGGCTTACCTCCCAGAGAGTAAAAAACTATGCCTCCTTGGTCTCACACTCTCAGCGGACCTCAGGTGGAATGACTATATCGAATACATTGCTAAATCCGCTGCTATGAATGTCGGTTCTCATTTTGTTACCTGAATCTATCCTGCACATCTATAAATCTACCATCCGCCCGTGTATTGAATACCGCTGCCACATCTGGTCAGGTGCCCCTGCTATCCTCCTAAGGTTTCTTGATAAAATACAACGGAGAATCTGTAATGTGATCGATACCGACTTGGCAGATCGGCTGCAGTCACTCTGTCACCGGCGTGACGTCGCTTCCCTGTGCCTCTTCTATGAGTTCTTTTACGGCTTCTACTCCGATGAAATTAAATCACTGGTGCTCTCTAGGTATGAATTTGCACGAGATACTAGATTAGCAACTAGGTCTCACTCTTTTACAGTGAAACAGATAAGAATGAACTGCAATTTCTACTCCAACAGCTTCTTTTCTCGCACTTCCTGCCTGTGGAATTCCCTTCCTCATGCTTTCTTCCCCGACAGCTACAACCACCACGAGTTTAAATGTAACGTCAATAGACACCTCCTAACACACTAACTCGCACCCATCCTCTCAAACACTTTTGCCCTCCACGCAACCCTCATCCTCGGTATCCTTACTCGTCTATCACCCTCCTTCTGACATTTCCTATCAATTTCCCCTATGAACCCCCCTAACCACTCTTTCTCATCACTTTCCCCTATGTAACCCCCTAACCACTCTTTCTCATCACTTTCCCCTATATAACCCCCAACCATTCTTTCTCATCACTTTCCCCTGTTTAAACCTCTGCGTAACAGTGGCAGTGAAATGCCTAGCTTAGGGTGAAGTGACTAATATATATATATATATATATATATATATATATATATATATATATATATATATACATTAGTAATATTAATATTAATAAAGTAAAATGTGTAGATAGATAGATACTTTAACAATGTAATTAATTAAATCGCTTGTAAACAGGGAAACAGTTTATTTTGTTACTTTTTATTTCCAGTACAATTCTTATTCTTACTCGGTTGCTATATGGACAGCAATAAGGTTATATGTATTTTCATTTCAAATTCAAGCTAGTTATATTTACTTATAATATAATATCGTTAAATTTTCAGTACACGTTACCTTCAGTCATTTTATCAGGTTTTATACACCTGACTGCATGAATATGAAACTTTCAAAGAAAAATTGACCCAGAAACTTTTTAAACTTATTCCTGTTAATTCTTATGATGTGGCACGCTGTAATACACACATAATTTCTAATATGTATGCTCTTTATCAATCTTTCTATTTCTTCTATTTTTGAGCTACTTTATTATTATTATTATTATTATTATTATTAGGAAAAAATTCTTATGAAGACAAATATTGCTTCTAATCCTATGCATATCTCTACAAACGAGGTTAGAAATGTGTTTTCAAATTGAACTGACACCGTGTAAAACCATAGTAAACTTTTTAATTTTATCTTCTCTATTATCACGCAGACAGCTCACACATGAACAGATAAATCATGTTATTATTATTCATAACATTTTTCTATAAGTTCTTCCTAGCGGTACTGAGGACATTTATGTCGGTGCTCACGACAGTATAGCTATGAATAACATCAAAACAACTGTAGATTTCCTTATATACAAAAAGATTAAAAAAAAACTTGTGTGAAGTAAGTAGACACATAATGACATTCTCTGCATCTTCGCATCAAACAACAAGATCAAGAAAACTGATAAGTTATGAAGCTGAAGCTGCGAACAAACAGCGCAGGATAACTGTCACAAGTATGCAAGTTTGTGATGAGATGTCAATATGGATTAGAAAGACAGGGAATTTTCACAGCCGAGACATGTCAATGACAGAATATGTCGCTATTTTATCTGCCTCCCTTATCCTTCTGTGCAATAAATGCACACACACACACACACACACACACACACATACACACACACACACACATATATATATATATATATATGTATACATCGTCTTAGCTCTAAATAAATGATCAGAGTTTTATGCAATACACAACCATCAGGTGCATATTATGAACTGACCGATTTTTATTTAAATTTTGTATTTTGTTACAAGCGTTATTTATGGCAGTGAATGCTGGACAATAGCATCAAAGATGGAGGAAGAATTTAAAGCAGCTGAAATGTGGTTCTACAGAAGGATACTGCGGATATTGTGGACCGAGAGAAAATTATGTGGTTTTAGAAGGATGGAAACAAAGAGAATATTAATATTGAGCATCAAGAAGAGACAACTTAAGTTCTTGGGTCATACAATAAGAAAGAAGGGCTTGAAACACCTGATACGAACATGCCAGATAAAGGGGAAAAGAGACATAAGAAAGCAGCTGATAACTTATGTGAAGGTTTTCAGTAGACAGAACAGGGTTTGCGTGATGTTACAGGAGAAAGATTTCTCAGAGCCACCAGGAATAGAGAGACGTAGAAGGCACATAGAAGATGATGAAGAAAACTTATGAATCTGAGATATCAATTTTTTTATCTATGAAATATATAATTTAGTTTGGTTCATACAGAAAACTAAAAAGTAAAGTAAAAATCATATGAATTAAAAAAATAAATATTAAATATTTTGTGCGTCACATTCAAAATTGTTAAAAAGGTGGCAACATATATTTATTAAATTTATTTTAATTTCTTTTGACAAAGACCTGAGAAAATTTAAGAAGAATATATATATATATATATATATATATATGTGTGTGTGTGCGTGTGTGTGTGTGTGTGTGTGTGTATAATACATATATATATATACTTTGTATGTATGCATATATATAAAATATAAATAAAAGTAAATCACAGATAGGTATGAAAAATGAATCACAATAAATCAATAATAACATAAAAAGAATAAAAAACATGAGTCTGGTTAGTCAGGGTCGAAATATTTAAACAAATATTTATTTCTTTGTTTGCATGCAATCATTAATTCACTAAGTTTGTTTTATACATTAGGGTTATTCAGCATTTTTATAATGACAAACTTCGTAAAGTTACATGTATTTCCTATTTCATTTTATGATGTTTATTTTGCAATGATGTTTTAGGAAATAATTGATATCCTGTTGTTTTTTAATTGCCAAAATTATCTGTATATAGCAATACAATATTTTACTTATTATTTAAATCAGTTGTATAGCTATAGAATTTATTTTTCTAATTGTTGTCTGTTGAACTAAAATACTATTTAACTTTGCCTTCAGAATGTATACTTGCTTGACAAATATTATTTCTATCATAAATTGATGTTAATTGGTCAGATTTTTTTTCGGCAGTTACAATTGTGTTTTGTGGGTTTGCTGCTATGGATAATAATGTTAGAATTATTTTTTAGGTCGCATAAATTTTCATTTTTTTGTCGTACTGCTAGATAGCGAGATGTATTAACTAATTTCCTTAACTAAAGTCTACATAATCTTAACATTGTTTTAATTGATTACAATTTTTATTTCGGGAAAATAGTTGAAATGTTTACGGATATAGTTTTGGAAAATTGTTCCAATGTTTGCTTTGACGTGAAGTCTATAAGATGGCTAAACCATAAGGTGTTACGATTGCATCATTTAGGTATATACATACATACATACATACATATATATATATATATATATATATATATATGTATATATATATATATATATATATATATATATATATATATATATATATTTGTGTGTGTGTGTGTGTCTGTACTGTCTTCTTGATTTAATCAGATTATTCTAAATTATATTGTGTTTCATTATATTAAAGGCCTTAATATATACAATGCTACTGTTATCAAAAACCAACCTTTTACTATAGATAGAAGAAAATCTAAACTGGATAGATTTATTAATATTGTTTAGTATTCTGTGATGTTGTTTAGAATATTTTTGAATATATATATGCTTGTAAGTATATTTAGTGTATGTTTGTGAGTTTCAGTTGATGGTATATATCTTTCCCACCAGTGATTTTCAGTTTGTGATTCTGAAAAATTCATAATCATGTCCTTTCTTTCTCGGTCAGTTTGTTGTGTGTTTGTTTTTTGTAGGTGGATTAAACCTACTGACAAATAAATGTCTTGATTAAATTGACTTTTAAAACTCATTTTTAAAGATCACTTGATTACTTTATAAAGATTAAGTTTATTTTAAATATAAGTAGCTATTCTTAAATATTTCGCCCGCTTTAAGCAATTCCTAATACATTTAATAAATTTTATAAAATGTATACTGTAAGGTAGTTTGAATACAGAAACTACAAACACAAAAACAGAGAAAGCAAGGTAATTGATCCTCTGTATCAAATATATAATTGCAAAATATTAAAGACTGAAACTCACCTAACATGGATATGAAAAAACAGCAATATATTAGAACAACACCAAAACATTTTAACCATTTCTTGGACGATAAAACAGTGATAAAATTTTTAAAAATAAGGAATTCAAATCAGAATTCAATCTTTGAAAAAGATTTCATTGGCGCCAACCACAACAACAACATGATCAAATGATTAAATATAAATCCATTAATATATTTTAAATCTTAAAGCCAAAATAAAGTAAACAGGCAAAATATCACACGATAAAGGTACACGAGAAAAAAAAAACTAAATATAAGAAAATAATACATTCAAAAAGTACAAATAATAGAGCATTTGTATTGTTAGGACTATTGTCTTCATCTTTATTGCTATTTGTACGACCTTCCGGACTTTGTACGCACTGGCTTTCTTCAAGTGCTAGGAATTTCGAAACGAACCTTTATTAAAATTCCTGGGGTATATGAACTATTTTTCTTGCCTAATGCCTTCTATGGTACTCACGAGTTATCTCCTTCTAACACTGTAAGGTACTTGTTCACCACTCCTGTAGACTGCTATTGAACTCAATACTCTTTGGGTCAAGTCACAGGAACTAAGTAACGTCTATATCCACTGGGCCATGATTCCTTAAGGATAACTCATAGCAATATTTTTTGTTCGTATCTGACTGTTGGATAATTAAAAAGAAAGAGATAGAGTGAAATGCATTTGAAATGGTATAAGTAACTACGCTGAATCCTAAAAGTCGTAAAAATATAGGGATTCTTTGAGAGATCAATGGCTCAATACGGGTGCAGAAAATTTAGATTCTGCTCGGTGATGATAGAAATCTAATAACTTATTTTTGCACACTACATTCGAGATTTTTTCTGCTATTTGTTCTTAGCTGCGGATCTGGACATATGGATCTTATTGTTGCTTTTCAAAGCTGTAGTACTATCATCATAAATATACTTACGAATGATTAAATAATGTTTCACCGCAGCTCGGGAATATAAAGCATTAGTACGACACTGTCCCCTAATATTAAAAAATGAATTTATCTAATGTTAATATAATCGATCACTTGATAATTTTTTCATCAGCTGCTTTGCATTTAAACAATTTTGCTAAGATTTGAGAACTCTCGGCTAAAGTTTTAAGAATAAACACATGAGTTTTAATCGTTCGGGAAAAAGAATGTGTTCAATGATACGACAAAGGATGTCACGTAACGGCCAATAGGTGGCGACATAGACGTTGCTCTTGACCAATACAGGTACGTTGTGCCAACACATCATAAACCAAGCAAGATCAGGGTTTATATCAATATTTTGTTACTGATAGCTCACCGTAAAAACAAAATACATGTGTTAGAAAAACTTAACTAACTGCGCGAAACAGTGCAAGAATCGAAAAATAATTTATTTACACCCTCCAGAACACTGAGAATTATCTCACCTAATAAGGGAATTGATGGTGTTTTAAACAAAAATTATTAAGGATGAAAGTTAACAGGTATAAATTACTCTAACACGGATTAGAATGACTGATGAATTAGGCTAGGGAACCGTTCTTAATAAATTAATTTAGCTGGTCATAGCTTCAAGGATCACGTGAATGAACGAAGTAACAAATTATATTTTCCAATTAGAGGAAAACAAGACAATTTAAAAAAAAATATTTGGATTATAACACTTCTCAATCAACTTCTCAGAACACTTGTTTGCGTCTTGTGCAATCCATGTCTTAGTTGTTAGTGCATCTTTCTTAGGACCGTATTTTAGAAATGTATTGTGTCAATACTTGTTGGGAATCATGGGATCGATTAGCCGCTGTTCAGGAATGAGGAATGACTGCTCAGCGACTTCACAGTCGCCGAGCAGTCATTCCTCATTTGCATTCTCCGCAACAATACTTGTGGTCGTTTAAGTAAAAGTAGGCCCCAACATGGATCTTACGAGAGGCTTTGCAAAGGGTGGTTTCACTATACCGGTATCGGTAACTATTTTAGATTAATCCAGTGACTTCACTCAAAGAGTAATGAATTCAATACCTGGATAGAATAGAGATGAACAAAAACTTATAAACATTAGTTGAAAAGAGATACTTGAAACTGAGACACATGAAAGTGATATGACTCATGAAAGAACAAACAAGTAATATCTAGTATTTAGCAGAAATGGATAAAATACACGACAATATGCTAGTATTTTTCATATCAAAAAACCCCCACAAACGTAACATCGTCATATACCTTTCCCCATACTCCACCAGACTTTGTCATAATATCGTCGCTTTCTACCACTTACTATCCTCACCAAACCTGGTGAGTATATCCCTGCTTAATACCAGTTTACTCTCCTTCACAATACGTGGTGATTATATCTCTGCTTACTACCACTATACTCTCCTCCGACATACTTTGTGATTATATCCCTGCTTACAACCACTATACTCTCCCCCGCCATGCTTGGTAATTGTATCAGTGCTTAATATCACTGTACTCTCCTCCCTCACACTTGGTGATTATATCATTGCTTACTATCACTATACTATTTCTACCATACTTGGTGATTATAACTCTGCTTACTACCACTATACTATCCACCCCCATATTTGGTGATCATATCTATGCTTACTACCACTATATTCTCCTCCACCATACTTGGTGATTATATGCCTGGTTACTACCACTATACTCTCCTCCTCCCCCATACTTGGTGTTATACCTCTGCTTACTTCTACTCTATTCACCTCCCCCATATTTGGTGATTATATCCCTGCTTACTACAAATATACACTTGGTGATTATATCTCTGCTTACTTCCACTATTTTCTCCTCTAACGTGTGCAGCAGTGTATCCATCATAAGACACCGGGTGAAAATGGGGATTTACGCCTATTTTTATTGCACTTCCTCCTCAACAACATTTACTGAATTTTTATAATGCTTAGTAATTCGCTTTTCTTTTACTGAATTTAGCACTTTGTTTAGATAAAATTATTAAAAAACATATATGATATCTTCATATACACATATCATTAACAGCAATTTTCTGAAATAATTACATAATTAGAAACTAACATTTTAACATAATACAACTTCTGATATTAAAGTTTATTGTTAGTTTATATTTACTCGTTAGAAATATTTTGTTCTTTGATGGTATATGTATGTCAAAATATATAATTGTTAACCACAAATAAATACTCACACAATATATTGGTGTTTTTTTAATATTTCACACCAAGCACTCTCCTCCCTCACACTTGGTGATTATATCATTGCTTACTATCACTATACTATTTCTACCATACTTGGTGATTATATCTCTGCTTACTACTACTATACTATCCACCCCCATATTTGGTGATCATATCTCTGCTTACTACCACTATATTCTCCTCCACCATACTTGGTGATTATATGCCTGGTTACTACCACTATACTCTCCTCCTTCATAACTGGTGATTTTATTTCTGCCTACTATCACTATACTATCTACCACCATACTTGGTGATTATAACCCTGCTTACTACCACTATACTATCCACCCCCATATTTGGTGATCATATCTATGCTTACTACCACTATATTCTCCTCCACCATACTTGGTGATTATATGCCTGGTTACTACCACTATACTCTCCTCCTTCATAACTGGTGATTTTATTTCTGCCTACTATCACTATACTATCTACCACCATACTTGGTGATTATAACTCTGCTTACTACCACTATACTATCCACCCCCATATTTGGTGATCATATCTATGCTTACTACCACTATATTCTCCTCCACCATACTTGGTAATTATATGCCTGGTTACTACCACTATACTCTCCTCCTTCATAACTGGTGATTTTATTTCTGCCTACTATCACTATACTATCTACCACCATACTTGGTGATTATAACTCTGCTTACTACCACTATACTATCCACCCCCATATTTGGTGATAATATCTATGCTTACTACCACTATATTCTCCTCCACCATACTTGGTGATTATATGCCTGGTTACTACCACTATACTCTCCTCCTTCATAACTGGTGATTTTATTTCTGCCTACTATCACTATACTATCTACCACCATACTTGGTGATTATAACTCTGCTTACTACCACTATACTATCCTCCTTCATACTTGGTGATAATATCTATGCTTACTACCACTATATAATCCTTCACCAGACTTAGTGATTATATTCCTGCCTAAAATGTCTATACTATCCATACTTGGTGATTATATATTTGCTTACTCCCACTATACTCTCCTCCCCCACAATTGGTGATTATATCTCTGCTTACAACCATTTTACTATCCTCTCCTATACTTGATTATTATATCTCTGCTTACTACCAATATACACTTGGTGATTATATCTCTGCTTACTTCCACTATTTTCTCCTCTAACGTGTGCAGCAGTGTATCCATCATAAGACACCGGGTGAAAATGGGGATTTACACCTATTTTTATTGCACTTCCTCCTCAACAACATTTACTGAATTTTTATAATGCTTAGTAATTCGCTTTTCTTTTACTGAATTTAGCACTTTGTTTAGATAAAATTATTAAAAAACATATATGATATCTTCAAATACACATATCATTAACAGCAATTTTCTGAAATAATTACATAATTAGAAACTAACATTTTAACATAATACAACTTCTGATATTAAAGTTTATTGTTAGTTTATATTTACTCGTTAGAAATATTTTGTTCTTTGATGGTATATATATGTCAAAATATATAATTGTTAACCACAAATAAATACTCACACAATATATTGGTGTTTTTTTTAATATTTCACACCAAGCAAAACAATAAGACTACGTAAACAAAAAGTGACAGAATATCAGAATAGAAAAAAGTTATTATGGTGGACAACAATAAATATAAAATGTTTACGAAGTAAAGATTGAACGACATAAATGATAAATCGTGAATCATATAAACAATATAAGTAAGGACATAAGATTTTGTTTTATGCAATAAGTAAAGAAAAAGTGACATACAACAACAGGGATTTAATGATGCTTCTTAAAAAATGCAACATGTTTATACACAAACTTCCAGTATATATGCAATTTCAGTAGATATATCTCCACAAACCTTTTATCTTCTGTTTGTGTTTCCTTGCTATCTATGGATATGAGAGACCATTGATTTTATCACAGCTGTATGTCGCAGACAGATCGTACGTTTACAAAAAGTCGTATCCTGTTTTTCTTTCGTTATCCTTTCATTGATATCCAATCTTCAATCTGTTAGTTTCAGGTTATTTCCGGAAGATCTCTCCAGATCCGCAGCATGTGACATGCTCACCCTCAGGAAAACATTCTTAAAACAAGTCATGAATTCCATCACCAAATATAATCGTAGTAAATCGGAACATTTTCAAGTATTTATTTAGTTATATATATATATATATATATTTGTTCATTGTTTACATGTTTGAAAATGTTTCAGTAGAATTTTAAATTAAATTGTCCAAGGCAAATATTTGTCCTGATTCAAAACTTTATTAAGTTTTTTGTGCGATTCTTTTAAAATTAGCATGTATAATATCTACTACATGTACGTACACACATAAATACACATATATAAAACACACAAACACACAAACATAGATGGAAAGAAAGAGTGAGGAAGAGACAATGGAAAATGAACATGCAAACAGAAAATGCACAATTGCAACTGTAGGTCCTCTGAGAAAAGACTTGATGGATCAGTTCTGAAAACTTTAAAGAACTGAGCGATTGTTCTATTGATTTTATTATTGAAAAAATTAAGATTTGAGTATATAGATGAAATAACAGAGAATGGGAGGAATTTCAATGTGGCCAATATTTTTACCTCCGAAATTGTGTAACACAAGTACTGCGCATGTTCCGAAATGACACTACCCAAGAAGATGAAGGAGAAGATTATGTAGAAAAAAAGAAGAATCACTTCTACAACAATTTTTGATCTTTGAATTTTGTAAGATGTATATATCATATGAAACAATAAGTTTACAGAAATTCCGTATAAACTAAAATGTATACAATGCTTTTCATATCTGCATTTAACATAGACAATAATATACCACGATTATTCAGAAAATAATTGCGTTTTGTTAATGTTTACTTGGCTGTATATATAAGAATAATTAACTTACAAATAAAAATAAAATCTTCTTAATTTTCACATTTATATTTAAACTCATGTCAATTTTCTTCATTTAGGGACTCTAGATTTTAAAAATACTCTAACACAGCAACCTACGTAAGACACTGGAATAAATGTAAATTACTATTTCACTCAATATTTTGAGGAAACATTTAGAATTAATTGACGATCATATACTTTTACTTTCATTTAACATTTATAAAATATATTCTTCTTCTTTATGTACCGTGCCTCCTTAAGATGTATGCGATTATAGAATTTCATTTGGCTCTGTCTCCTGTCGCTCTGTCTCCTGTCGCTCTCAACACCCTTCCTCTTGGTATCTCTCCCAAAACCAGCGCTGCCATCCATTTTCTCAGCCCTAGCAAAGAGGTTTTGCGTTACTTTCCTTTGTTTGCATTTCCATCTATCCGTCATGTGAGTATTAAATTTTCTAGATCCTCATTAATGTCCAAGAAAAATTATTCAACTCTTCTTTATATTAAGTGTAAATTTTCTCTTCGTTTACATCTTCTCCAACTCATCGACGTTAGTCCATTTTATCCTAAGCGTCCTTCTGTAAAACAACATTTCTGATGCCTCCAGCCTCTCTTGCATCCTTGAAGAGATCGTTCATTATTCACTGCCATACAGAAGAACAGATAACGAACAAAAATCTAGGACTCTCTTCTTTCTTTCTAATAAGATTTTCCTGTCTTTCAGTACAAAGATTAGCTGTTGAATTGCGTACTTGGCCAGGACAATGTGTCGTTGGGTCGCAACATCACACTTAATCCTCTGTCGTCAAACTTCCAAAATATTTAGATTTCTTTACTGTTGTAATGTCAGTCGGAGGTCTCGCAGTCTCCTTTCCGAGATTGTTTTAGCACTGCCTAATTCGCGTATCTGACATTGTAGAAATTGTAGCCACCAATGACCAATCCTGACAAGGATTTTACTACTTTCAGAATTGTTTCGCTGTATAATTTGATTAGATCCTGGGAAAAACACTTCCTTGTCTTACGCCCGTTTCTAAATATGTAAACCTACTGAATTCACTTCCTATTCGTACGCAAGCAGTTTGCTGCCAATAGATATACTTGATTATTCAAACGTTTTTTCTAAATTATCGAGGTTGTCAAGCATCTATATCAAATCTTTGTGCCATACTTTGTCTAATGCTATTGCAGAATCAATAAAGCATAGATATAGTTTCTTCTACATTTGTATTGCTCTTTCGGATAAAATTCTGTGCAGGAATACCGCACTCCTCGTTCTGGTATCTTTAAAAAACTCATACTGTTCTTGACCTATCTCTGGGCCAAATTTGGGAGTTATGTTGTCAGATTCAAGTGGTAATATAGTCTTTGAAATTTTTTGATAGCCATGACTGGGTTGTCATTCTCTTGTTGCCAGATATCCAGCAGGCCTTATATTGACCCAAAGCAATACTACCTGCTCAAGGGCCTTGATATAGGTCTTCGTGTTGAGTCTAAGACTCTGTAGGAAGATGAATGAAGGTATAGCCCCGCCATCACTATTGATTGCTCTATAATCCATGATGATGACTGGATATATTCAAATCTTTCTGAATGCTCGGCAATAATCAGAGATTGACACTCAAACACAAAATGTTCGTACTGGAGCTTTTGGTGCATATTATAAGCTTCACAGAAATATGTTTCCATTCCACTTGAGCAATGAAATCATGATTCTATTTTCCTCACAGACGATTTTCAACTAAACCTACTATACATTAATAAAACACTTACGGTCATATCACGTTGAATACACCGGTTATTGCTCGATCACCGAAGTTAAGCAACTTTGAGCCTGGTCAGTACTTAGATGGGTGACCGCTTGGGAATAAGCGTTTAGTGACGGATGTGCATTGTGGTGCAGTGGATATTGGATTGGAAACATAAAGCCGAATTCGAATTCCAGTCAAATACCCTGCATTCACTTAAGCACTGGTGCCCATGGGAAAGGTATTAATCCGTTCCTTCCCTTCAGTTATGGGTTAAATAATAAGGGTAGGACTTGGGGACCCTGCCCTTAAAAACAAATCCCAATGAATCTTGATACTCGAAAAGAAAAAATATTACTTGACACAAATCTTATATAAAAACAACAATAAATTGTTGAAAGAAAAATGTATTACCAGCAATAAACAAACTAATAAAATATAGTTGGTAATAAATGACCGCGGAGGTTGATATGCCATAAAAACAAAACAACCAACCAATCAACATTAATAAAAAAAACACGCATGTGCAAAATTAAAAATATGATATGGTTATAATTTACCCATCGCATCCTGTATGTAAAAATAATATAGCTGACCAAGTAAGTATTGTTCTAAAACGATTTGATATCTTTTTCGGTTTCTTCTGACCACATACGAGGAGAATCAACGATATGCTCGACAGCCATATAGCTGTCTAATTGCCTTGCAGAATCGTCAGGTAATTGTGAATAAGATAATATGCTGATTGTGACTTGTCATATCTCTATCAGATATCCAAAGAAGAAATCCACTCTATATCTGATCAAATATTACCAGATGGACCCTCTCGTATGAATCACTGCTAAAACGAGGATTACAGGCAACACGTGTTAGATAATATTAACATTATAGCGCAATGACCAGTGACGTGAACCTTTCTTCAACTCTGTGAAACTGATAACCGGAAAGAAACCCTCCACATATTTAAAGATACACTAAAATCAATTTTTGTCAGGCTCCGAAACCATACCCTATTAAACGTATTGCTTCGTCTTGTAAAAATGTATACAGTCAACAGCAAAAAGTGAAACACGTAACAAAACACGCAAAACTCTTCAGAGAAAATTTAATAGCCTTTACTCATTAGAAAAATGAAGTCATTTTTATTGTTTTATTGTTATAAAATACTTAAAAGAAATTGAAAGCCATTGGAAATCTTTACAAGTGGCTAATTTGTGATACTTTAGAAAATGTCACAAAAGTTTTATTCATTTATGAATACTAAAAAAGAAAACAACACAGACTAAAAAATGCTTATTTTTGTTTTCCACATCAATTATAAAAAAAATTAATTTAACATTTTCCTCGGTAATTTATGACGCTATGTCTTTATTAAGACAAAGAGAGGCAACAGGTCGATCAGACGGGATTGTCTACACTTTCTTGTTGGTTTGTCTTAACTCTAAAACTTGATATCAAAGACATCTAGAATGGGACTTCTACGCTATTTCAGGTGGGAAAACTGTTGCATTAGTCCCGACCATGAAGTTATTCTTGTAAAGATGGTTCCTGAACTTCCCAACATATTTTGGTTGTCCCCCACGAGATCTTATATTGTGATCCGTTCTTTACCAACGAGATGCGCATTGGTGTTTGTGTATCTGAGAGAGGAAGAGTATGACTCTCACATGTACCCCATATTCTTTTAATGACATTCCATTCTTACACTACCGTGTTTAGGACTACGTACCTTAGTACTGGATTTCATCTTAGAGAGAGTTATGGCTCATAAGCCAGCGCAACGTGTATGAGAAGTTCGGAATTCATCAGCATGCACTCCTTACTATGCTCATTTATCAAATGCTCAAATTTATCAAATGAACTGTGTCGTAGAATTTTGAAAAAAAGGCGCTAAGAATCGCTTTCTAACTTTCTTATCACATTCCCTATAGGAGTTCTTTTTTACGAGATTTTTAAAATCCTTCATATTCTTAAATCTGAGCTTCCTGGCATTCGGGCATTGCCTCAGAAATTAAGGAGAAATATGTTGACTGCATTGGTTGGAAGAAGTCATATGCTTTTTTTCTATGCATACCTGTACAACCAACGTGCAGAGTAGTTAAATATTACATGATCCGCCTGACTAACCGGCAGTTTTTGTTGTCACTAATAGCTTCTTCTATAGAAAAGAGGTGAAAACAGCCCAAAAGGTGCACATTTTGTGTTTCGTCTTACGAGATCTTATTAGTGCTAAGATATGGACGCCGAATTATAATTGAATTATATATCAATTATATTTGATTTTTCCGAAATATACTTGCTTTTTAATGTCAACACCAGAACGCAACGAAAGCAACATATTTCATTGTACTCTGGGAAACGATGGTTGAATATTTCGCGATGGGTTAAAGTAAATGGGGCTGACTTAGAATGGAATGTATATGTTAGTCAAGTATGACAATTTGGGTCATTGTACTAATCATGAAATAATATACACTTTGCCACATGAAAGATAGGTTTGTGATATTATTGCATATGTCATGTTTTACGTAATTGTTAAAACTGAAATAACCCAATTTATATTCACGCTAAATAACAGTATAGATTAAAATAATATTAGCTTTGATCTTAGCTGGTTGCATACTCTGGAAAGCTGGAAATGTATTACTGGCCTTTATATCTGATTCATCGATGTACATGCTCAGAGCGGGTTTTGGTCGGGTCTTGACGAAAATAGATGACCTTTTATCATCACATAAATCTTGTACATGGACATAAATCTGATACTTATATTCAACCAACTTTTGCTTTCAGGCCATTACACGCGAAGACTTCGAAGCTTTTGTTTAATTTCTCTCCGATCTAGCACATTTAGAAGCCGACTAAAATTTTAATATATTTTCTTCGCATCATAGCCAGAATCATCCGTTTGTTTGTAACTTTAGACAGTTAAAAGGTGTCTACTTTCAAGAAGTTAAATTTCTCCACGTTACTGTTGCTAATAGCTTGTGCCTGACGTATGATTTTATTAGATATCATGTTCATATTCTTTCTGTGTCTGAAAGGAAAATCGAAAATTTGTCTCAATTACACTTACTTTTTTTAAATGAGTATTTTCAAGTATCTGCAAAACACTATATATAAGCTGCTACTAAAAAGAAATTGAACATGAAAATACTGCAATATTTATGGATTCTTTGTCACTAGATGGATGATAACAGTAAAATAATGCCAGATGTATGAGCGCTATTCACAATGTAACTTATGGTTCAATATGTTAGTAGTTTGGGTTTCATTTTATAATAATATTATCTTGACAAATAAAGGTTTCAAAATGTATCCGCTGTTATTTCTATTTGCGGCAAGGACTTATAAAGTAATGAAATTCAAATATAAGTATGGTTATTTGATAATATATATTACTTATACTAACTGTAGGTAAGTTACAACTAAATAGTTGAAAGTTTTCTTAACTATATTGCAAGGCAACTAAAAATGTCATTTCGAAAATATGATTTTAGTAATTAAGATTCTAAATTTTAGACATGATTCCTTAAAGAGTAATTTAAGCGATTGGAATATTTATGAAAACAATTTATTTTACTACATTTCAAGATTGTTCTTCTCTAACCCTGTGTAAATCCTTGCATTTTAGTTTGTTAATCGACTTTCTTCTGGGGACAGTATGAAAAAGATGAAAAACATATGCATTTTTAGGTAATTCGAGCAAATGTAAGCAATCACAAAATTTGTTTTAACAGTTAAAATAAATGAAATAAATTATTTTCTGTTTTTTAACTGTTTCTTTTAAAATAACCGAATTACATCAACTAAAACAATCGGATGCCAATATTTTTTTCAATATTCTCTTGGCTCTTTATTGAACTAACCAATAAACGCAGAGTTGAGTAAACTGAAATTCGAAACATTTATATACCTGCGAAGCGGTGCCAAAATGTAAAACAAGGATATGAATATGGCACCGTATTTTTTAAATGAATTAGGAAAGAAAAAAGTTGATTAGTGAAAAGTACTAGCGAGCCGTGAAGCAGCTGTCAGTTCGTTTGCGAAAAGTCGTATCTAATTGTGTTTTCATTAATCAAAACTCAGCATTTGCTTGAACAGCGTGAATATGTTTTTCATTGTTTGTCTCTTTGTTTAGCTGTCCTCTATTTCCATATTGACAAAAACGTGAACTTATTAGCAAAAATCTGATACTCAGATATTCATACACACACAGTGACACACACACAGACACAACAAACAGACACACACATACACCCACACACGTGTGTGTGTGTGTGTGTGTAGGTGGGTGGGTCTTAGTGTGTGTGTGTATAAACATATGTTAATGTGGGCAGCAATATTTCTTTTATACATGTTTCGTTAAAAACAGCCGAAAAGGAAGATTTTACGATTTTCATTTTATTTTTCAGTATTTTTTTGTGTTTTTGTTTGCTGAAATTTATATATATTTATATATATATATAAACACACACACGCACGCAAACATGCCTATATATATATATATATATATATATATATATAT
Source organism: Ascarosepion bandense (assembly GCA_037127315.1). Classification (NCBI taxonomy): domain Eukaryota; kingdom Metazoa; phylum Mollusca; class Cephalopoda; order Sepiida; family Sepiidae; genus Ascarosepion; species Ascarosepion bandense. The sequence continues at coordinate 4,907,352 of JBBBDQ010001213.1, read as the reverse complement.
ATATATATTATTATTATTATTATTATTATTATTATTATTATTATTATTATTAAATTACTTTAATCCGAAATGGAAAAGTAGGAAGGTAAATTACAAGAACTAATTAATATTAAATTTCTTTTAAATTTTAATATTAAATAATGATACAGGAGGAGAGCTCAATATAATTATAATTACAAAGTCTATATAAATTAAAATAAATTTTCAAAATTCAAAAATGTTGACTGAACATTTCAACATGAAATCCCTAGGAGAGATTTCACGTCTCAACAGCAACAGTCCTCCATGATTGCTTTTTTCCCCAATCAAAAAGCAATCATGGAGGACTGTTGCTGAGGAGATGTGAAACTCTCCTAGGGATTTCATGTTGTAATGTTCATTCTACATTTTTGAATTTTGAAAATTTATTTTAATTTATATATATATATATATATATATATATATATATATATATATATATATATGGCACTACGGCAGGTTTTGGACTAAAATGACACGTATATGTATATGATTTAGCAGATTTCTTTTGTAATTTCCGCTTAATATTTTCAGGTTTTTTATTATATATATTTTGTCAGGTGAACGGTTTGATGGAACTTGGCGTAGAGTTACTGTAAATAACTAGAACTTTTTGTAATTTTGTTTCAGCTCATGGCATTTTCTTATATTTAGAGCCGCCTTTTAAAATCAAAGTGATGGTGAAATCGTTGTAGTCAGCATCTAATAAATTCCGTTTTCTATGGAAAAATCGATTTTGTAATCATGTAAACTTTTATTTAAATTTCTCTAGTTTTCTTTTAAATTTATTTTGTGCTATAATTACTGGTGAAAGTGCAATTTACATTTTCACGTTTTGCCTAAAAGATTTCTTGTATTTATTACATATTTTATTGTTTACTAATGGAACACATTTGTTATTAACTCAGATATATTCTTTGCAATTGTAGCCGCATGAGAATTTGCTGGTGGAACAATATATTTAATTTCGGATGGTCTGTGTGTATGTTGAAATGTCCCATGAAATATTTTACAAGATTTGTGTTTCGAGTTGAAAAATAAAATTTTAATATATTGGAAGACAGTAAACTAATTTTTCAATGCATTTCCCGAGTTCCTGGAAATATTATGGATTAAAGATTTTGAGTGCTCCTAAATATAATGCGATGAGCATTATTTATATTGTTTTTATATTTAAAATAGCAGTTCATCAGATATTTTTATTAGATGATTTTCCAAGAAACTTACTTTCAGTTTACGATGCAACATATCTAAATAAACATTAATTTTATCCGATGATGTCACACAACTCATCATAAGAATAGCTTTTACATTTTTTTCAGATTTGCCTTAACACAGATTCAAAGAGAATATAATTAGTACGACTTAAATTTCTAGAGATTGCATTAATTGCAATGGAATCTACAAAAATACTCTTAGTGACACATTCTAAAAATTAAAAAAAATTTACTCAGTACTAAACAGAACAAAAATTAAATATCAAGGGGGCGTTTATTCGATCATCTGTAAAGATTGTTAAAAATACATAGGATCAATATAAAAGAATCTGTGAAAACACTTTATGAAAACAAAAGAGGCATTTTGCAAAATAAAGTGTTTAATTTGTTTCTTGTTCATTGTAGCAAGAGATACCACATATTTGACGTAAAATGCTACTTTGAAATTGGTACCCTGGTTCTTACAAATTTCAACATTCATTCACCACATTTTCAATGATATCAGCATAGAATACCTATTTGCATTATGATGGAATGAATAAGTGAAGAGAAACCAACTGAATTCATCTAGATTATAATAAAAATGTTCTAAAAATCTGCATAAATAAGAATTTGACCACATCGTCATGCACTTAAACTAATATCATTCTTAATATATAAACATATATATCGTACCCTCTGTCACACACACACACACACACACACACACACACACACACACACACACATATATATATATATATATATAAGCAACTCTTTCTTCTATATGGAAGAAACGCATGTAAGTTAACAAATCTTATGTATATGCAAAAGATGACTAAAATATATATATATATATATAAATCTGGAAATCTTTACAATTATTTATTATGCAAATATTTTTCAATACTTATTGCTTATAAGAATGCAATATAACATGCTATATATATATATATATATATATATATATATATATATATAAATGCATACACATACTCACACGCACAAAAGCAAAGGCACACATACATACACGTATATACATATACATTGTTTATTCAAAGAGTTAATTTTTTTATAATTTTTAAAGATGTCTTAAATGTTTCTGGCAATAGCTCTATTGGATGATTTTTGTTACATAAATTATACAAATATCAGCAAGTAAATATTCTGCTACATGAATGGCACTGTGACAGGTTTAGTCAAACTCTTCTTTGATATAACATAGATGTTTTTAAAAATTTCGTCATGAGGGCGTACGAGAACATATCCTTTTCTTTGAATAAAAGTAATAAAGTGAAACAAGTCAATGCTATTTACAGTTTTTCTAATGATTTTATAGATTAATATATTATACTTTTACTTTTCCAATTAAAATCATGCAAAAAATAAAAATTAAGTATTGTTACCTCCATTAAATCGCTGTAAAAACAACAGAGTATGAAGAAAAAAATCCCAAACTTTTTCCAAGACTATATGTTATCTTTAAGAGGAAAGATCAAATTATTTTAACTAATTTCCAAGTGATTAAAATTTTTTCTCGCATATTTAAAATTTTGACAAAATATCTTGCTTTGATTATCTCTAGCTGGTAACCAAATCGTTACGAGTGTTTACAAATACACATACTCACTTTTTTCCGGTGACAAAAACATTAATTTGGAAATTCTTGCAAAAATCAAATAATTTTCGGATAATAATAAAATTCTCAGGACTTATTTTCAAATGAATGAAAGTATAATTTAAATCATTATATTTAAACAATTGTTTACATCTGTTACCCTCGTCCATGTAAATTCAAGAAGTTTCAAAATGTTAATGCTTTTAGGGAAAATGTTTTTATTAATTAAACGTAAGGACTCATTGCGAAATGTAAATCATGTATATGTTTAAACTATGTAGCCCCTTTTACAGAGAATCGGTCCCGAATGTTAAAATAAAATGCGATAAAACTATAACATTATTTATATATATAAGATTTTATTAACATGAATAAATTATATAAATGCCAGACCTTATAGACTGAAAACAAATTCGATTCTTAATAAAATAAAATAAAATTTGTTTTTGTTTTTTTATTATAATAATTATAAAAACATTTAAAATATGTTTTATTTATAATAATTATTAAAATATTATAACAATTTTTGCAACATTTGTAGAAGTAAAGCTGGCAGGTAATATAATAAAGATTATGTTTATATTCAGATCTGCAAATTATAATATGAATATTTTAGCCATCGTATTTATAAAATAATTTTCAATTATTATTGTGTGCGCTTTAAAAGAAAATTTGCATAGTAATTTCTATGTGTAAATTAAAAGTTCGTGTATTCTAGTGTTTTTTCCCTTTGCCAGAATATATTTTGTACACTTATATCACATCTTACAATACATTCGAATTACGGTGGATAAGCTAGAAAGGACATCTATGTGTTTAAAAAATTTTCCTATTAGATATTTTAATCTTCCTAAAAAATGTATTACGGATGTAGATTTTATTATTGCATGAATTTTAAAACTTATAATTAACTTTTGTTTACAGATCTGTCGATCGTTCAAACATGACCGTAAAAATTTAAAATAGCAAAAGATGTCCACTAATTTTATATTCCAATCAATATTTTTTTAAATGCATCAGAGTATTTTGCTTACTGCAAATACTAAATTTAATCATTTAGCTTTCAATTAAAATTAAAGTAAAAATGTAAGAAAAAATTAAATAGAATTTAAAATCTAGGTATCGAAAATGAGTAGTGGTACCTAACTAAAGGTTTACGCAAAAAAATCTAATGTATAATTTAACCAAGATGATGCTTTACTGAGAAATATAAAATATATATATAATACAGGTTGACAAAAACAAGGAAATTAAATTATCAATTTTAAATCTTACAAAAATTGACCTCATTATCAAAAATAACTATTTACATTCAAGACCTAAAATAAGAAAAAAATTATTTGAAAATTTACATGTTTTTTGAAGAAAGTGTAAGTTCGTAAATTTTGTTCATGAAAAAATACTTCGAGTTAAAAATAATACTTACGTCATATCTCTCAGCACATAGCAAGATTTTGTGCCTCTACGCTTATATTAACATATGCATTTCGTGAGAGGACATACAATATCCCTTCACTCAAACAGTCAGATATTCAATTGACATCCTCTATAATAGTTGCCAACCAGGACTAGAGAGTAGATCGTGGACCGTTTTTTTTTTTGCCTTTTGGCTCATAGTAGGAGGGAGACTTGATGAAGGCATATCTTACCAAAAGACATTTTAAAAACTAAAACAGCTATCAACGTACTATTTTCGATCCACAATTGTCGTATACATACCTCCAGAGTGTAATATATAAATTGTATCCATTTTGTATGTTTCTTTTTCATTTATTCGATAGATTATTATAGTTGGGCCATTTGGACACTGTCTATGAGAAAAATGTACGATCACGCAGTTCACTTGGGCAGAATCGATGAAAATTATACAGTACTTCTTGATATTTGCTCCGGAACACTGGCTGAGAAATGTTTGAATGTTTAGGTGTCAATCATAAGAGAATACAAAGGATACGTACAGAACTGAATGGTGATTACGAAGGTACGGCAAATTGGAAAACTTACTTCGATAGTTCTGATGAGAAATGAACTCCAGAATTTGTTGTTGAAGGCCTAAAACTCAAGAAGGTGTGTTAGATTGTCTTGAGTACATAATGCTGCCATGAGTTAAGAAGGTTACTGTTGCACAACAATATGTATGGCAACAGTATTGTGCATCATACCATATAAGGAGAAGTAACCTCTCATTGCTGCAAAACAATTTCAGCTATTACGATATCCCTTTTTTCTGGCCATCTTACACATCAGACTGGAACCTCCTTGATTGCAATTTCTAGGATGCATTTGAGCGACAGAACGATTAAACCTCTTGTAACACCGAAGAGATACGGAACGCAGAGAAAATCAGAAAATTATGCAAGAAAAGAGTCTAGATCGTATGCAGGAGCTTCCGATATCTTCTAGAGGCCGTAATAGGAGCCAATTGCGAATTTCTTTAATAAGCTGACGCTTTAGTATCTCGTAATATTTTTGGGTAATTTTGATAAATATTTCTGAATATATACATATATATATATATATATATATATATATATATATATATATATATTCAGAAATATATTCAGTTATATATATATATATATATATATATATTGTGTATGTGTGTTTGTTTGTGTGTGTGTGTGTGTGTAAAGAGAGAAGTATGCGTGTGAAGCCACTACCTAAAATTACCCACGCTTAAATTCACATATTTATGATATTATGATCTGTTTTTTTTTTCATTTTAAGTACATAATTTTTTTAAAGGAATTAATGAATTTTATAATGTTAGAACAAACAGTAGTTTCATTTTAATTAAATAATCAAAAAACTATTTGGTAAATGGATATCAAAAGCCAATCATTAATATTTGTATACAGATGTTTTGTATATTATCTATAAACTTCGGATATACGTAATTTCATCAAGCTTTGTTATATATAGAAAATGTATGCAGCTACTGTCAAATCATTGTTCATAATATGGAGTTAAAATATTCCGAAAATTATTAAAGAGAATCTGTTGCTCTTGCCATAAAAATAGCGTTCAATTTCATCCAGTTTTCAGTTCTGATTCCTCAGTTGGATAACTAAAACCCTTGATGACAATTCTTGGAAAATATCCAAGGCATGTTGCCAAAATGTATTTCGAAAGAAGGAATATCTCTAAGTGATGTTTCACCGGCCGTTGCCTTAGGGCCTGATATTTTGCCAAATGCCAGGTGATAATGCTGTCTATTTTATGAAGAGATCTTCTCCGCATGTCTCCACTGTATCTGTGGTCGGCAAATACATTCTTTGAAAATTATATATTATATTCTCTAGGTATGATCACACTTACAATGTTATCTTGTTAGCGTCAAGCTATATGAACTGGTGATCGACCTAAGATAAGGCTACGCTGCTTACCTGACCGGTCAGAGAAAATGTCAAACGGCCAATGCTTCATACTAAATGTCTTTGAGAAAGAAGTCATGAAGTTTTCACTGAACAGAAATGACACATACAAAGTAAGAACAAAGCAATATATCAAAAGGTATACTATTAACACAATATGTAGTGTATGTGTTAAAATATCTCATGTCGTGTCACGTTATGTGTTACTGTGAACCCTGTGACATGTCAACTGCTCCAGAAATTCTTAATTGTGTTTTCTCGAATGAATATGATATATGCATTAAAACTGCACTCGAGTTCGGTGGATACTCTCCTAAGAACTATATACACGAAGAAACTATAAATACAAATACAATCAACCATACGCTATAATATAAAAACACTCTTCCAATCATATAATCATATAAGCGCTATATATATATATATATATATATATGTGTGTGTGTGTGTGTGTGTGTGTGTGTGTGTGTGTAAACACATATATATATAAGCATATATATATGTGTTTATATATATATATATATATATATATATATACATAAACACAGATATATATAAGCATATATATATATATATGTGTGTATGTGTGTATGTGTGTTAAATTGAAGCGTGTACGTGTGCGTGTAAGCGTATGGGTGCACGTGCGTGCGTGTGTGTGTGTCATTTAGAAACAATATAGGTTTCTTAAATAATTTTTAAATAATTTTAGTCTGTTAATTTTTAAAAATCTCTAACTTTCACTAATGTAATGTTGATGACTAGATCAGTATATTAGTTTCCTCTAAATGATGTCCTCAATCATTTCAATAATGTCTATTTGCTGCATTAAATGATAAAGGCGTGTTAGTACATATTATTTAAGAACACTTACTTTGGGAAAAAAATAAAACATTCATAGTGTAAACTTTTCTTCTTTTAAATCCTCTGTTTGTAATAAGTTAATAAGTCATATATATATATATATATATATATATATATATATATATATATATATATAATAAATTATATTTTTGAACATCTACATAAACTTTAATATATATATCAACTACAAATAGTACATTTGTTTTGACATTGAAACTTCAATGTCTCATCAGGTGGTATGGATAGCATTGGAAAGCCTCTTATATATTTGGTCAGTTGTGCGTGAGATGTTGGTGGGGGTTAGTGATAAGGGGACAAGTCTTGTGTATTGAAAAAGTGGTGTGGGTAGATAAAATACTTGATTAATGAGAGTCTTTGATTTCTAGACAGATTTAATATTAACAGTTAGAATGCAAGTTTTTTGTTATCTTGCGACTATACTATATCGTTTCGATTTCTTAGAAGAGCCGGTAAGGGGTGGGATTCTTATTTTGTACATAATATTTTTGTATTTAAGCAGAGTCTTTATAATTAATGTAAATTTGCATATTTAATCTTAATTTTGGATTTAGGAAGTAGATTTTTTCCTATTAAATTTTAAACTTTCATTAGATCAGAGTTTGGAAACCGATTTTTCCTATTAAATTTTAAATTTTAAATTTCTTTTCATATACTTGGTCAGTTTTGTGTGGTATGTTGGCGGGAGGTTAGGGATACGGGAACAAGTCCTGTGGATTAACCTTTAGAATTTTGAAGAGGGTGGTGTGGTAGTAAATATGTTTGTTTAATGAGAGTCTTTGATTTCTAGACATATTTAACATTTGCAGCTAGAATGTAAGTTTGTTTTTATCTCGTGACTAGACTATATCCTTTAGGATTTTTTAGAGGAACAGGGTAGTGGTGGGATGCTTATTCAGTACAGAATAATTTTGTATTTAAGCAGACTTTTTATAATTAATCTAATTTTGTATATTTAATCATAATTTTGTATTTAGGAAATCGACTTTTTCAATTAAATTTCAAATTTTAATTAGATCATGTAAGAGGTAAATTTTAATTTTCAGAATTTTAGGTAATAGGTAAGCAGGTAATGAGTGCGTAATAAGTAGAATTTTATGTAGGAGGAAAGATTGAATGTTTGTATTTAAGGTAATAGTTAATAGGTGTGTTAGTATTTAGGGCAATAATTGAAGTTTAATGTGTGTATTAAGGACAGTTTTTATAATTAATCTAAATATGGATATTAAACCTTATTTTAAAATTTAGTAAATTGATTTTTTTCTATAGAATTTTTAATTTTTAGAAAAAAAATTTAATCTAATGAATATTAAACCTTACTTTAGAATTTATTATTTCGATCTTTTCTCTGTCTTTTGTAGAATTTTTTTAGATGATTGTAAGGTGGGTTCTTTAAAGTGCTTGCAGTTTACTGCGGTTTCATGCCTCTGATTTAAAAGGTTATTACTATTCATATATTTAAGGATTTCAATTTTTTCTTGACGACAACGGAAACATGGTTCCTTTATAGATTTAGCTGCTCTTGCTTCTTTAAGGATTTTCCATTTAACTTTAGGCGTTTATTTTCGTCTTTTAACTTCCAAAAGTATGTGGAGAGAGACATCATGTTTTGATTTTTTTGTTATTGAAGAATATGAGGTGATTATAAAATCGCTTTTTAAATACGTTCATAGTATTTCCGATATATATTTTTCCATCTTTAGGTTTCTGTATGGATGAAATTGAACACACATATATATCGTTAGACATTTATTGGTCATGGGGCATTGGTTAGGGTTTCTACAGTTACAGAGGTTGTTATTATGGGGCGGACTGTTATTAGTTTTGGAGTCATTTTTGTTTGGTGATTTTAATATTTTGCTATTATGTACTTTACGATTTGTAGTGGATATATATAAAAAATTATGTACATGTTCTAAAATATAATTCATAAATATTCACAGCTCTATATATTATATATGGAGCACTGTTTTAAATTAATGTTTTGGACGTTGTAAAAATTCTGTATTTACTCGGATAGATAGATAGATAGATAGATAGATAGATAGATAGATAGATAGATAGTTGATGGGAAGATTACTATTATAAGTTTTTATTCCATAAAGTTTGACTTGTTGCAAAAGGTCTATGCTTGGAGACACAGATTTAATTAAACACCGTTTCCTGTACAATATGATGGGTTAAGTTAGTTTTCATTGATTACTTTTAAAAAATTATATGCAAATTGTTCACTTTTGTTTGTATTGCAACATTTTTGACAGTAGAATATAACTTCATAACAAATAACATGTTTGACTTAACTATCTTAGGTGAATGTATACAAATCTGTTTACAATGAAAAAGTTTCATAGGTTGATTGTAATACCATTTAAATTAATGCGACTAGAGGTCATCAGCAAAAAGAGGAGCCCAATATGACAACTGCACGTAGGAGAATCCAAACTAAAGCAAGTAAAAATATTGAAATACCTGGAAGGGTTTTCTCAAAGTGCCACATTGCGATCCAAAGACTCATTGTCTTGGCTGAAATCGCATTTTAGAAACTTAATAGAGAACTGAAAGACATGAAAGTCTCAGTAGAAACAAATCGCTGGATTGCTTTTTGATATCTGTCTTTCTGTAAGGAAGTAAATGTTGGGCGATTTCATCAAAGATAAAGGAGAGGCTTGAGGCAGAGTAAATGTCATTTTAAAGAAGGATGCTAAGGATAATATTGACGAAGCCTGTGTACAAAGATGATGTTATGGAAAGGATGCAAATGAGAAAAAGAACTCATAATTAATATCAGGAAGAGACACATGGTGTAGCTGGGACACGAAATGTAGAAAAAGGACATGGGGGAATTAATACTCACAGGTTGGATTAAGGGAAGGATCGACTAGGGAAAACAGAGAGAGAGACGTGCATTGTAGTTCTGAGCAAATGGATGGTTAAGAAGAGATACTAAAATAAAAATTATTGCGATCGACAAGAGGTAGAACCAAATAAAAATTCATGAACGCCTACTTCCTGAAGTAACACGGAACATGAAGAAGAAGAAGAATAGAGATTTGAGACTTATATATCTACTTTCAGATGCAGAAAATCTTTAGACTTGATGGTTTCTATTAGTTACAAACAAGGATGGTTTATATGAAAATGAAGAAGCGATCAAAGACTTAATTTAATGCTACTCATTTTAAATTATTGTTGCTAAACCTTTTGGTTTAAACAACGTAGAGGGAGATAAATTTTAGGGCATGTATAAAAAATCAGTAAGTGTTATTCTCCTGAATTTGATCCAAAACTTAAAGGCAAATATGAAATTAAAATGACCGAAGTTATCCGAGTACATTTGTTATAAACAAGTCAGAGTTTTGGAAAATGCTTTTATAAAGTATGATGAAATAACGGTTGTTTCAGTGAATTAATTTATGAATAAACTCTGAATATGTCATTAAACAACAACAGTTATGTGAATATCATAAAGATGTTTTAGATGCAAGGGAAAAATTGTTTTGGAAAAAACGTTCCACGATTTTTATATAAACAATTTCGATTTTTGGACATTAAAACTTTTTTAGAACTTTTTCTCATCATGTATCCTGTTGTAGTGCATTATACCGTGAACACTAGGATCATTATATTGCTCAAAGTTTTCATTTGCATGCCAGTTTTGAAAGTTTATTTGTTAAATTTTTGGGAGTGACAAATCCTCGAGTATTAATATCCCTTACTACACATTTGCAAAATTTTGTTTATTTTCTCTTTGATTTATATTCTGCTTGACAAAACGTTTTGGATAATCCACAAAGAAAGATCTACAATTGATTGATAACACTACTAAGATAATTAGAATGAAAGAAATTTCGATTATTATTATTGAGTTTCAGTTTGGATATGTTATTCAGTCTCTAACCTGGCAACAATTTGAATATTATAATCCGATTATTACAATATTATTAATAACCAATCATAAATGATCTAAAATTTTAATATTCTATTCTATTCATAATGAGAGACTGATAAAACGACATTATTGCTTTATTTGAAGATAAGATTTACAGCTATATCACTATGAAAAACCTATATGCGTACGATCAAGGAATTATATTTACGTCTTACCTGGTCAGTACCTAGATAGGCGGCGGCTTGGAAATTCCAGGTGATCTAATCTTGGTTGAGCGTGTAACGTAATAGATATAAAATCGGAAACAGAATACGGACCAGTGTTCCAATTCGATAGAATTTGTTATATTCACTTCTGCCGGTATAACCTTATGGAAGGAATTAATACACTCCTATTCTAAACTATGGGTCAATTAGTAGAAATTGTTACAGTAAATCTGTACCTACTCAAAACAAATACTTAGAAACTAACATTATGATCCGGAGAATGTGAATAAGTCGTAAAGTATCACATAATCAATCAATTTACGTGTCTAGTAAGAATACAAATGTATTTCTTTTCAGAAAATGGAATCTCAAATTCGATTTTGAAAAACAGATTTGCTTGTTACTGTTACTTTTGCAATGATGCCCATAAAAAAATAATACATCAGTTCAATTTTTCTGTGAACAGTTCTCTTCGTAATTGTTGTATAATGGGCTTAATCCGATGAATGGTAGATGAAATATAATGAACGCTATTTCTACTATTGTACGCAATGTCAAAATAAATGCTTTTACGGGATTTCAAATATTTAACTAAATGCGTACAATAACATGAAGAAATCATTACAGAAAACGCAGATATGACAAGCTGAATATATATTCCTAACTGTGACAGGAAAACATATTCTAAAGATTAATCGATTCTTGGAGAACACGTGTCATTTTAATAGTAATCTTACATTTAATCATTGCATTTCCCTTTATCTTCATTGCCTTTTAAATTAAAAACTAATATTAAATTTTCTTCTCAGTGTAAATATTATATAAACTTCATATTTTAAAAACCCGATATATTACACCTGAAATATTGTGGATAGACAGATGAATACAATCATCTTAACTACTACCTCATTCAGCCTTTAATTACATATGATAAGACAGTTTGTAAAGTAGAACATGTTCTGTGAAACATAACTATTCTTTTTCTGTTTTGTGACATTTACCTCAGATTACATTCTAATATTCAAAACATAACAAAATTCAATAAAACTGAAAAAAATGTGAATAAAATGATAAATTATAACTTTAAAATCCTTTTCAGGAAAAAGCTACATAAAACCGCGCCCTACCGTGCTCGTTCCGTGCACTACCGTGCTCGTTCCACTTTCATTGAAGTTAGCAAAAAAAAAAAGGAAACTGAGAAGCTTTGTGTCGGGAATATGTTATTCACAGACCAGTAGATGTTGATGCAGACAAAAACGAATGCTGTATGTAAACGAATATTGAAAATGTTTAACTGAAGTGACAATAAGGAAATTGTTGGTAGCTTATTTTTGGTAAAATAGTTGCTTGATTGACTGATTGAATAATTGAAGCTGAATAATGGCGTCAAAATGACATCTATGTTGAGGGCCCAATTTCTGATATAGGTTAAAATAAGACAGTAGTATTCAAATGAAAGTAGTGCTTTTAGCTTGAGAAAAATCTCCAGTTCAGGAAGCCAATGAATATTAACCAAATTAGTAGTTACAAAAACGAGGCTGCACAGCTCTATCATATTGCACTTCCAGACCAAAGACAACCGAGTTACTCAACCTTTGCTGAGTTATTGTGACAGGATCACATATTTGCTTATTAGACCGTTAAGTTTTTTCTTAAATATGATATATTTCATACAATTTTTAATATTTATTGCGATGTGGATAATTCTAAATGAAAATATAATATTTCTTTTATTATTATTACTTTGCAAATTTTTACAAGTCAGTCAGGAAGCCTTTGCTTTGGTCAGCCAATAAGAAGAAAGAAAATAACGTGACAGAGATCACCAAAACCGGACACAAGAACATTTCATTTCATGCACATGTTATTGTGCAGTATTAACAAAAGAATCACTCTATTTTCAACTACAATTATCCATTAGAAATAAATAGTAATAATAATATGAAATACATTATTTCTCTTAAAATTCATGGTTGCCTAATAAATATGGCCGGTAGTGTATGTATCGAGGATGGCCGAGATCCCCCTCATGCCTGACGACGAAGAATACATTCTACAGGCTGTCGGAAAGAAGGCAGCTCTCAACGTCCGTCAAGTGGCCCTAGTATCACATACTACTGCTGTATCCGTATCATGGTAACGTGTGCAAAGTGTTTAGTCCTCTGACAACTCACCCCACACGAAATTGCCGATTCATTTTTGTGAGACAAATTTGATAAAAGCATGTGAACAATTTTGCTCAATCAACCTTTGTGGATCGGTTGGAATCCCATTGTAAAATACAGGCTCTACATCATCTTCAGTTTACGATTATATGCCTGCTTAAATTATGGGTGACTGTCATATGTTCTTCCAGCACGTCTTACAAGGGCAATCAACAGGAAATTTATCACGAACACACTTCATGACATAACTGACGAAGCAACCCACTTAATACGAACATGTATGTAGGTCATAAATGATAGTACTCTAGCAAATTATAATCATATTTTTGCCCTACACTGACTGAAATATGACATGAAAGATAGATAAATAGCAAACAATCGATCACATGACTTGTATGTTTTCCCGACACAAATCCTTTATATTTTTATGGATGGGCCCAAATAAAACCATTGAATTATGCAGCAGACATTAATAATGCAGAGACGCTTCATTAATGTGCCATTCGACACGTAATGTTAGCCGCTATTATTCAGAATTTAGGTTAGCCGTCATTATTCCATATAATTTTCATGGCTATTTTGGTCGACCGAATGATATCTCAACATCAGAGTATTTTTGAAGAAAATCATGTTTCAGTATTAGACTCCAGCAAATATTTTTCACAATAAAAATATTACTTTTTTGTCTGAGGCCTCATTTATTTAAGTCAACTACTCTGTAACCAGGTGGTTGTATAAGCATAGTTGTGTTAGGCCATAACTATTCTAGAGCACGTAAAATTTTTCCATCGGTTTGTAGTCTTGATAAAAGCACAGTAATGTTTTAGATTAGTAACCCTTTTTCTACATAAAAATAAAATGACCACCAAAAATGTATTTATGTCCCACAGATAATAAAAAATAAACAAACAAGTGAGCCTCGTCTATGCCACGATTTCTGTAAATTATGATAATACCGGATTTCAGATCGAGAAAGAGCAGAAATGGGATATGGTCTGTCGGTAACTGCAGTTACTTGAATGTGGATTGAAAAATTCATACATTACATTGGGCTAGATATAAACTTTTTGCTTCATTGTATGATTGTCGAAGTGTAGTGTTATTCTTTTTCTAGTAGACGATGCTGAATGTTTTTTGACAATAATCCTTTAATGAAATCATCCTTTATTTTATCTGTATAATATTGTTCAGATAAAACAGACGTGAAAATATAATTCTGAGGTCTGTCTGTGTCTAGTATAGCGTAGATAGCAAGTGACTATTTGGTTCTTTTTTATATATATAATTTTTACAGCATTCCTTGGGCTTCTACAAATGTGGCTTCATTTGGGAAATTCTTGTAAACGCTAGCTGATTCATACATAGTTAAGTAATGAAACTTCTTATATGTTCCATCGCAACCTATTCAAAAAGTTTCTCAATTGTTTGCCTCTGACAATACTCTCATTCAGCTCAATAGTTAGATATTTCTGATAAGAATATAGGCTGCAAAGGTTAATTAGTTAAATAAGTTGCAATATAGCAACAACATTAAAACTAATTTAAATGGAGCATTATTTGACTAATTAGGTATTAGCGCCAAAACATTTATTTTTTTTACAGCGGGTACTTACAAGTAATAGAGAAGATGGGAAGTGTTTATTTTATTTACACGTCTATCATTATTATTATCACTGTAATTATTTTCCTCATAATTCTGCTATGATCACCCTACATACAAAGTCTAAAAATTCCTAAGCGGTAGTGGTGTTTTTGGGGGCTATATTTCGTTTCTTTTTTATCTCACATAACATCACTTGGGTTACACGGACACAATTCTTAAGCTGTACGCTCGACATATCATTTATTATTATTATTATTATTATTATTACTATTAATATTATAACTTTCAGGTGTTTGTAATGACATTTGGTTATTTTTAATTTTTAAAGTTGTATTACGTTATCTGCGTTGTATATAGTGCGTATATTTGGATATTTCATAGTGATATTTTATAAGGTTTTCACTGTTGTCGATTTGTATGTAACGTAGTAAAAATTCGTTTGAGTGTCTACATGTTTACAAAGCTAAGATCATTTATTTTGTAAATAGTGTTAGTCTTGTAAGAAGATTACAGACATTATCTCCTCAAATTTATTCACTGTTGTAGTTCGGTTCATTTTTAAATTTTTTATGTTTAGTGGGAGCTTTAATGTTTCACATATATATATATATATATATATATATATATATATATAAGGTTTTCTTCCATCCCCGTATTTTCTATTTTTAAAAGGTGCTTTGCGTATATATTTTATCTCTTTCCAGGAGCCTTCAATTACTTTTATCTATACTTTTCAAAGAGTTCTACTGGTTTTTCACTAGCTTGGATACTAAATTGTTTTGCAAGCACATTTTGCTTAAGGGACGTTCGTGCTTTCCTCTGCAGTTACAACTCTGTTTGATTTCTGTGGGTGGTTTTTAGTTATGTTTTTGTTGTGCTTTAATATTATTTCTGTCATGTTCTCTGAAAAATATATAGCCTAACTTTACCACATTTTTTTGGAAACTTGTGATGAATGCTGGATTGGGAGAAGTGTCATTTTCTACTAACTGTTAGAGCTGAAACATAATATATTTTAGTTATATTATAAGTGATATCTCGTTCTTTTGGTTAATTGATTGTAGAATCAATATATTGTTGATAGTTGGTTCGTTGGTTGGTTGTTTAGTTGGTTGGTTGGGTGATATGTTGGAATGTGTTTATGTAAAATCATTTACGTTGGATTTTTGATATGGTTGTTGCGTATCTTTTGATAGTTTGGGCGTCATGTTTGATTCTACTTATTTCAGGATTTTGCATATATATTTTTTGAAGATGTGATAATTTTTTGGGTTATCTCTGTTCTTATGTGTTGCGGCTTCTTCGGAATATAGGAGACAATGCCTGTATAATCCTTCATTACTTTTATTGATATTTTTCTTAGTTCATGTATGCCTACCTGCTTGTTTGTTTCTGCACTGAGTAAATTTCATATTTTAAAGTGGTACGTCTCTTTGTTAGCGACACGTTTTCAATGCTGCATATTAGTGATATACGTCAGTAGTCCACAGTATTCAAATCAACCAAAAAACAGCAGTGAAAAATGAATCAAAGGATATATTCTGGAGATAGTGTTCATGCATAAAACAAACTGCCGCCATTCGGGGATTGTTTCGTAAACACTTTTATAGCAATATATCACTTAATATATAGATTTTGATATTTATACTAATTAAAATTATTGTATAAATCTGGCATTAAACGTATTAATTTAGTGAATGATCATCTTAATTTAAATCATAAATGGATATATATATGTATATATATATATATATAACTTTTATGCATAATTATAAATATATATATATAAATTTTATGCATAATTATAAATATATATATATATATATAAATTTTATGCATAATTATAAATATATATATATATATAAATTTTATGCATAATTATATATATATATATATATATATATATATATATATATATATATTAAGAGATATGCCGTTAAGATACTTAAGTTAGACAATGTCTTTCCTGAATAAAACAGATGAATAGCTTGGTTTTCATTCTCTGAAAATGCATTTAATGAAACAAAAGTTTGATGATTATACATAATATTCTGAATATTTACACTCCGTAGATTTTCTTCATAATTGTTTTAGGCTTTTTATGTGTAATTAAATATGGTGTTTTCAATGTTTTAGTTATTTATTTTGTTTAGTTTTACCTTATTTTCGTCTGCAATTATTTATACATATTCTTAAAAGTAATTTCCAGTATATATATATATATTTTATATACAAAAGTTTAATGATACCATACAATATTTCCATTGGATTTATATCTGAAGAGTCTCAAGTAGCGTTTATTAATTTATTGATTATGAATGTATTTTGATACGTTGAAGAAAAGTTAACTCTGCTCTCTATGAACCAGAATTTCCTGGAATAAATATCATATTTGATTTACAGAATTTGTTGTAAAATTTGTGGCAAAATATTTTTTCTGAAAGAATCTTACATAAAAGTATATCTTATATCGCGCCTAATACTTTCCACACAAAATCGTTTGTTTGTATCAATAATAAAAAGACGATCCTTCATCAGTCACTATTTACAGATGCATTAAAATCAAAAAGTAATTATAACAGAAAAGGAAAAAGTATATTACACCCGGTACTACATTAAAAGATTGGTATTTTAAGTTAGGATTTTTCCTTGTTTATGTCATTTGAATTTGATAAATTCTTTACTAGTTGTTTTACACAAGATAGCAACAACATTGTTACTTTTCCATTTTTTTTGTGTAACGTCTATTGGATTTTATTTCAGAATCGGCAATTTCATTTTTCTATTACTGTTTTTGAGGTGTATTTGAAACTTTTAATCGACAACAACAATGATAGTAAACATAATGAAACAATACAAATATTATCATCACCAGAATAAACATAAGTGTTGTTATTATTATTATTATTATTATTATTATTATTATTATTATTATTATTATTAATTTAATATTATTTTATTATTGTTATATATAATATATATGATATAGTAAAACTGATAATTTTGAGCATAGAGTGGTTTAATCAAATTGCAATGAAGCCTGGAACGATTGTGCACACTCCTCAGGCATGGTCAAAGACCAAAAGCGTCTTGGGTGACTAACCTATAGGAATAGACAGGAAATAGACTTGTAACATATTCCAGAGAATCTAGTGATCGAAGGCAATGGTGGAAAACGGTTCAATCATCAAAGTGCCCAACGGTCAAAGACTACGTGAATGACTTGACATGAGATTAGAATGTTAACATTTTCGAGTCTGTTTTTAAAAGTTAAATGTACTGGATTATTTCAGAAAGTGCATACCTTATTTCAACATTTTATGCTCATACACTTACTATAATATGAGTTGATTCTGGATATGTTCTTAATAAAGTATGAGCAAAATGCAAAACAAGTAATGATGAATAAATATTAGTGGATTATAAGAAATATTTTAAAAATGTTGAGAGGATAGTTTTGATTTAATTCATTTAACAATATAACATTTATAAATGTCGAATGTTTTCTCTATGCAAAATCTTATTTCACAATTATCATTGACATCTTAACAATATCCTTAAAATTAGCGCAGAAAGTCAATTTTTTCTGTTATTTTTTAAGTGTCTTTTTTGAGTATTTTCAGGAATGAACATAATAGAAATCAAAGCACATAATCAGAACAATTGATGTATATTATGTATTTTGCCCGGATCACGTGGTTTTCTATTCTAAATATGTGATTTTTAGACTGGTTGTCAAACAGGCAAGAATGCTAGTCTTTGCTAACTAGGACAAAAGAGATGCATACATGTCTCCCAAAGAGTATTTGTTTGAAAGTCCTTGTAATAAAATGGACAGTAATTCACTTTCGGCTTGACGTTAACAATTCCATTACATCTGCATCAGAAAGAAATATATGTATATTTGATTAGCAGCGCACATTTCTATTTTTCATGGACCAATTAACAATTATACGTGCCCAGATGATGTACTTTGGTCACTGATTATGAGTCATTTGCTCTTATCTTCAACTGAATCAATGTAATATTGAACTGAAATGATTGGTGTTTGCATTTACTGCCTTTGCTGTTCATGTTGCTAAAACTTGCTTCTTAGTCCATAATATTCTAGACAGATATATTTAACCAGGTTAATTAAGGAAACAAGGTTGGCTATACTATCCTGTTTGTTAGCGTTAACATATTAGAATATGTATTCTCTATACACACGTAGCACCTAAAAATTATGGGATATTACGAGAAAATAATGTAGCATATATTTCACGCGGTCAAGAACAGCTAGAACTTAGACTATTTCCAACGTATTGCCATGTCCAGTAAAGGCTGTGTTCTCACTTACCCACCAGATCATATACACCCATGCTGTTTGTTCCTAATTTAGTCAATGGCAAAGTATAAAAGAGGAGGTTGAGCACCATCTATAAGAAAAAAAGACACCATGAAGCAATTCAGTCTGCTAGAAATTTTAAAATGGCGTGGTGTCTTCATTGACTATCATGTCAGAACAATTGATATGAATATTCCGATTGTTACAGAGGATTGCGAAAGATTTGAATGTGTCTAATTATAGTCATATATGTGTTTCAAGAGACCACTAATTTCGGCAAAATGATGTCTTTATTCTTCGTCTCATAGGGCCTCAGACTCAACACAAAGTACTACATCAAGTGCCTCGAATGGTTTGTGTTTTCTGGGTCTGGAAGTTGGCCACATGAAAACCATATGTCTGGACACAGGGCTCTGCCCATATGCCCCAAAAGCCCTCATCTATAGCCGTCTGACGGTTTATGTCTCCACATCAACTTTTACATATGGGCAAATAACTCCCTTGATTGCAAATGTCATTATTTTGTGTGGGGTGCAGTTGTGACAGAAATCAACAAAAGGTCTTTAAATACCTAAGATGAACTGAAGTCAACATAAACAAGGAGATGATCATGAATAGGGCATGAATTCGGAGGTCGTCTGGATACCGTGTATTTAGCCAATGACGATTTTTTGTATAAATTTTTTCTCTGATATTTCAAATTATTTTGTGTAGTTTTAATAATAAAATATCTTAAAATAATATATTAATGTTATTTCAATTTTGCGTAATATAACCGACAAAAATTATTTGTTAGCTCTTACCATTTCCTTTAACAATTCTTATATACCTACATGGAATGTGAGTTCTAATATCCCTCTCTGTTTCTCCCTCTTCACTATATATATATATATATATATATATATATATATCAGCTCTATCTGTTAAATCTTTATGTTTTATTTAAATATGTATTGACCACTTTCTATTGCAGTTGTTTACTAGGTTTATTTGACTAAAACCAATAATTGATTAATAAATACTGCAAGAGAAACAGGAAGAGAGATAGAAAGAACGATAACATCATTCTTAACCCCTCTTTTGTACCCTTCTTGTTAGATAGTTTAAGTAGCTCAGTGAATGGTTGATCGGCTGTCTCCTTTCTAATAACATACGTTCTTCTTGCCATAATCTTTGAACTAAATTGATCCAACCCCATCCAAAATATAACATTAAAATAAATGAATTGTTTGGGCAGCAGCAGCAGAAGCAGCATTCTCAGAAGTGGCCCACAAATTTATGTATGTATCAATCTAAACTGCTGTAAAAACAAAACTATTCAGTATGATATTTGCATCACTTAGAAACAAATTGAATAGCATCGTTTCTCTTCAACAGTAGATGTACAACTGTATCAGAAACGCAGGAGGTAATTTTTGTAAATTAATACGTTTTCTTTGAAATATCAGAAGATTTTCTCGAAATAAAAGATAACCTACTACCGTGCTGTGGTACTCAGTTATCCATCTATAACTTAGAATATTGCTTCTTATCGTATTCATAATAAAATAATACTCGATGCTTTCCATAAATATTGAAGTCGCATTATCTGTGTCTACCACATAAGAATAGAGCCTCCATTGCTGATCTGATTACGAAATATGACACGGAGGAATTGAAACTGTCTTGATGATCTTTCCATGTCATATCATGATTGATTATCGAGCACTCAAAAGACTGATATAAAGCCTGTTCTACGTACACCCACACTATGTAGGTACCTATTTGCTATCAACAATAAAGATATATACAATCTCCAGTGTGTCAATAGTGATGCTTTTGAGACCAAAATAACTAATCGGAATAATTGAAGAAGTGTTTGAATTAAGTGGATCAAGAATTTTGCGAAACAATATCTTGTATTTTAAATGATTTCTTGCACCAACATTTCTTACTAACATTCCATTTTATATAACAAGTTTCTGACTTCCGTAATGTCTTGCATTACATGTATGTACCATGAAGATGTGTAGGATGCTGCATTCATTTATGATAAATAATGCATAAACAATGATTTAAAGTTATAAAATACAATGAAATATTGTCGTTGAAATGAACCCCTGTTTATTCTTTAGAAATTAAAAATAGTGTACGTATTAATTTAACCCAGGAAAATACAATAAATATATTCCTGATTCTTGAGAAAATAAATAGAGTTTGTTTGAATGAATATTATTTTGATAACTATTTTATAACTGAACACAAAATTCTCAGGAGTTGAACGATGTAGAAATAATAGAAGTAGTTGTCATTATCCTGATTAAGTGTGTATAATGTGTTGATGTATGTGATGGATTAATAATTTCGCAAAATTCATCAAATTTAAATAGATATTAAATATTGCTAAGAGATAAACTATAATGACACCATAATAATTATTTTTTCAGGTCGACGGTTTGTCTTAGAATTCCGTTTTACTTGCGTTTACATCGTCGCTGACTTGTTTTCGAATACTTCATTTTCGAAATATAAAAAAGGAAAAGTCCAGCCTCTGGAATTTTTCTGCTATCAAAAAAAAAAAAATGACAAAAATTAAATAACGAAGAATTCTTCACCTAGAAATGCACGAACTAAACAAATCTACCGTGATTTAAATCGATCGCAGAGTTACGAAGACGTTTTCTCAGTTCGAAGAAATGTTTAAAAGAAGTAAATAGCAGAAACCTTTTTCTTGTCAATTGTCAATCAAAAGACAACATTCAACTATTTTCTATACGTCAATCAGAAATCAAAGTAACACGGATCGGAGGTAACTTCAGATTATTTTCGAATAAATATTTAATGTTCACACAATTAAATGACATTAAATTTTTACATTTTACATTTGGTACCTTCATATCTTCAGACACATAATGTTATTTACAACTTTTAACAATCTAACTAATTGATGCAATTAAATATATGTCTACCAATGTGTCATAGATTGGATGATATCATTTAGTGGGATATAAATCTCTTTGGGCAGTTTAATGACGAAATTTTAATGTTTTTAACATAATGTTATGTATTTAAGTAAAAAATAGTTTGAACGCAATTGTATACTTTTATGTACGGAGAGACCAACAAAATTCCTTGTAACAACAAAGATGAATGGAAGGCAAGTGTTATGACAGGATTCACAATCCTGAACAAAAAGACCGCCGTGAAAAAATGAAGATGATTCTCAGGTCATCTCGTGTACTGTTTAAAGCTAATGACGATTATATTGAATTAATTTATTCTTTCGTATTCCGAGATATCTTTGTTAATTTTGGTAAATATATCTGTTAAAATTCGGACATTACACTATGCATGGTTTGCTTGTCATCTTTTAATATGAACATTTTATTCCTATATTTTAATGTAGATATGTGCTTTTATATTTTCATAAACATTCTATTTTGTTTGGAGTTTTCAATATTTATTCATTGTTAGGACGCTAACAAATACTACGACTCTCTACTAAGCGTCGTTGTTGTCTTTTTGACGTACTGTGAATATTTTAGATTATAGGAAATCACCACGTTTTTTCTATTGTCACTAAATCAATTTTTCCTCTCTGTTTTCAATCCATTTACATCAGCTCGTTAATTAGTATTTGAAGTTTGAAATATCCTGTGAGGATTGTCTAATAAATAGAAGAATTTTCAACAATCCTTTTCTCATTTTAGGTGCTTGTGTCACTTTTCTCTTCACTTTCATTAAAAGTTTCTCAATTTTCAGATTTTACATCCACAATATTGTCGGCATACATCTGTAGGAACTCATATGATTTCGCAATAATCCGATTCATGTAGAAAGAAACATTTTATAATTCACTCTCATATAATGTTGATATTACATTGCAGTTTGGCATCTTTTTTGTTCTAACGTGTTTTTCTTTTATCATTATTATTATTTATTCTTTATTTTTGCCTATTTAAAAGCACATTCAGATTAATTTGCTATATATTTTGTTCTGTATTAAAAAATTCCGAAAACGATGATCACACGTATAAAACCTCTACAAACACCACGTATAATGAACATGGTACTGTTTCTTGCGTGTAAATATCAATCACACATACATACACACAAACAAAACACCATATACACCTGCTAGTCATACTATCCTGCACAATGTGTTCGTCACCGAACAAGCCACATTTCTCGTTTCTACATCGATACTCTACAAGAAGTCGGAAAAATATATAATGTTCTATTTAATTGTTTCCTTTATTTGTTAAAGCAGCAACTTTTCTATAAGCACAAGAGCAGAGTACACACAAGGCGAAATCATACGTTACCTAGCTTTCCAAGATTTTATCCGTTATCATGGTTGTCTAGTGTTTTCTTAGATGTTAAGCAGGTTCGTTAACAATGTATGTAAAAAGAAAAAAAAACAGCGTGTCACTGCACACCAACACGGGTATTCTATATACTCCCATTGTCTCTAGACAATGTAGTAGGAAATGTATACATAAAATATAACCTTATAATAATATTCTTCGTCGGAGACGCTTATGTATAACAGCAGAGCAACCGAGGTGAGATCGCACATACAGGGACCGTTAAAATTCAGAAGTCAACAAGAAGTCTCTGTATTCAGCCGAATTTACTAAATTTTATATAAATTTCCCACGCATTTTTGTTTTTCAGGTTGTGACTTTATTGATATCTCTTTACTTGGGTTGACAGTTTGTGTTGTGGGATATCCCCCTTTTATATGATAATGGACTCGACTGAGTGTACATATAATCCTGCCATAAAAAGAACAGTGAATCTCAGAATCTGGAACCTCAGTTGTATTTGCAGTTACAGAGATCCGTTACAGTTATCGAAGAATTCTGACAGATACCGAAGTTACCCAGAGACCAGATTAGCTCTGAGCTCCACTCAGCTAGAATAAGTTATCCGGACATACTATTTCCAATGACTTCACTTCAAGATTTGTATATATTTATTTCTACTGATAGTATTCCTGAATTTACTAACCCGCCTTCCAGGTTGTATATTACGTTCAATATAAACTATTTTCCATCTCCATATCTGTTTTTGTTGTTTATTTTTTGTGCGGTTACTCATTCGGAATCCACAACACTTTGGTCAACATCCTTTGTCTTTGGTTGGCTTTTAACTATGTTCCAGATGTACCTGTTAATTATATACTTGCACTTTATCGCCATTCAAACTGGTTGTTGTTTGCTGTTATTTCTTTTTTTTTGTTGCATATGTTGGCATTATCCACGGCCAGTTATATCTGTCAACCTTTCTTATTATTTGTTGAACTCACCCACGGACGGGTGTACCTTTAAAATACATACGACGTTCAATTATAGAACAATGATGCGCTTATAGTTGTCCAAAATAAACTTCATTCTTATGAAGACAAATAAGTAGAGCATTGAAGATGAACCTTTAAAAAAATGAAAATAAAAATAAAAATGTTTAAAACATACACCGCAACAACTTGGTGAGGAAGATTCGAACTCACGTAGACCACAACAGCTTGACAACGAAAGATTCGGACTCACGTACTCTACAACTTGCCAACGAAGATTCGAACGCGAGTAAACAAAACAACTGTGACGAATTATTCGAACTCGCATACACAACAAAAACAAAAAGTTAACGGCGAACACAAAAAAACTTGCCGAAGAAAATTCAAGAGAACTTATTCAGAACGACGAAAAAAAACATAGTACCGCACAATTTGACGTCAATATTGCTGAAATTCTGCTTGTATAACAACTTTGGAACGAAAAGAGATAGAAAGAAAAATTGTAAAAAGGTATTTGGAAGTCAATATTTTCCTTTCTCAAGTAAGTCGCAGCAGGAAAGATTTTTTCACAATATTTTCTACAAGATTAAATACAAAAAAGCAACGGTAAAAAAAGTGAATCCCCTCACGGAATCAAAGCAGCAAACTCTGGATGACTTTCAAAAAGGAATACTAGAAATTATATAAAGAAGTGAAAAACTCCAAAAAGAACCAGAATTAACGCTTCAAAAACTATCGGAAGACTTAAAAATGCTTAAGTATAAAGAATGCAGTAAAGATGTTGAGGAATCGGGAGTAGCACACATACTTACGTTGAACAAAAAAATTCTGTTTTTCACCCTTCCCAAAAGTAAAACAAGAATTTAATGATAGTATTACAAGATATAAGGCAACTAATGACAGAAATCTAAAAAATAACCTCCCACCGCTGTCTGTTACAGATGTGGTGTATTCCACTTGAATAGAGATTGTCAATTCAAATACATAATCTGTCTAGATAGTTGAAAAATGGGACATAAGGCAGCTGTATGCTGAAGCAAAAGACACTCTAGTAGAGTAAGTACTACGAGAGTGGACTACGAAGATAAACAAAACACAAGGAACTATGCAGAACTTTAAATATTAAGTATGAAGGTCACACTACAATTAGATTCAGGTTCGGATCTAACGATAATTAACCTACAAACATTGATGAAACTAAATGGGCCGCCCATGATACATACGCAAAACATCTGTAAGCCTGTCACAGAAAAGTCTATCAATTTCGAAGGTGAAATAATCGTGAATATGAAATTTAATGGGAAAACAATAAATAAAAATAAAAATATACGTTATGAAAAACAGAAAATTTGGTAGGCACAAACTGGATGCAAAGTTTGATGTATGGGATTTACCCTTAGCTCGTTTTGTAAGAAAATGGAGTGCAAGCCGTCCGAAGCAACGAAGTTGAAAGAAGAATTACACAATAAATTCCTGAAATATTCTCAAGCAATATGGGGCGATGTAACAAATTTGCAGTAAATATCGCGCTAAATCAGAATGTTCAGCCATTTTTAAGAAAAAGAGAAAAATACCTTTCGCAAAATAGTCAAAATAGATAAGCTAGAACAAACTTTGATACATAATGTTATGTAAACAAAACGAGGAGAAAAAATTGCCCATAAGAGACATATAAACCAAATACAGAAATTAAGGATCGAGGAGACAAGCTCATCAACTTCAAAAAATGATGACGCGATGGATGAAATCTTTGAAGCTCTTGAGTTTCCAAGACCTCAAGTAGATACAAAAATTGGAAAACTAGCAGAAAACTAAATTTTACGGAACACAAGAAGGAAAAAAGTTTAAAATTCCCCCCAGAAAAAAGCTAGGGATGGGGTGTTGTGAGATCTCCCCTCTTTCTACGATAATGAATTCCACTTCAGCAAACATATGCTTCTGCCATATACTACTGCCATTGTGATTTACGCGGAGCACGGTGAGAATACAGTGAGAGACATCGTAATAGATCCGTAAGATACCGAAGTCACAGAGAATACTGCGTCAGTAGTCATAGTAGCTCTAAGCTCCACTCAGCCAGAATGGCATTACACTGCCTGCACCCGTCAGTTTCGACGTAGACATACTAATTCTAGCAGGGCTTCCCTTCAAAACTTGTATATATATATATATATATATATATATATATTCCTTACTAATCATATTTCTGGATTAGTAACCTGCGTTCCAGTTAGTATCTTTAAGTTTAATATAACCTATTTTTCTATCTCAAATTTTTCTTTTGTTGTTCATTATTTTGTACAGTTTCTCACACGGAATCCACAAATATATATATATATATATATATATATATATATATTCCGGACTGTTGGTGTCAAATTGATGATGTATATAAACTAAAAGAAAGAATTAATCGACTCATAGTTTCTTTCATCCAATCTCTTTCATGAACGTTGAAGCCAAAATGTTCCTTAAAGTGTTTGCAAAGAAACTGACGAGATTCTTTATCGAGAATAACTACATAGACACTAGCATTCCAAAGGCAGGCGTTCCCGGATTTCTGGGGGGCTTGGAAAATGTGTTAATGATTTGGGCAATGATCCATGAGGATAAAACTACAATTAAAAATATTGATGTTATCTTTGCGTATCTTGTTAATGTTTACGGTTTAGTCTTTATCGCATAATAACTCTGGGGCTAAAGCTCTGGTACATTCCGAAAAGACACCGGTAGCTACCTCCACAAAATCGCTGAAAAAACAGCAGAGTATGAAGGAAAAAACCCCAAACTAAATAAAAACAAAGTTCTATCAGCAAAATGTTTATATTATCATTAAGAGAATCGATCAAAGAAATTTTATTTTCTATTTTTTTAATGATTCCTAACACGTTCGAAATTTTTATAGAAAGTCCTTTTTTCTTACGTCAGCGTGAGACCTAAATTGACGCAACGTTTATTAAGTAAAAAAAAACAAAAAAAGAACAATATTGCACAATGCATATTTTTCGACGGTGAAAGACACATTAATTTGGAAATTCTGGCAAAAATCAAATAATGTTCAGATTTTGATGAAAATTTCAGGACTTATTCATATTTAACCGAAATCAATTTTGAAATCATTATCTTGTATAAAATATTGGTAGAAATATTTTGTTTACATATGTTTCCTCCCCAATAATTAATTTCCAGAAATTATTAAAATTCGACAACGGATAGCATTAAGCCTAATATAATATAATATAATAAAATTCAGGAGTCATTGTGGAATGCTAATCAACAGTTTTTTTTTTCTGCAATAGTCCCCGACTCTCTAAAGAATAGGTCCGAATTGCGAAAAATACAATAACTACGCCAATTTTTATGTGGATAATCTTCTGATTGCTTTTATGAACAATATAAATTAAGCATATCGTCTGAAAAGGAAATAAATTCAATGAATAATTAATTTTTACAAGAATTATTCTCGTTTTTTATTTCTTTAATTATATATAAAAATTATATATAAAAAGTTTCAAAATTATTGTTAAATCTCTTCCTCTATTGGGCCGGCTAGTGTATGTAATTTAATCCATGAACACTACAATTACTAATAGAAAATTTAAAAATTTAATACAAATGATTGACCCGTCAATTTTTTCAATAATAAAACGTTTTAATTGTGTGCATTTTGATTGCCCGTATCTTTATTTGTACGGGTGGTCGTATGTGATATTTATCATTAAAAAGTCACGTGATTCAAGGGTTGTCTTCTCTTCCATAAAATTAAATTCGTATATTTTTGTCGCCGACGTCCTCCCTACTTAGCCTTTTTGACAGCTTCCGGTTATCATTAGAGCTGTCATCGCCTGAGCTAAACTCTGACACTCTGACACCGTAACTGATAAAAACTTTTACCGAATAATTCAGATATTAAGTAAGTAAAATTGTTTGAAATTAGATAAAGGTAAATTTTAATTTAAAAAATGGCTTCAATAACGTGTCAGCGACGTATATTTTATTTTTCCAGATTTTTATAAAAGAAATATGGCTACTGTTTACGTAAATGTGTCGATCAATCAAAAAAATGGCGGTAAGTTTAAATAAGTTTAAAATAAGCCAGTGTATTTTGTTTACTGGAATTACTAAATTTAATCTCTTAACATTCAATTAAAGCTAATTTTAAAGCGAAAATATAATTATTTATTTTAAAAATATCATTTTAAAATCAAGTTTCGAAAATTTACACTGAAAAGTGTAGTTACCTAGACTCAGAAAATGTAAGGGTGTGTATTTAAATTAATTCATGTTGCATATTTCTTCGGCGAATTACCCAAACCTGTTTTCAATTCCGCAGAGGGGTACCGCGATGGGATGTACCATCTTTCACATACTGTTTGTGATGTTTATGGAGGTGATCCTAAGAGACCTAAAGCCAGAGTACCACTTCCTGCATAATGGCGTCAAACTCCGTGCATTTATGTATGATTTGACAATGATTCAAGACGATAACAAAGTAGCACACTTTGTAATGGAGAGATTTGAAGAGTTAGTAGAGTGGAGTCAGATATCTTTACATCAATGAACAGCAGATCACTGTCTATGAAAAGTGGTTCTGTGAATATTGAAGTATTTTCCATCACTGGAAAAAAGATATAGACAGTGTAGAACCTTGACAGGTGGTATAACATTCCTTTGACAGATTGGCATCGCAAGGCTGAAATCCAGCGACAGAAACTGTGTATGCAGTTGGCCTTGTCACAGGAGTAAAATCCACTACTTAACCCAGAAACTTGACCGGTCAAATCAGTTCGAGATGGGGACGTTAATCCGAAGAACCATACACAATATAAGAAAGTTATTTCAAGACGCCAAGGTTGTGTCTCGCCGACATGCATTCGTTCTAGCTCCCCTTCTAATTTTTTTCGTCTTCAACCACACGCCGTCAAAGAAAACAAGATACTACAACTGACTTTGATAAATTCAATCTCCTTTATTGCTCAATATTCCTCTACTTTTTTTCCGGTCATAAAAGGGAAAATAACACACTTTTGTTAGTAAGATTTTTCATCTTTTTACATACACGCCCTTTGCTACTATCAACAATTAACTCTTAATTTCTGTGGAACATTTAAATAATTACATTTCTCTTTGAACAATTCTACATGGCTTTTCTCTATGAAAATTTTATTTTTCTTCTTACAAATATGTTATTTTGTTAAAAAAAAATTCTTTATACAAAGACATACTTATCACTACATATTCGATAAAACCTTCCAACCTCTGATATTTTTAACTGTGAGGAATTCGGTTGTGTTTGGCACAAGGCCAATGTGACAAGCATCACCGATAATCCTACCAATTGATGTCTTAATTCAATG
Source organism: Ascarosepion bandense (assembly GCA_037127315.1). NCBI lineage: Eukaryota > Metazoa > Mollusca > Cephalopoda > Sepiida > Sepiidae > Ascarosepion > Ascarosepion bandense. Next base: position 4,877,442 of record JBBBDQ010001213.1, on the reverse strand, counting down.
ACAAGGTTTTACGGCTTCACCCTGGTGATATTTAAGGTTAGCAGTCTTTTTTTTTTTTTTTTTTGCTGCTTCCTTAAAGTGTTGCTACAAGTGTTCTTATAGTGGGGAGCTCATCTCTTCTTTTTCAAGTTGTAATAGGATGCCGTTTTAATGAAGGGTAATTTTATACGGTTGCAGGTTAACTGAATTTGGCCTTCTGGTAGATTGCCCACTATAAGTCATAAAATGATTATAAAATCAAGAAAGGCAAATTGAGTTAAAAATAACATTTATATATATATGCATATCAATTAATGTTTTTACAGTTAAAATAATACATTAATATAGGTTCAAAGGAGGTTAGAATGTTCATGAAAATAATAAGCTGAAAATAATAATTAGTGCTTAAGAGTGTGAGAAACGGAGGTATGTGAGGAATGTCTTTGAAGTAGTCGCTCCTTAGGTCAGTAAGTACGTTTGAGACAGGGGAGAAAGAAAGAGGCACGCATAGTAGCCGCTCAACTTATGTCAAGGGGATTAGTTACACTCTTTTCCTCTGGTCTGTGCCTGTCTGTCTGTCTCGGATTTTTATATCTACTCTTTGGATCAATATCATCTCGTTTGGAATTTCACACTTGTATTTGACACGCACACTCTACACAAAGGCACACCACACAAACTAACCACACAAACACACACAAAGATATGCACGACTGTGTGTGTGTGTGTGTGTGTGTGTGTGTGTGTGTGTGTGTGTGTGTAGCTGTATATACGCACGGAATCCATTACAATTGATTCTTATATTAAATAATATATTAAATATTTTATAGCATAATCTGATAGAAAGTGAGAGAAAAATCTGATAGCAAGCCAAAAACATATAGGGCCTCGATATTACACGCTCACTTTTGTTGAGGTAGCAAGTTAGAAAAAGGAGATTTTAACACTGCGTTTTTATTTCGTATTGAATCATTTTCAATCAAACATACTGAACCCAATTTGATATCTTAATTATATTGGTTTTTTGGGGCAACCGACCGATAATAATCAGCAAAAAATCAATGTCATTTTTGAAGAAAAGAAATAACCCAAGCGATACCCTTTTGAAACAAGCATAATTCCAGCAATATATTAAAAAACTAAATAGCAGCACCTCATTAGACCCTCGACAAAAATCTTTTCACAAATATACATTAGAGAAGCCTGATTTACCAAGTGATTTCTATGAATAGATTTTATATTCATTCGATCCTGACTTAAATATCTTACCTATATTAATAATAAATTGGGTTGGATATGCAGTAAAATAAAATAAACCAAACATGACAATGGTTTGGCCATATTGTTAAAACTAACAGTGGATAATTGTTAAGCCGCTGGTTGTAATAACATCAGTTAATAATGTTATTATTTTGAGTACGCTATTTTTATTAATATTATCAATCTTGCTAGAGTTAATTATTAAGTTTAGTGAGATAGAGTTTAGTATGTTGATTAATGCCTTAGGATATCTATTGTTAAAAGGGTTTCTTAAGGTTGTGCAATTCTTTATAGAATGTGACTTTGGAAGAAAATCATTTGTATGCGTTTGATTATTTTTTTTATAACAGCTAAATTATATCGTTTGGCATTCACTATAATAATTAAAAGGACACGATGTTTTGCTAGTTATTTTGCATATAGAGAAAAGTAGCAAATCTATGGGTGCTGGATTCAATAAATACATGAATAAGTGAAATTTTATTAATAAATTCTAATGTTAATTTGAGGACTGTAATTCCAAATTTATTTTTAAGTTGTGTAATTTAAACAATATTCTTAGCTAAAATGATTTTTTATCTATGTATCTTGCATATATAAAATGTTTGTTTATGTCATTTAATTGAAAAGAGGGGACCTAAAGGAAATCCCAGAGCAATACCATCTATTTGAGGATTAATATTGCCTACAGTGTGATAAAAATGTAACTGAGTGTTGTATGATTATAACAATATTATATATATATATATATATATGTGTGTGTGTGTATATATATATATATATATATATATATATATTGTGTGTGTGTGTGTGTGTGTGTGTGTGTGTGTGTGTGTGTGTATTTAATACAATAATACTACACTCCTTGTAACCAAGCGGAAGATGGCTAAAGTGAGACGAATGATTAGAACCACCGTCATAAATATATCCAAATTTTGGACAATTTTTGTCTTTATTTACACCAGAAATTAAAGCCAATATTTGAGATGAGGAACGGCTACTGGGCAAACATAAAAGAAATTAATTTTCTGTTATATTCAACAAGATATTTTTAGATACATATCTGCTGCCTCAATACACTAATATATATTTATATATATATATATATATATATATATATATATAGATAGATAGATAGATAGATATACACACATGCATTTATATATATATATATATATATATATATATATATATATATATATATATATATATATATATATAAATGAACATATGTAAACATATATATCATCTCTTGTGTGTTTGTATATGAATTGATATGATTATTATTAATATTATCATTAATATCAGTATCATTTCATATACAGTAAATTTTGCGATATTCAACAGTAAGACATGAGCCTATTGACATTTTATTTAACTTTCCTAGGTCACATTTTAAATCATTCTCTTTTACTAAAAATTATATTTAGCATATCTGTATCCTAAAATTTATATTACATTTGAGCAAATGTCCCAAGATTCGAGTTAAAAATACTTCTTGCGAAAGAAGTTTCTAAGAAGAATTTTCTTAGAAAATTTATTCGTTTATTTTTAAAAATGTATTCTAATATCATCAGAGAGCTAATTAAAAGAAGACGATGATATAGTAGTATTAATAGATGTAATTGAAGAAGAAAAATTAGGCTGCATTGTTTTATTGTATTTCTTGACTTTGCGTATCGAATTCCTTTTGTTTCTCTTCGTCAAATTGCCCTTTATAAATAGGAAAGTAATTAAGTGCTGGCCACGCGGTTGAAATGTATTTGGATTGGTGGTTTTTACATCAGCACGTGTATATGTGGATAAACAGATAAAGAAATAAATAGATAAATAAATTAAATGCTGGCAACTACGTTGAAATGATTTAGGGGTAGGGTTTTCACCCTAGCAAGTTAAATTTATCTTAGAGGCGCCTTCGTTATCGATGAATTATTTTATTGATTTGCGAAATTGGTCAGTAATAGTATTTTATTAGTCAACTAGATTTTTATATAGAGCTTGGACAATGCTTTTTCAAATTAGTGTGTGTGTGTGTGTGTGTGTGTGTGTGTGTGTGTGTGTGTGTGTGTAATTATGTGTGTGTGTGAGAGCATTTTTATTTCGTCTTTATAGTTTAGAATTATGGGACATCAGGTTGTTTTATTATTTTTGTGGTTACCATCTGAATTACATCCACTGCATTCATGCAAACGTTGGGAGACATACAATTTCCTTTTAATCACTATTTCGATATTACTTTTAAGAAGGGATATCCTATAATTCATATGTTGTGTAGCCTCAATGTATATTTTGCGCATTTATCGCATTTTAAAGAGTAAACTACATTTTTCGAGTTGCAGTTCAGATCCGATTGTATTTCGAATGTAGATGTGTTTTCGAACGTGAAATGTTTTCCTTATATTACTGTTGTATATTTCACAAAATTTTGTTGCACTTTGTGAATGCTCTGCTGTGTGCTGTTCAAATTTTGATCAGGTTAGGATGTCTTTTAAATTTTGAAGCCTGGCTTTTGCTATTAATTATTACAGTTGTCTTTTAAATTTCCTATATTTTGTTATTATTGTTTAGTAATTCTATGTCTGTTTTGAACTTTGTGAATTATTCAGGATTGATTTTGTTGTGTGTCAAAAGGTGTGCTAGAATGTTTTTTCTATTTCATGTTTCTAGTTGTTGTTTTTTCGGTGGGTATTACGGAGGGATTCTAATAATATTTTTTCTGCTAGTTTGTTTATTAGTGGGTTGGGTATTCTTTTATTTGTAATGTTTCTCATGTTTATTCTAGGCGTATTTTACGAATGGTTTCTTCAGCTACTATTGTGCAAATTCGTCATGCTAGAGAAAAGGGGCTGGATTTAAAAAGCTTTTATGATGGTGAGTCATGAGGTGCAGGTATCGTTGGTGTCTGTGGACTTGTGGTAATGTCTATGATGATGTATTTTTTTCGTTTGTATGAGTATTTCTAGGAATGGTAATTATTTATAACTATATTCTAACGTGAACTTGATTTTGTGGTATAAGTGTTGTATATATTGTATCGAGTCAGCAGATACTTTTGAACATAGGCTGTTAAATATAAAAGATAATGAATGTTTATTATGTTTAATCATAAGCCGTTCTAAACATCGTATTTTGGATTTAATTTCAGGTGAAATTAAATGAACAAAGTCTCCAAAATTTGAATAATTTTTTATCACGTTGGTTCTAAGCATTCGTGAGAGCTCGAAATATTAACAAAACCATATATTTAAATGCAATGTAATGTGTTATGACGAGATTTAAACGTGAATTTATTAAGTGTGAGATGTATAAATTTAATGTAGATGGGCTCTAATATCGGAAGAATCTTTTTACTGTGTGTATGAGTGGGGATTGTTTTATTGTTGACTGAATTCTGTCTGATATCACTTACATGGCTGTGTTTATCTAAGAAATGTTGTTTAATTGTACTCTGATCAGAAAGGTACTAGGTAAGTCTACGGGAGAGCGTGGTTGTAGTAAAGCCAATATATATAGTGTTATTTTTATTAGTACCAGAGATAAAATCTCTGAACGGGCGTGTAAACTGATACACTACATTGGTTTTCTATAGCGGATTTAGTTGTGTGCTTGTAGGAGTATTATATATATATATATATATATATATATATATATATATATATATATATATATATATATATATATAGGTGGAATCGTCGACTGACGCCGGTTCGGTCGGGTTTCAATCTTGGGGTAAAGCAATCGGAGTATAACCGTACTGATGAGATGTGATACAGCAAAACAGATCTGTCTGCGGATATATATATATATATATATATATAAGGAAATAACTGTTCATTTGAACTTTAAACAATTCCTTATTAGTGTCTAAATAAATAAAAGAAACACGTCTGTTTTCATATATGTATACTCATTTTTTATCAACTTACCCAGAAACGATGATAACGCAACACGATGCCATACAAGATTTTGCTACACCTGATTCTAACAATGTGTACTATTAGTAAAGAAAAATAATTTAAATGAATAAATAAACTCAATACCTTTCTAGGAAATCATTATTTTCACTTAAAAAATATACTGTTATCATCAGAGACCAACTTTTAAGATGACGACAATTTAGTTGTCGTAGTCGTCATAGAAAAAAGAGGAAAGAAAGAGAAAAAGAACACTGAATAAGAGTTTCTTTAAAGAAAACAAGCAGAGATTAAGATATTTTGATATTCTGCGAGAGCATTGCTTTCTGCAAATATATTCATTCTCTATGTCTTTTTTATAAACCCATTTTGTTTTAGTGAAGAGGATGAAATGTTTACATATGTTCATGAATTTTTGTGATGAATATTTCAGAAAGTGATAAGCGGTAAAATTTTACTAGACTTAGAAACTCTAATAAGGTTTTCTGTAACAACTGGCGAATTGCAAATTTTCTCATTTACTGCTGATTAAATATATCTATTCAAAACAAAAGAAATGCTGATGCGTTATAATTCAAATTTTAATATTATTTTAATAATACTTAGCATAGATTAAAATGGTATTATATAATGGAGACTAGCATCTATTAATAACATCTCGGTGATAATGCAAAATAAATAATTTAATTTTTATAATTTTGATGGTGTTTCAATCATATTTATATATGTGATGAATCCACAGTCAAAAATGTTCTGCTCATAATGAGTGTCGTTTTTATTCTTCTGTGATTATAGGTTTAATCTATAATCTGAAATTATCGATTCAATTTTGTATTTTGAAAATATCTTTTGCCGATAGAATTTGATTATTGATTTCCTTAAATTTAAATCCGGCAATAAGTGAATGATACAATAACGGGTTGTATCATATTTTACCGTAGAATAAATGTGAACCTGCGAACATAGTTCTAAACACAAAAAATTATAAGTTTTGCTGGTTTAGACTGTTCGAATTCCAATTGCTTATAAGCAGCACATGTCACTTTCTCACAATCTCTCTCACTCTCTTTCATTCTCTCACTCATCGCGATTTTTTATATTTTTATTTCTCATTCTCTCAATCACACTCCTTCTCTATTTCTCTCTCCCCCTATATATATATATATATATATATATATATATATATATATCTGTGTGTATATATGTATTAAGTAATTGTAACTTCAGAAAAAATGAGAAGATTGTATTCAATATGCAGGTCTTATATTTTCTGTGTATGTCCGAATGCAATAATTATATTTTTCACATTCATTCAGACGATGATACTGCACATGATTAGAAATATATAAAAAAAACATACGTTTTTCTTTAAATAATAGAAAATAAACAAAAACACCATTTTATCTATATATAATATACAAGTAAAAAACTATAATAAATTACCTGTAATACAGTTTCAAAAACCAACTCTTAATAGAAAAGGAAGAAGAGGTATCTTGTGTTTTTAGAAAAACGTACCATCTTAAATCATATAAATAACCCCAATCTTCTTAACAAAATAGTGAAATAATAACCACATGCTTGTGTACAAAAAAATTACAGAATATTTTGACCCAGATTAATATTGATTGCTCTACGCGTTTGTTTGTTTCTGTCGGGTTTCTTTGATTTCTCTTTTTCATTTCCCCGTAAATATTATAATAATTATTAATAATTATGAATTCCCCTAATTTGAATTCATCTAATTGAATTTTAATATTCACCCTTGTTAATATTTCGTGTCTTGTTACTTTTGGATTACTATATATATATATATATATATATATATTCATATTTAAATAGATGCTCTGTTTTTATTAATAAACAATATTTTTTTTAAACATCTCACCCAGAGCAAGGCAGAAATGCCACTGATGTGCGGGGGGGAGTGGGGAGCACAAACTAGTTAGAAAGGAGCAATAGAAAGCTGTGAATGCAGGTGTGTTGACAGATACATAGGTGGAGAGAAAGGGAAGGTTATACGGGGGTGGGAAGAGAGCTAGAGTCTAGTGGTTAGTAGATGAGTATTGACTTTGCATTTAAGATTCTGGAGCTTGCAGCCGTCAGGAAAGCAAAAATATGGGAGCAAGTTCCACAGGCGGGAAGTGCGAGAGAAGAAGCTGCAGGAGTAGAATTGTCGTCTGCATTTGGCTAACCTGACTGTGAATGGGTGGGACCCAGTTGCCAGTCTGGTTGCACATGTAAACACGTGTTGAGGAGGCATCAGTGACTGAAGTTCGTCTGAGCAGAAGCCATGAAAGAATTTATAGAACAGACAAAGGGAGGCCACATTTCGACGATGGGGAAGTGGCTGCAGTCGAGCCGCCAAATCAGTACCTATCACATTACAGACTCTCCTTTGGAGCCTGTCAAGAACACTGAGGAGAACGGCAGGGGCACCTGACCATAAATGGCAGCAGTACTCCATGCCCGGATGGAGGGTTGACTTGTATATATGCAGGATGGATTCAGGCGGAAAAAACATCCTGGATCGACATAGTGACCCAACCTTCTTAGCAGTAGATTTTGCTATGGATTCAATATAATGGTTGCATTTGAGGTCTGAGGACAGGGTAAGGCCGAGGAGGCGTAGTGTATTGCTCTCAGGGAGAATCGTTTCGTCCATGCTTACGGGAGGCAGAAGAGGTTGCCTGTAATTGTTGACAGACAACAGCTTGGTCTTAGACTCATTTAAATTGACAAGCCACTTCTTGCACCATTTCACCACAGAGTGTAGATCCCGTTCAAGGTCAGCAGCGAGATTATGTCTGCCGCCACGACAGGTTTCTTACTTGTGCGGGAGTATATTGTAGTGTCATCTCTTTATTTAATTACTTCTACCGGCCCTAAATTCACAGAAATAATTTTAGAAATATATGCGTCCTTCTATCTTGTTTAAAAGTTTTTTTCATTACACAAACCTGGAGATCTATATAAAATTTACATACTCTGTTTAATAACAAAAACTACTATCATTTACTCAAATATAAGAATCCATTAAACATAACTTTTAATTAATTTAGAAAGCATATATTAAGTGTAATATGTCCAAGATATGTAATATAAATATATATATATATATATATATTCATCCGCAGACAGATCTGATTTGCTGTATCACTGCTCATAAGTACGGTTAGATGTCCGATTGCATTTACCTAGGATTGAAACCTGACAGTATTGGCGTCAGTCGGTGATTCTACCTATGGGCGCTTGGTAGAAAGAGGCAGACATTTAGCGTATGATGTATCATACGCCAGTAGCTAGAGTGCTCTAATTCATTACTGATATTCTTCATTTGTAAACGAGTTATTTCGTGACCTAGGTTTTTACCATGCGATGTCTTCACACGATTTTCATATCGCCCGATGACACCACATGTTAGAAAATTAGGTCGCGTGATAACCCGTGTACAAATGAAGAATATTAAAAAGATTTAAAATATAATTGCATTGAACACTTTTAATATAACTGTGTACTACTCTAATTTTATTTTAACCAATAGCTAAACAATATATATATATATATATATATATATATATATGTATATATATATATCAGTATATTTTTATTATATTTAATTAACTTAACAAATTTTAGTGAAATTTCTTCTTTCTTGGCTGCCGGAAATGCAGATATCCAGTGCTTATTTTCTTATGCTCTAGCATTAGTCTTCTTTATTTTGATGTCCTTGCTTCTTTTCCTCCAATAATTAGACGTCATGGTGGATTTGCTTACACTGTCCATCGATACCATCACCATAATCGATACCATCACCATAATTCCAGGTAGCTATGGATTTTGTGCCTCATATAAGTACTAATATTACGTAAGAATTACATTGCAACTTGTTATCGGATGTGTGATAAACCTTATTTCATTTTCACAAGTCTTCAAATGAATTCTATACATCTGATTCATTCAAATTTATAATATTTAAAAGTTTTTCATCTAGAATATATTGTCTAAAATCTGGACCGTGGAAACATCCTACTTTAAGCTTTGCAATGCTAAAGACTAGAAAATCTTTGCTGATACACTTGAAAAAACGACCGCTTCTATCAAGCGCTTTTACAACCTGTTTCATCAATCCCAATTTTATGTGGAGAGGGGGAAATGATTTCCTCCCTGGATACGGGTGAAGCACATGGAATATATTTTACTTCAACTATCAAAACATCTCTAATATTTCACTTAGTTCTTGGAAAAGCTCGTTCTTGGCACGACTGTCCTATAAAGAGAGAAAACTTATTTTGTATAACTGAAATGCTGACCGATTAGAAAGGTGACCTTCTTCACATTCAGACACACAGACCAGTTATTGCTCGAGTAATCGTGTTTTTCAATTACTAGTTTCATCAGTTTGAGCTTTGCTTCGGGGTTGTGGAGTTTCCAATCGGTATTGACGCAGAAAAGTGTCTGTTGTGAGAAAGGAAACCCATTAAGCTTCGCTTTAAACTGTCATTGAAAAGCCGGCATGAAATGGGATTACATTTTTCTAGCCCACTTTCGAGAACATTCTCTATGTCATTGTAATATACAAGACCTTCACTTTGTTCAAAAATTAGGGTGAAGTCGATATCACGGTTTCTATAGAAGGTAACAAATTTATGTCTTGCTAAGTCGCAATGCTAGCAGTTCTGTCGAGCCCATTGCTAGATTTAAATATCAGATCTATCTATCTATCTATCTATCTATCTATCTATCTATCTATCTATCTATCTATCGTTTTGATAGAAATAATTCCGTTAAAAGGATATTCTTTTAATTTGTTTGAGGAAAAAGCTTTATATGTCATATAGTCAATCATGATCATCGGATATACAAGATCAAAAAAGGGAAATAGTTAACCATGCCATGTCTCTTACGAATCTACAGTAGCTCTCTGCATATGCTAACATCATTAGCCATTGCTCAGAATCACTAATAAACTGGAGCGTTTTGATTCTTTGAAAAAAGTCTTGAATCAGATAAATATAGAATTTCATTACCGAAACATTAGAGAAACTTAGGAGAGCAATAATTGAAATTGTTTCATTAATTCATAAACCGAGAATTGTAATTAGCAGAATATTGTACTATAAAATCCATGCAAATAATGCTTACAGGTTTTTTGGTATAACTGTGACTACTATATTGCTATTTCAAAGATCACTTTTCAGATGAGTTTCTTACTAGAATTCTGCCAGTTTTTCATTTAGAACGAAGAAAATCTCTGTTTCTTCCATGGTATTCAACAATCTTCACGATTATTACCTTCCTTATGACACATTCATTCCGTATTTGTCAAAGAACTGCGAATCCCACAGTGTTGCTTCTCTGAACGCGTCAACCTGCACGTCATTAGGTTAATTATCGATTGACATCTCTGTTTATCTTATATTTTATCACCTTATATTGCATTCATCTGACAGACAACATTCAGAGTTAGTACTTTGGTGTCTTTAAGATTAGTTGTTATGGAGTACTTCTGGGTACTTTACTGTGTTAATCAAAGAATGAAAAAATCAGGAACCATGGCATTTTAACATATATTTCCCGAAAACTCTTTAGAAGATCACACAATATATTCACAAGTTTTTGATTAATGAATAAGTTCACGTCACTTTCTAACTCAGAGGTTAAATGATGAAACATTTGTATTTTTCTTGATAAAAAAGTAACCATTACTTTTTAAATGATGAACTATAATACAAAATGTAAAGATATATAACACTTTCGAGGTTGATAAGCCATTAAGCAAAACAAACAAACAAACATTAACATGATAAATAAGAAAGGAATCGAGTAGATGTATCCTGTTCACACGACAGTTAACAGAAGTAAATAATTAGTTTCAACCCCCGTTACGTTATAAACAAAATAATAAATTAATAAATAAATATTTGATACTATGTGCAGTATATAGTCTGTATTGTTTTGAATTCTTTGGAGCGTGTGTGCAACAGATATTTTATTGACGCGTTTACTTGTTCCTTTCATTTATACAGAAAAATCTCCAAAGCAAATACAAAGACCATAATTATATTAAGGCCACCTATTCTGCTTGATTTTCTTTCCTGTTTCTCTATTTTTTCTTGTACTTTTTGTCTTTCAATATACCTCAATTCTTTGTCATTAGCAATATTTAGGGTAAAGATTCTTTGTAATTATTTCGTATGAACAAATATTTGTAGCGTTTGACAAAAGTTATATTTACATAAGCGATTTTGTTACACGCAATATTTAAACTCATAATATATATTTTCTAAACATAATTGATCCAAGCATTTTTATTAGACTTGCATGTAGATTCTATTTGTGCTTATCTTAAAATAGAAAATTCATAAATGCGTTTTTGTTCTTTGTTTCTTTTATTCCAATAAAGGAAACATTACGTACAAAGAGAAAAAGTAATATGTACTGTTTGTGAAGATGGTGCCATTGCTGAAATTTTATATCAAGAATTTCACAAATTTGAGAAAGGGAATCTTATATTTGTTTGAGCTAAGGCATACCGGTATGCAGGCAGTCGATCATGAGGTAAAAAAAAAAAATTTCACTGCAACAGACAATAATCATGATAATTCACTAGCAGTATAGCCCGGCGTTGCTCGGGTGTAATGAAAGCTTTAAAACTAATGCATGGTTCTGAAGCTCAGACGCTTTAGACGTTGGCACGAAAGACTAAAAAGCAATTTTTGTTTCGAGTTAAGGCGAAACCGTAGACTGAAAGAAAAATGAATGGATGTAAGTCAAATTTTGATTTCCTGGTGTCGATATCAAATAAGTCTTTTCGTCGTAAACTGAATTTTGAATGCTAAAGAAGTATTCTGAGTAAATAGTATCATGGCTGAGACTAAGAGCTAAAATTATACCTACTTAAAGGCAAACCCAAATCAAAAACTAAAATAAAAGAGCTGAAAAAATACAGACATACAGATAGATAAACAAACACACACAAACATCTTGCCTTATATATATATATATATATATATATATATATATATATATATATATATATATATTAGAGAAAGTTTTCAAGTTTCAAATGTGTCGGATGTACATTTCGACATAGGATCTCTAATAAAGACTCTACATCACGTCAGCGACATTGTTTTTCCAAATGGCAAAGACACTGAGTTAGTGTAGAGGGGTTTTTGGTTAACAACAGTCACAAATTGGAAAAGGACAGAGCTGGTAGTCGCGGGGTTACAGGGTGGTGAAATGGTATATTTAGGATGAGGAGGAATAGGAGTTCATATTTTATAAAGATAGACAACTAAATGAGTTAAATTACTTAGTAAGTTAAGATTTTGGGCTGTTTAAAGAGGTGTATTTAGGCGAGAAGGAAAGGGTTTCAATATAATATTTAAACATTTTTTTTAGGTTTATCTGGTTAAACCTTTTAGGTAGAAGCGAGTTAAATTCCAATTACAGGAAGTTATCAGGTTAACAATTATTAGAGAAAGAATATTAGGGAAAAAATATTAGAGAAAAAATGTGTGTTAACCACGGAAAAAGGGGTTTAGTAAAAGAATTATATTTTCTAAAGATGGCAATTAAAAGAGCTTGGGATAGGAGGGGAGGGGTTAAATACTTTTTAAGGTTAACGTTAGGGTAAAATTAAGATTAAAACTTAAATTGAATTCTTTTAATTTATATACTAACATCTAGTCAACGGGGATTTAAATTCTAAATTTAAGTTATCGAATAATTTGCCTTGTGGCGACACTTACTGATGAATTCCCTCCTAAGATTCAGTAGCCCGTGTTGGTGGGGGTATTTTAATATTGAATGTTTTTCCAATAAACATAGACAGCACCTATCACGAAAATTCCTCGGAATACAGGCTGAACCTAGAAGGAGAAGGAGTACATGTGGTTATACAGTCTTTGTTTGAAAGGACCGGCGGATATACCGATATAGGTCCGGAGGTCGTTTTTTATTTTTTTGTTAAGTGGAGAAATGCGGGCTTCATAAATCACCTGGGTGGATTTGCATTTTCCCTCCACTAGGCAGGCGTCCACAGAATTACAGTTGCATTCGTTTAGAATTCCGGACCTAGATTTAGCATTGCGCAAGTTCACCAGAATTCTCTTATTATGGGAACTAATGAGGCTGTCGATTTTCGGAGTGCAAGAATAACTAATTTTAATGGTGTACCTATTAAAAATCTTCCGTAGAGGGTTACTGTTATTAAAATGTTTGTCTATTAACTTGAGAAAATATTTACCAATATTGATGTTAGTTAGTTTACAATAAGGAGGGTTAAACCAAATTATCTTTCTTTTTCTACAGTTTCCTTTATTTTTATTTTTGGTTGATTCGGAGTCTATTGTATGTTTATTATATGTTAACTTGTTCTTATATCCGCTTTTTAAAGGGCCTTATTGTAAATATTTTTACTTGCGTTGAAAGTTTTAATGTAGGATGATAATTGGTTGATTCTATTATTCACGATATTGGGTATCTGTTTTACAACATTTTTGGGGTGGTTTGATGAAATATTAATATAAATGGGGGAACTATTTTCTTTGAGAAATGTTTGGTAGGATCCAATAGCTTCCTACTCTTCCACTTCGGATTAAAGAAAAACAATATATATATAGATATATATATATATATATATATATATATATATATATATATATAATCGATTTTCTGCACTACTGTAAGAACTGCAACCTTGAAACTTCTGAATATCGTTTCTTATATCTTTGTCTATGAGTGTATCAAATTTAATTAAAATCGGACCACTCCTTCTATAACCTGATTTTTTTCGATTGTCAATTTTCGGTATTTATTGGGGGTACCTCGACACAAAACCTAGCTAAGAATACTTGCAGACGCTTAGAGTACAACTGTGTAATTTTTCAAGAAAATCGGTTCAGCCGTTTCCGAGTCTATAGGTAACGGACACACACACACACACACACACACACACACACACACACACACACATGCACACACAGACAAATTTCCATTCATAAATAAATTTAGATTAGATATCAAATTTGCAAAATTCCATGCTCGTTTAAATTTTGACTAAGTTCATGTGTTTCCAAAACTTCAGAAATGAATGAAAAACATGTCTGCTTTTTGTTCTTTTAGTCAAACTTAACATTAAACTTCTATTTTTTTTAAAAAATCGCAGATATTGAAGAAGATTGAAGAAATCGATAATAACACTAATCTGGAGAAAATATTTTACTAATATTCACTCCAAATTTATCTACGAGGAATATCACGCTGTGAAAATTCAGAAGCTCTTTAGATAGATCGTAACTTGTTTTTTTTTTCTATTCTGCTTGATTCTAATGCCCTGTGAGTCTCTAATATTCAAAACCTTGTATCCTCAATATATCCTCCCAATAATTTCGATTTTCTCATTTTGACGCTAAGTGTAAGCGTCGTTTTCAGTTTATATTTTCTATCGAATTCAGTCGTTGTTTACATGTTCAATATGTTATTTTCAGCATCTGTCTGTAGTTTTACAGGTTCATAATTTCAAGTTTCTTCTTCATTCCAGCGGATATGTTTCAGCATTGAAAGACATATGGTAGGATTGATATTACATAAGATTCTGGTACATTTTACTCTGTTTTTGTCGGATTTTTGTCTGTTTTTATTACTTACCTGATATGTTTGAAAGTATCATCCAATATTCTAATTAATTTACCTATTTCAGTAAGCACATTATCCGTACTCTGTTAAAATATTTCCCATATATTTAATTGTTTTACTTACTTGATAATTAATTTCTTCTCGCTAACGTTCATTATAATTTCTAAGTGTTCATTTAGCTTCCTTTCTATATTTGCTATCGACACCGTATCGAGTGCATATCTTATGTTGATAAGAATATAGACACCACTAATGAAGCCTTGTAGGATTTCCACCTTTCTTACGATCGGCTCCTTGTATAGACTGAATTATTCCAATGAGAGGACAAATGTTAGTTTTACAATTGTCTCAATTTTAGAACATTTACTGGATTAGTTCGTTTTTTAGCCGTATACAGGTGATTTGCTGCTAGTAGAGATTATGGATTATTCCAATATTCTTTACATACATGTCAATATATATATATATATATATATATATATATATATATATATATATATATATTATTCAGTAATCCAAGTCAGTCAGTCAGTCAAGCCACAAATACAGTTTTTACAGGCTTTACAGATAAAAGTAAAAAAGAAATAATTAAAGTGGAAACAACAGAATATTTTAATGAAGACAGAAAAAACTACTGATGCAGCAATTTTTAGGCTATTAACGTTGCCTGAAAATTATGGAACCGGAAAATCGTAAACAATTCAATAAAAGAAACTGTTAACAAAGGGTTACAACTACATCTCACTAATTCAACTCAGTACTGATGAAACTTTGATGGGATCTAAAACTGCACACAAGTTTTACAAAATCTAAATAACATAGTTTGACAGAATAATCATCATGAACTTATTTTTAAACTACGCACATAGACACTACATGAGAGCAATGAGAATACGACTCAGTACGTGTCACCAAGACAGGACAAACATTATTGCAGTTGGCTCTTTGAATTTCATTAAGAATATGTATTTATATAACAGGAGCAATGGAACGTATGTGGCAGAAATATCCAAAGCGTAGACAAAATGTAGACATACGAAGTACATATGATAGAATCTGGTGCAAAAATATTGTAGCTCAACACAGTGAAGCAACTTACATTGTAGCACACAACGCCATGGAGTCAAAGTAATGTAATGTGAGCTAAGTCATGCTGACTGTCGGAATGAAGGGTTCATTTAGGTGATTAATAATTTATTAATAGGGAACAATTACGATGGATAGGCTTAAATCTATGAAGGTGTATTACTCAAGTTAACAGTAATTATCTAATTCATAAAATCAATCTCACGCATTTATGCTTCGGTCATTCACTCATGAATTTGAACAGTCTAGGCTACTGGCTTGTATTCACATTTTGCATATAACACGAAAAAACTCTCTTCCTTCCACCGAGCGCCCAGAGCTTAGAGCTAGAATCGCTGAGTGAAGTGAATTCCGTGCATGACTATATATATATATATATATATATATATATATATAGTTTTATGTATGTAAATAGTGTCAATGTTATTTACTAATTGTAAATTTGGGCATATGTTTATATAATCATTTCTCTTTAGTTTGGTGTACGAATTCGCCTATCCCACAACAAAATCCCTGCAAAAGCATTTTGACTATATACATTTTTTCTACTTCTAGAGCTATTGTGTAAGTGTTGATTCTTGGGTTAAACGAAATTTTTGTGGTTTATAGCCCTGCATGCACCTGTTACCTTCTGTGTAAACCGTTAAAACACAGCGCTAAACATGGGGAAACAGAAGTCATACTTTTTGTTCGAGAGGTAGCCTTTTGAACAATGATGTATTTCTAAAATTGATTAAAACCTCGAATACTTTGCGAAGAATTTGTCAAGAGATAATTGAGCGATAATTTGAAGGGTCATAATTTCGCCAGTTATTTAAAACAGGAACTTCACATGAGGAATTTCAACAAGCTTGAAAGCAGAGAGCAACGAGGCAATTGCAATAGAGTTTAAAGTGTGCTGAAGCTAGCTAAGAAGCAATTTTTTAAAAGAAAGGCTGTGCACCCGTTACAACAGCTTTCCTTTTGGAAATCCAGTTTGAAAATTATGTCTAAACTTAATGGTGTATGTTTATATCAAACAGTAGAGGCTAGGAAGAAATCAACTATGTGTACTCTAGAGGAAGATATGAAAGGGAAATTCCGAGCAAAAGTCCCAACCTACAAATTGATTTAAGAGCAAGTATTGAAAGAATTGTCTGAAATTGAACTTGTGAAGGGGTATAACTTGCATCACTCTATCTGAAAACTGCAATCTCACTTCTTTAAGGACAAAATTGCAATAACTACAAGCAGATACAAAAGGACAACTGTTGCAATTAGACATTTTGCTCTGGTATAACAGGAAAAAGTCATTCTTGTGGGCTATAGCGGCCGAGCCTGTAGTTGCTAATCAAGTATATAATTTCTGTGTTTCTACAAACCATCAATCCCAGTTTAACACATGATGAAACCTGAAAGACATCTTTTAGAACGGTATAATTCCAAGTTACGCCAGAAAGACTACGAAAAGCAAAAGAATACAAAACAGCGCATTGATAACAGAAGCATTTTCTGTTGGTTTCAGTTTCATGGATGATAGGAGAATGAAAAATGTTTTTACAGATCTTCAGAATATGACATATGTCAGTGTTGGATGTAATAAACTGATCAAGAAACAGAAGCTTTTTCTATCAGGATTACTGGAGAAATGCGTAAAGTAAATGGGAGAATCACCCAAGGTAAACATCCACGCTATACATGTGAATTGCTAGATTTCGTCCCAAAGAAAGGAACGAATCGAAAATTCAGAAGAAAGGTTAAAAGAATTAAGAGGAAATTCATAGAGAGCTAAGATTCCTAGATAATGTTCGAAATATAATTGTTCTACACTGTAAATGTTGAAAGGATACCACAAAATTTGGAGAGGAGATGTTGAGAGATTTAGGCAATTTTTTTTTAGTTAGTTACTTTTTATTTTGCTGGTTGCTTATCGTCATGGTGGGTTGTTTGCGGTAGACGAAAATAGAAGTAGTTCTCGGTCATTAAAATGTAGCAGAATTAGGTCTTGGGCTTGCTCACTAGAGATGCTTTCATGGACACATTCCCTGGGTGACATATCTCATCAAGAAACCCTATATTATACAACTCTTGAGAAAAGCAGCATCAGTAAAATTTATGCGAAATTTCTTGCTCCTAATTGTCAGGAAGCATCGACCAGAAAACTACCAATCTGGTTCCTCCCGCATGAAGAGATATAGCTGTCATTCACACATTTTACCAAAAGTATAAGGCATGAGAAAAAAATTAAACCGAGAACAACTTCATACAGTGGAAGCAAGGGATGAACTTCTACTTCATTTCAAGAGAAGAGGAAGCACTATAAACTGGACTATAGAAAGACTTATAGACACTTATTTTAAAAAATGATATTTTTTTCAATTACTGATAGACGAAATATCCATTAAATCTTAGAAGCTTTGCAATTAAGTTAACTTTTTAAAGAGAAATTCAGTTGAATTATTTGAATAGATAATGATATAAGTAACCATGTTTTATCAATTTATAAATGTAGACATTATTTTACTTTAGTTCATTAGCGTATGATAATTTGTACTGAATATGCTTTACTTTTACATATTGTATTTTGCTGTTCGTATTCATGTGTGATTTTTCTATTCAGTATTTCTGACGCTATTTCTTTAATGCTCCGTCTGCTGCTGTAATATCTTATGAGATTTAGTTAGAAAAATATTTAATGTGTTAACAAAAACTTGGTAAAATTCTGAATCTTGATGCCATCGAAAAAGAGAGACAATGCCGATCGAAAGCTAGCAGAAAAGAAATAGGCAAGATATATCGAACGTAATATCTCATTACATGAAAATATTTCACGATCATTTTATACGAAAGAAAATACATTCAACATCATTATATTGATTTTCTTCATGCAAGTTTTGTTCGATCATAATCTACATATTCTCCAGTACTTTGCTCTTTCAAAACAAGGAAATCAATTAAAACCCTGAGGATATTACCAACGAGACAATGTCTTGAGTCGATAATATTCCTATGTCGTATATATTAGTATTAATGGAATACCTTTGATTTATAATACACAACTACCAAGAAAATAGATCGGTGTCGATCTCCCCGCTGGGTGTTGATTGCTCTCCAATAAAGATGAAATTAAACATTATTTGGAATCGAACTTTGGTAGACAGAAATGAAGCTTGCTATCTATAATGTATTCAGTTATATTGTAATTTACCTGTTGTCTTCGCATTTTATATATGGAAGATTTCAAAAATTATTTGCTTAAATTAATTTACTCTAATATTATATTTTATATTTAGAGTCGAATGTAAATGTACACACATAAATCGTTCACAATTTTAATGCATCCTAATGACGTAACAAGAAATATAACAAATTATAATGCAGAGGGTGTTGGTATATACACACACGATCAAAAATTTAAGACCACTTAAAAATCATTAAAAATATTTTTTTTTTACAGATAGATTTTAAACTCCTCCCACTTAAGGTTACCAATACTACAATCTAAAAGGTTAAGGAAACAAAAAGCTACATTCGAAACATTTTATTCAAAAATTTACATTTTCATAAAATGAGGCGATTTACACATGATCAAAATTATAAGACCAGAGACAAAAATTCTACGAAATTGTACAAAAAGTGTATAAAAATATTTAACAACCAAATTTAATAATGAAGTCTACCTCCACTGCTTTTGATGACTTCAAGAATTCTGTCATGCTAGAAATAAGCGTTTCCATTAAGGTGCGGGGGATGTAGCTCCAGCTTCTGAAGATGGCTTCACGAAGTTCATTTTTTGTTGAATATTGTTTGCCATTTCGATAAACATCCATCCCCAAACGGTTTCAATTGGATTCAAGTCCGGTGAGCATGCAGGATGTCCCAAGAGATGGACCCCATTTTCTTGTAGAAAGGTCAAGGTCCGTCTTGCAGCATGGATTGCAGCATTATCCTGTTGGAATAACCATCCATCCACACACAAACGATGGCCCTCCGTCATCAAAGATGCATTTGTAGCATGTTAACACAACCAGCCGCTCTCTGACGATCCTGCATCACCTGGAGCTCCATCGTCCCTCTGTAAGAAAAGGCACCCCATACCATTAGGGACCCTCCACCACTATGACGTGCGGAGAAAATTTCAGGAGGAATGTTTTTGTTATGCCAATATCGTTGGAAGCCATCAGGACCATCGAGATTGAATTTTTTCTCATCAGAAAACAGGACTTTCTTCCACTTCTCAAAGTCCCATGTTTGGTATTCACGACCAAACTTTGAGCGGTTCAACTTGTGACGTGGAAGCAGCCGAGGAATTTGTTTACGCTTTTTATTTACAATGCCTTTTTGTCTTATGTGCTGTCTGATGGCTACGGGACTGCAATCTGTGACTGCCTTAATTTAACTAGAAAAAAGTCCGCCGTCTTTCATAACAACCCGTCTTATTCTCCTACTCAATGCAGGAGAAATTTTTTGGGGCCTACCAGAGGATTTTGCATTTCCATAATTCTCAATGTTCTTTAGAAAGTTGCAAATCACAGTTTTAGTTCGATTTACCTTAGCTGCGATCGCCCGCTGTGAAAAATCTTGCTTATGGAATTCTAGAATTCGAAAAACGCTCAACTTTGGTAAGGTTGCTTGCTTTAGGCATGGTAACACATTTACGCAGTGATTGCTAATCTCTAACTGAACTAAAAACATTGGAATTGCCATAGATCTAACAATTTATTCCCCTGGTCTTATAATTTTGATCATGTGTAAATCGCCTCATTTTATAAAAATGGAAATTTCTAAATAAAATGTTTGGAATGTTTGTTGTTTCCATAACCTATTAGATTGTAGTATTGGTAACCTTAAGTGGGAGGAGTTTAAAATCTATCCATAAAAAAAAAATTATTTTTAAAGATTTGTAAGTGGTCTTAAATTTTTGATCAGGAGTGTACTAAGTTATGATTAGACATTAATCATACCTTGCTAGTATGGATATATGTGAGAATGTAACTTATCAAATTTTCATATAATAAATAAGTTAATATTACTCTGTTCTTAACAAAAAATGAGATTCAAAATTACATCCGTGAATAAAAAATCGTCAATTGCACCCAACATAGTCATGTCTGATGCATTAAAATGATTAGAATTTAATTGAAAATATCACCGCAATGGACGACTTATGAACGTCACAATCAATTAATTACCATATATGAATTGTTGAATATTGAATTAAGTATTAGTCTTTCCTGTCTTTTATTTATCCAATAGTGAACCGTTTTTAAATGTAGTTTGAAAATCATGCAAGTGGGTGTTTTGTTAACTATCAATTTGTTAACAAAATAATGGCTGATTTCAAAAATATAATTTATTCTTAAAAAGTTAACTATAGAAATGTTAAAATTAGTCAAAATACGAGCCTTGATCATCTATAAATCACTGACATAAGTCGACGAGTTTATTTATTCTTCGTTTATAAAAACTTATTGGCTGTAATACAACAAACTCTTCAAAGCTGATTCCACGCCTGCTTTGGATCTAAAAGTTTTACCATTTTAAAAATTAGCTTCAGTGCTAGAAAATAATAATCTTTGTGTGAACGATCATGAGAATATAGAAGATGTGTTAAACACTCGTATCTCGAGTTTGTAAATTATTTGCAAAGTCATTCTTGCAATATATTGACCATGCATTATCATGGAACATAACTGAACCACATTGATTCACGAATGCAAGACATGTTTTCAGGCCTACATGCATATCAGCAAGTTGATTGTAGTATAGCTGTGCATTAATATTCTGATTGGCTTCCAGGAAGCTGTACTGGGTAACACCAATTACACACAACCAGATACTCAACATAATTTTTTTGCTAATGTATATTTTGTATTATAGAAATGTTCAGGAAACTCATCGTGATGAATTCATTGACCTGACAGTTAACGGTTGTCATAATGGATACACCTTTCATCACTAGTAAAGATTAGGTAAACAAAAGTATCATTGGTGAAAGCAGAAAAAACATCGAGCACACTTTAAAATGTCATAGTCTTTTATTTTCATTGAGATTATTAGGAACTTATTCATCATCATTCTGCAAGTGGTGTGAGACTGCTGCAAAGCTGACTCCAGGCAGGTAATATTTTGAAGTGATTTCTGACTAACATCATTTTGCAATTTTTCGCTGTCAAGATTGCAGGGATGCCCTTAACCTTTTTCAAATTTAACAATATTATCATCAGTAAGGAATCTGGAACGACCTTTGTATTGTTTGAGCCCTTGCGGATCCATTTGCTCATGCTCTTTTGATATTGGCGGAATTTCATTAGCATTGTGCCCAAGTTTTAACTCATGCAAGGAAGGTAAACAAAGACCATGGTTTATCATCTTCATAATTAAAGAATTATATGCTTATAGAATATTTGTTTTAAAGAAACCTACATATCATTAAAGAGAACACATTAATTAATATGTGCATCAAAATCCAGCTAATATATAAAGTGAAGATATCGTGAAATACCGTGTTCTGTGGCCTTTACAAAATATGAGAGACGTGATCTCATTTTAGCGCAATTCTTTAGATTTATTTTATGCAAATAACTTTGGGAAAGCTTTTGGGGAAGCTGTATATGCACATCCCCTCTCCAGTAGCTATGTTTTTATAACTAGGATTTATATTAATAAATAATTGTTAATGAATTTTTTTTTCTATCTGAAAATATTTAAGGACTTAAATTACCTGCAAAGAATTGATATGCATAAATCTATAAAAAATGATGAAAATTTGTTTTGCAAAATAACAGAAAATAAAAAGAAATTAGCTGTTATCTCAAAATAATACCACAGATAACCTTGCCTTGTTTCTTAGCAGACAAAAGATAAGCTTGGTTTATTCCGACTTGTGGCAAAATGAATATATTATTATTATTATATTTCACGTTTATTTCAACAAACCCATCAGGTATGCATTATGTTTGAATTGTTTTGCTTCAATAAACACAATATTTGTTATTCTAGAACTTGATTAGGAAATCACACACTGTTCAAAAGTATAGGAAAATATCACAAGGTTATGTGTCTTTTCAAGAATGAATGATTTCTATTAATTAATATTTACTTTAGCACAAAAATTATGTAGAGGACCGACCACTGTGAATAGGACTAAACATTCGTGTTAAGCAATGCTAGCAGATGTCTTTCCTCAAGTAGAACAGAGTCAATTCTTTATATCATAAACTAAAGTAAGATTACAAATAAAATAAACAAAAATAAATGTATTGGGAAGTTTGCATAATTTGATAGAGATCTCGTTGCATTTAAAAATTTGGTATTCTCCAAATCATCTATGAGTTTTTTGGGGATTTAAAGAATTAATATATATTTATATACATATATATATATATATATATATATATATATATATATATATATATATATAATATTTTTAACTATACTGTAGAGAGTAAAGGTAGATAACCTAGATTAATTTGATTTTATTATAAATTTATCCATGAAAGATATTGCAAATGTTAGAAGCCAACCATACTTTCAAAACGGCAATGATTGATGAAAATATAAAAAGTAAGATTTATATACAGTATGAATGTTTTCTGAAAATAATGTTTTTTTTTTTGCTTTTTTCTTAAATACTAAATTTTTATGGAAAAAAAACTCCTTCTTTTTCAATGCCTTCCATTTATCCCACATGCGAGCATTATGTTCTTCATGCCCTTCTTCCTCATTACGTGTTCAGGGAACCTCATTTGTCTCTTCCTAATATTTAGTATCAGTTTTGCTTTTTTGCATGCGTTGCAGCAGAACATCGTTGCAAAGGTGCTCCGTCCATGGTATCTTCAGAATCCTTCTGTAAAACCACTTTTCTTTTGCCACAAGCCTTTCCTTCATCATTGATGAGATCGTTCAGCACTCACTTCCACACAGAAGGACTTATATCACATACCAATCTAGCACTCTTTTCTTTGTTTATAATGAGATTTTCCTAACTTTCAGTACTCTGGCTAGCTTCTGAAATGTGTCTTTGTCCATGTCAACGCGTCTTTGGTTCTCTATGTTGGACTCTCCTTCATCAGTCAAAACATTCCATGTATTTCACATTTTTTTACTTATTTTATTTTAGATTCTCCGATTTGCAGTTGGAATATTGAACTTCCCTTTTTGCTGATGACCATGCCTTTAGTTTTCTTGAGGTATATGCTCATTCCTTTCATTTCACATTTTTTTGCTAACTTCTGTAGAAGGTTTTTCATTTACTTTTCCCTGTTTCCTATAAGCACTTTGTCATTCGCGTATCTGATATCGTTGAGATCTTGGCCGCCAAAATTGAATGTTGGCAAGGCTTTATTTCCTTCATAATTACTTCGCTGTACAGGTTGAAGAGATCCGGTTGGTGAAGACAACCTTGTTTTACGTCCCTTTCTATTTTTGCATAGATGCTGAGTTAATTTTCAATCTATAAACTAGCGGTTTGCTGCCAATATAGATTCTTGGGTATAGTAACGTTTTTATCGAAAATGTAGAGACATTGTTACAAGTGAGATTTCAAGAGCAATTTCACTAATAATAAGTGATTATGACATATCATTAAATATAAAGAGACACGAGGTAAAATTTAACTTCAAATTCGAGCGTATATTTCATATTACAAATTTTGAAAATTCGTACATACGGTAAATTATATGTAGCTTCATCTAAAGAATGATTCTTATAACCTTTTATATCGATCTTTTAACATTAAACTTAAACGTTGATATATATATATATATATATATATATATATATATATATATATATATAATTATATATATAACAGAAATAGGGGTTTTTCTAACAAGAGAAATTTGTATCTAAATTTATTTATAAATGAAATTTTGTCTGTGTGTGTATTTGTGTGTTTCCGAGTGTGTGTGTGTTTTCCGTTACTTATAGAATCCGAAACGGCCGAACCGATGTTCTTGAAAATTTACACAGTTGTAATACAAGAGACTACGAGTGTTCTTAGCTAGGTTTTATGTCAACGTACCCCACCATAAATATTGAAAATCGATAATCGATAAAATCGGGTTAAATAGGATTGGTCCGATTTCAATCAAATTTGATACACTCATAGTCAAAGACATTAAAAACGATATTCAGAAGTTTCAAGTTTGAAGTGCTTACAGTAATGCAGAAAATCGATAATATATATATATATATATATATATATATATATATATATACATACATATATATATATATATATATATATATATATATATATATATATATATATATAAAGGCAAGATATTTGTGTGTGCGTCAGTTTATCTGCCTGTATGTCTGTAATTCTTCAGCTTTAATTTAAATTTTGGCTTCTGTTTTAGGTCTAAGGAGGTATAATTCTTAGTCTCAGATTTGATACCTTTTACTCAGGGGACTTATTTAGCCTTCACAATTCAGTTTACGATGAAAAAAACTTATTTGATATCGATACCAGGAAATCAAAGTTTGACTTACATCCATTCATTTTTCTTTCAATCTATGGTTCGCTTTAACTAGAAACTACAATTCCTTTTTAGCCTTTCGTGCAAATAGTCTGAGCTCCAGGTCCATGGACTGGTTTTAAAGCTTTCATTACACGCGAGCAACGCAGGGCTATACTACTAGTAGAATTAAAATCTTAGAGAAGCGGTGAACGTTTTATTTAAAGTGTAGAATTATTGTTGTTATTATTATTAATATTACTTCCATTTTGTATAATATATTGTGTCCATCATTGTATTGGTGTTGCTACACATGTTTCGTGTTTAAATCTGACTCTCTTCAGGCAAATAAACATATCAAGATCCATTTGGTTACCTGAAGCCAAGGTATCGTGTATAAATGCATGTCAAGTGATGATAAGATCAAAATGTTCATATGCGTTCGCGGTTTTTGTTTTTTGTTTTGTTTTTTTGTTTTTTTTTGTCGTTTTCACACTCGTATGATAAATATCTCCCGTCACATTTCATTGACTATCATCAACTTTTTTTTTGCACTGATTGTATTATTTGGGAAAAAAAAAATTTGATTTTCTCTTCATAAGATGTTTGTTATTACTGGTGTTTTATAAATTTCCGCGCATTGCCTATTACAGTTATATAGAAGAGAAGATATCTTACTTATGTGTTTTTTTATAGAGTAATTTTTTTTTTTAGATATCTTACTTATGTGTTTTTTAAAGAGTAAGTGGTATTTCTATTCATTTTTATGTTTATATTATCTCCAAGAAATTTTTGCACATTTTAGCGTTGAGTTATTTTCAAAATGTGATATGAGACATTATATATATATATATATATATATATATATATATATATATATATATATGTAAGGAAAAACTCAACACGTCATTTCAAGTGGTTATTAACTATAGTTCATTTCTCTGAGCCAATTAGCTCATTTCACCATACCTTACAATATTCCTTCCATTTGGTAGAAAAAATTGCCAGAATAAGCATTTTTTTAACTGAAGAGAAGGATAAAAATAAAACATAAAAATGAAAATAGAATAAGAAAATAAAAATAAAAGTAAGAAGAAAGGAAAGGGAAAGAGGAAAAGAGTTCGGACTTGGGCATTTGCGTCAGTGCTGCTTGGGATTTCCCAGGCCGTCGTGAAGATGTTTACCTGTAATGGAACTTCTAATTCTGTGGATACTGGTTTTTGTTTGACCCCATAAAACCAATCTATCCATTTATATCCATTTTTATTTTTTGCTGATAGATCCGTAACTGCGTTTGCATAGTCATGAATACCATAGTCATACAGCAACCTGGAGGAAAATATCTATAAAAGAAATGTGATATATGAGTTTTTGACAAAAATAGTTTGCTAATATAAAATCTTTTTAATACTCATAAAATAAAATCAATGATATCTACAAAAAGTGTATATATTCTTGGAAATGAAAATCTGATCATTCAAGTCTTGACAGCAATCGAATTTGTTTATCCAAGTCGCAGTAGATCATCGTCCTTCTTCTTAGTCGGTAATTCTGCAATTATCCAAAGGATATAGTCTAGTCACAAGATAATAAAAAACTTACATTCTAACTGCTAAGGTTAAATCTGTCTAGAAATCAAAGACTCTCATTAATCAACAACTATAACAACACTCTCTCCAAAATTACTAACATCCACCAACACCTCAAACACATCTGATAATAAATATTTACAGCTCTATATATTAGATATCGAGCACAGTTTTAAATTAATGTTTTGGACGTTGTAAGAATTCTTTCTTCGTTCTGTATTCACTCGGATAAATAATATATATATATATATATATATATATATATATATATATATATATATATATATATATATATATATATATATATATATATATATATATATCATTAAATTTTACATTAGTACATGTAAAAACTACTACTAGATAGTACAGTCTGTTTCGACATTGAAAAAACAATATCTTATCAGTAGTTAATAATAATGGTAATACACGCCTTATTTTAAAAGTTATTAAATGTAGCAAAGCTTCACTCATCATATTTGGAAAATTTTCATTGGAAGGTGAACGGTTAGATATGGAAAGAAGAAAAATAGAAGGAAAAAAGAAGAAATCAAGAGAAGGAAAATAAAAAAATAAAGAAAAGAAATCCAAAAAGAAAAAGAAAACATCAGAAATGCTGTAGAGAAAATTAAGAGAAAAACTTAAAAGAGAAAAGTAATAAGAAAAATTACAACGAGTCAAATGACGTGGAAAGTAAATAAAAAACAAATAAGATGTCAGGAAGGGCTAATGAAAATAATGCTAAACATTAGAATTAAACGGAAATGAGATACAACAATGTTGCAACTTTAAACGGAAATAATGGTTAACAATGATGCAATTGAAAACATATGGCATTTTTAAATGAAATTACGAACAAAACCAAAATGTTATTCATGGATGAAGTATATGTTCTAAGCAATAAAATGTATAGATTAAACCAATCTAATTTTATATACATCATAAAAAATTTAAATTAAACTATATATATATATATATATATATATATATGTGAGAAAATTTTCAAAATTCAAAGGTGTCGGATGTACATTTCGGCATAGGATCTCTAATGGAGACTCTACATCACGTCAGAGATATTGTTTTTCAAAATGCCGAAGTCCCTGAGTTAGAGTGTAGAGGGATTTTTGGTTAACAACGGTCACAAAGTGGAAAAGGACAGAGCTGGTAGTCGCTGGGTTACAGGGTGTTGAAATGGTATATTTAGGGAGGGGAGGAATAGGAGTTCATTTTTTATAAAGATAGAAAACTAAATGAGTTAAATTACTTTTTAAAGTTAAGATTTTGGGCTTTATGAAGAGGTGTAATTAGGCGAGAAGGAATGGTTTTCAATATAAGATTTAATTTTTTTTTTTAAGTTTATTTGATTAAACCTTTTAGGTAGAAGCGAGTTAAATGCCAATTACAGGAAGTTCTCAGTTTAAAAATTATTAGAGAAAAACTATTAGAGAAAAAGATATTAGAGAAAAACATATATATATATACATATATGTGTTAACCAAGGAAAAAGTGTTTTATTAAAAGAATCCATATTTTCTAAAGATAGTCAATTAAAGGGTCTTGGAATAGGAAAGTAGGGGGATTAAAATACTTTTTAAGGTTAGCGTTAAGGTAAAATTAAGATTAAAACTTAAATTGAATCCTTTTAATTTATATTCTAACATCTAGTTAACGGGGATTTAAATTCTAAATTTAAGTATTCGAATAATTTGCCTTGTGGCGGCACTTACTGATGAATTCCCTCCTAAGATTCAGTAGCCGGTGTTGGTGGGGGTATTTTAATATTGAAAATTTTTCCAATAAACATAGACAGCACCTATCACGAAAATTCCTCGGAATACAGGCTGAACCTATCAGTTTCCAGCTAATTTCAGAATCCAGCCCTTCTTCTTTCATTTTCCAGAATGCCCCCGAAAGGGATGTCTGGTACCTCTGACCGGGGTTCGAGAAGGAGTACCTGTGGTTATACATTCTTTGTTTGAAAGGACCGGCAGACACACCGATATAGGTCCGGAAGTCGTTTTTTGTTGTTAGATGGAGAAATGCTGGATTCATAAATCACCTGGGTGGATTTGCATTTTCCCTCCACCGGGCAGGCGTCCACAGAATTACTGTTGCATTCGTTTAGAAATCCGGACCTAGATTCAGCATTGCGCAAGTTCACCAGAATTCTCCTATCATGGGAACTAATAAGGCTGTCCATATTCGGGGTGCAAGAACAATTTTAAGGGTTTACCTATCAAAAGTCTTCCGTAGAGGGTTACTTTTATTAAAATATTTGTCTATTAACTTGAGAAAATATTTACCAATATTGATGTTAGTTGGTTTACAATAAGAGGGGTTTAAACCAAATTATCATTCTTTTTCTACAGTTACTTTTATTTTTATTTTTGGATGATTCGGAGTCTATTGTAGTTTTATTATATGTTAACTTGTTCTTATATCCGCTTTTTGAAGGGCCTTATTCTAAATATTTTTACTTGCGTTGAAAGTTTTAATGTTGGATGATAATTGGTTGATTCTATCATTCACTATATTGGGTATCTGTTTTATAATATTTTGGGGGTGGTTTGATGAAATATTAATATAAGTGGGGGAACTATTTTCTTTGAGAAATGTTTGGTGGGATCCATCATTTAAGTTAAGTGTGATGTCGAGATAGTCTACAATTTTAACATTAGAGGTGACTTCGACTTTAAAACCGAGGTACTTCAGGGCTCTAATTATTTTTTTGTGAATCCTATTTGTGTAGGGCCATTGGGATTAGGGATAATTATTAATCCATCGTCCCGATATAGGCCTCATTGTTTTGGGTCTAAAAATCTGCTTAGATTGTCCTTCATATTATTTTTTAAACACACAATTGCAGTGTAAAATTATTCGTCCACCAATTTGAAAATAATATATAATATTGCATTAAAGCAATTGCATTTTTGGTTTTTGGGCATTTTATTCAAACACACATTGATATAGAAATAGAAATATTATGACAGCAATCTATATATATATATATATATATATATATATATATATATATATATATATATATATAAATTCTGTATAATAATACAAGAATGTGCTACAAAGACAAAATTAGGGTTGGGAAAAAAGTTTGTCTTGTCTGTCTTATGTTAAACTTATTTAGCTACAATCACTGACCCAAACATAGCACGATATCCCATATACCAAAATCTTATGACTACATTCACCATAATTATCAAAAACACAATCACGTTTTAACAGATTATTGCATGTACAATTTTTGTCTATTAGTGGAGAGGAATAAACAACAGTTTAAAATATTTAAACTCTAATGTGTATTTAAAAGATTATATAAACTATTCACAAGAACTTAAAATTTATTAGTAATTACACACATCGTCCACACAATTCTTAATTGTAACGGGATCATTAGTTTACTGGAAGAAATCAATGCGATAATTTGATAATATAAATCACTCACTCATCCAACACGAAATCGTTCAATTCATGAACAAATACGAAAATGACACATTCGAAATACGAAAAGGGACTGACGATTTTGGTCACCTAATGTCAAGAGCGTGAAAGTAGATCAAAGAAGGTTGGAGCAGAATTAAATGAGGCAATTCGGATTTCATTCTCTAGCTAAGTAAAACTTTAAACGCTGAAACAAAATTCAATAAACAACACTACTCCAACTTGATTTTTAATGGGGTTACCAACGTTTAATCTATTTAGAACAACATCCGATTACCTGACTCGTATAAAAGTGCCTCTTTAAATGGGTCAATTTTTATCGATAAAATGCGGAGGACTAAACCACCTTTTGCGAAATTTCTTCTTACGTTTCGTCTATGGCATGATACACACGTCTAGAAAGCTGAATCAAACATGATATTCAGCCTTTGTCAGTGACAATATCATAATACCAGAGACAGAATTAACCTCGAAGATCATTTCGGTGCATCATGCGTACCACGATGTTTTCAATAAACCTACACAAATGGAATGCGGCACTGCAATGACAAAAGGCGTGTTCGGGTTTTTCCACCACCATATGATAGTTAACGCAGTTTGAACTTTTCTCAAGACCCGGTGAACAATGATTTTTTCGACAAGAGTGTCCTGTCAGAAAAATGACGCCTCATCATTATTGAGTCATTTCAACTCGGGTGCTTAAGACCACATTGAGCAGGCCTCCTGCTTCTTAAGACCGTGATCGCCTATCATACCCACTTACTATTACATAATATATTCCACTACGTGACTAGACCTGGATATCAGAGAGGCCATCAACTGCCAGTAAATGAAAATGAGAGCAATAAGACATTTACTAAAGAAGAATCACTCGCCATGGGATAAACGACGTGACTCATCTCGCACGAGGTAACACTAACCAAAAATGGTAAATTCTTAGGAATATCTTCCTTGCAGAAAACACCCTCACCATTCAAATTTCTGACACGTTCGATCTAGAAATGCAAGTCGAAGCGTATTTTGGAGAATCTAACAGACAGGAATATCAAGACCACCTACAGAAGAGTAAAAGTAACTGATCTTCCAAAGTACCTTGGTGTGAGTGTGGAGGGCTTGCCTCCTCACAAGAGGGAAATCACGAGCCTTTATAATGTGATTATTTACAGAATGTGGAAGTAAGGGAAGTCGCTAAATAAGAATCTGGTAGATAAACAATTCATATAATTTCGCCCTCTTTTTTAAGGAAATTTACCTCCGAGACCACAGATGAAACGAACTGCATTTTTGTCATCTCCCGTATCTCTGACAAATTAACTTGAAATAGAAGATCTTAACTGAACCAGATGGCGAGGATCCTGACTAACTTATTTTTTACGAAAAATGTTCAGGGAAAAAAACTTCTTTACCCGAATAAAATCGCTAGCCAAAAGCTTTATCTCGGTTCATCTTGGTCCTTATCATTATCTCGTACTCTCTGTTCTTGCCTAATCAGCATTCTCAGTTCTGCTAAACACAAGAACTGAAATATCTTCAACACAAACAGAGGACTTGGCCTAAGTGATAACCCGTTCGGATTCATCTGTAATTTGCAACACAAGGACATAATATACAGTACATCTAAGGCGACAACCTTAACAAATGGCGCAATAAAATACAAAAGGCAGCCATATTATTCCTTTCACTCCCACTAGCATACAAAGGGAAGCAAAGAGAAACCAGACCAGTAGCGAAAATACGGCCCAAAACCAGCGGGGGAAAGAAACACCCTCAGAAATCTGTCAACCATGACGAATGCTTTGAAATGATTTTAACTGATCAGCGTTGCTTTGATGATAATGGGCTTGATGATCAATCTACCAAATAAAGATTGTCCTGGTTAGTCCGGCATTTCGCAGCACAAGGCAGGTCTGAAGAAATCTGGGTAAACATGACATCTTGCCAAAAGTTTACTAAGGTTTTTGCTAAAATCTTTAAATCTGTATGTAACATCGTCAAATGCAGAATGCTACCAATCACATCCCTAGCTTTTTTGTCTTTAAATACCACCTTGATCACAGAGTTGGTGACGCGTATAGACTTTTGTTTTATCAAGACTTTGTAAATCAGAGCAACAAAGAAACAAAAACAGGAGACTGACTCAAGTATAATTCCTAAGAAATACTATATGATCCCTAAATTAATTCCGACCTACCCACCTTATCGTCTTCCACCTCAAGGCAGGAAAATTAGCAAAAACTGCCGTCGAATATCCGCCATAGTGAAAGTAATCGATGCAAAGCTTACATATGTCCGCCTTTGTTGTCACGGTCGACTTATTCGGTAATATGACACACGCAATATATCTAACCGATTATTTGTATCTTCTTTTGCACGCAATTCAGCATAGATAATTTTTTATATCAGGAATCATTTTTCTTCGCATTAATTAACACTGGTAATCTTTCTTATTAACCAAGCAGATTCACCCTACCCTAGTTAAAGCAATTTTCACACTACCATGGGATTTACTCGATCTACCTATTACTCACAAGCCGTTTGCGCTGCTAATTTTAGTAGATTGACTCTCCGATTAAACAACCTATTTTCCGTGTAACATATCCTATTGTATATTCCCAGGCACAAACCCCGATAATTTCCAGAGCATCATTAATAGCAACTGGTCCTGGAAATCTCTTTCACTAAAAAAGATGAATTCAATTTCTAGCTGTCAGACATATATGCCTTAAGCTTATGTATGTTTACTCAAACCAGGATGAGTTTATGACACCTGTAAATATAGATTGAAAACATAGACAAAATAAGAGTCCTACATCGATTCTCTTAACTAAAACTCGGTCGAGGTAATTAAAACAAACATCGACGCCGACCTGACGCTATTAAACTCAGTTCCCCCTGTCATTCCGATATTTATCAACAAGTTTAAACCCGTTGATATAATCACGAAATGGTTTCAATGCAGCAGAAAATATTGGAATGAATATAGAAATAACTTATTCCTTCTGCAAACTATTGTAATACAGCTGAACATGATGCGATCGTCCGAATGAATATTGTTGATTAGTATAAATATATCATGACAGCTGAGATCAGCCAGCCTTCAAGCATTTGGTCGATTTCGCCAACGTTGATTTCGGATTTGCCAAAGCAGTATTGCTATTATCACTTGACGATGATGGTCCAGATATGCGAGGCATTGGTATATAATAAAAACATGATTATAGGACCGCAAAGTCGCGGTTTAGATTTATATATATATATATATTATATATATCAAGAAGATACAAGATTACAAGCATGCCAAAATAATGACGAAAAAGAAATACCAGTTGGCTGTATTACACTAGCACGATAATATTCGTGTTGTATCATTTTTAGAAAAGGCTGGTTTATTCAACTTTCAGTTGGTTGAATTTGGACTGACCTTCTTTTGCAATATCATTTTCTTCCGTCTTTTTTTAGCAGAAGGACTTGTTTCAATCAGATGCTATTACTGAAAACGCCATTCAAATCATTCTCTAGCGTCTCTTCTCAAACTCTTCTCGACATAACTAATTTAGACGTGCAACCTGGTTTTGATAAGCAGGCACACACACAGGCGTGGGCAGGTTATGTATGGGTGTTCAATTTCCACCACTGTATAACTCTTATCGGCTCGAAATGAAAACAATTCTAACTTTTAGGGAAGAGGAGAAAAGCCCACTCCTTGTTATTGCTTGCTTCTACGTACCTGCCTTCCTGATAATCAGTACACAGAAAATTTTCAAGGCCGCTTCAAGGATTAGGGTCACATATCGTCAAAAAACGTTGACAAATATATTGACTAGAATTAGGTAAATAACTTTGATAATTTCGCTTACTTCTTTCAACAAAAGGATTTTGGACCAAGTGAAACCTTGTATCTGTATTGTGTACTTGCTACAATCTTTGGTACTTTACACGAGAAAAATACTTTTATTCCCCAATTTTAGAGAAATCTCTTCTCATCTTAAAATCACTAAAATTAATACAAGCCATTTGAAAGTAAGGTTAGATCGAAAATTAATTGTATTATTGGAAGGACAAAAAGAGTCATTGTGTCGTTAATAAAGTAAGAAATAACAGAGAAAAAGATAATTTCTGAGAAAATGAAAAAGATATGCTGTTAGAACTATCTTAATGAATAATCGCTTAAAGTCAAATGATATTCTCAATGATGTTAAGTTATCATAATTGGATTTATCGACTAAGACAATCACTAGAAGATTTCATCCAGTAGGATTTCAAAATTTTCGTCCAGGGAGAACACCTTGCTTAAACGTAAACACCTAAATTGAGGATTGACTCTGGCTAGATGTTCCCTAGAGCATAGGAGCAAATATTGGATAAAACATTTATGGTCGTATGAAACAGACCTGGACATATATGGACACATGTGGTTCCGTTATGTGTGGAGGAGAATGAACTAAACCCCAAAATACTCTTCACACAACGAAAAAATTATCTACGTTAAAATTAGTCAGGGTAGCTGGATTATTCTGCTCTGGTTATTTTTGCTGCTTCTGAAATAGGAAAACTAGGTGAGTACAAAGTTTGATGGATAAAGAGCACATTTCTGCTGTTCTTATAAGTAATATAGAAAAATGTTCAGTACTGCTGATTTTGTGGCGTCATTATACGTTCTAATATAACAATGACTCAAAATACTCAGCATTACTTTTTTACAAAATACTTAGAGAACAGCAAATATGTAGGTTGCCTTTCATTCTCTGTAAACTTCGAATGTTAGTAAAAACACTGATTGTTTATGAATGAATGAGTTTAAAACAATTGCAAGATTCGGCAAGTTTTGAAATCCCTTATATCAGTTTTAATTTTTGTTATTTAGATTTTATATTTATGTCCATACTGGATGAAAAAATTCGTGTGTCAATCCGGAAAAGCGGGTACCATCAATCGTGAAAACCGATCTTCTTTTAAAAATTAATTATTACTATGTATTTTTAGATTTTATCTGCGCCTTATTAACGAATAATGAAAACAAGGAGATATTTATGGTAGACAATACACTGCTATTTTTTTAGAAAGATGGGGTTGTTAAAACCAAGACGATTAAAAGCAAGAGAAAGGGAAAGTCAAGTAGAAGAATTGCTTGTTCTTAATTTTCGTAACTTTTTCTGGTGGATACTTTACTTTGGTAAAGGAAAGAAAGAAAAAATCATTCATATTATTATTAAATTCGCAAATTACTAATAGAGGTACTGAAATGGCCTACATGTTGGAGTTACCTAGTTAATTAGCGATATTCATCAATCTGCGTATTTGATGCTTATTTGATGTGCTAGATTTATTTAATTTCGAGAATGCACATGAATACAATTCAGTGAGAATATTTCTCAGTAAATTTTAAAATATACATTTAGAGTCCTTTGTATTTCTACTTAATTAAAACGCTTTGGAACATACATACATACATACATACATACATACACACTCACACACACACACGCACGCACACACACACACACACACACACACACACACACACATATATATATAGACACATTTTAAATAAGGAATTTCTGCTAATGGTTCGACTGCTATGTCAGCTCTAAAAAAATGTTCTTCAATTTCGAGAAAATAATAAGTGAAAACATATCAAAAATTGTACTTTATCACCAAAATGTAAATGAAATATATTTCTGGTTTTACTACAAATATTACGCGCGTGTAAAAATATAGCATATCTGTATACGAGCACATAAGAAGATGTTCGGAGAATTCTGCCATGCGACGAAATGTTTCGTCTTTTGGAAGATTTTATCAAGGCATGCAAAAAGGTTTTGTTTTGAAAGAAGAGGAGAGATTACGTATAGATTCCACAAAAGTAAAGGAATGTTTAATACACAAAGTACTCTAATGCAACAACACTGATTGAAGCCATGTCGAGAGCCAACTAGCGACTTTATGCTAGGAGGACCCCATTATAGACACCATAGTTACGAATTTTAGGTAACCCATAAAAACGGGGAAGAAGACACACAAAGGGCCTAAACAACGCAGAAATATCAGAAGAGTGTGAACCACATTTGACTGACATGAACAACTGCATTTGAAATTTAGCTTCAATAGGAGTGCAATCATGTTTTTCAACTCGACCTAATTTTAAGCATTTAGTTGTATCATTTATATTCTCCACTTTTGTTACATAATCAGAATAGTCTAGTAATATCACACGTTTACCAGGTCTAGTAATGACCAAATTATAATTGTTATTTAAACTTTTAATAACCCGGCAGTCCTGTTCTCCCCATCTGGACTCAGAAAAAAAAAACTGAAGAACCAGCAAAAGCATTCGCATAATAATTAAGTTTAGCCTTAAGATCGCTAAGAGACACAGCAGAGCGAGTGGTAGTTCTACAAACTTTTGAAAATTAAAACATCGATATCAGCAAAATATTTCTCACGTTCTGGGATAAAAAAAAAAAATTCAAACCATGAGCAAGAATACGAGCCTCTAACTGAGAAGGCTCATATGAAGAGTAATTAAATATAATTGCTTCTCCAGCATATCCAAACCGCTTAGAAAACAAATAGTTTAATTTAGTCTGAATAGTATCAGCCAATTTTTTTAACACCAAGTTTGTGTGTATAGCCAACTAACCGGAAAAAAGTATTTGATCAAAATGTGTTAACATACACTTCCCCATTGATACTTGTAAGTACAATTGAGAAGAATTCTTTGAGAAAAAGTTTCTATCGGATCATCCATGTAACATTTTCTCAATTTTTTAGAATTGATTGTAGTTTTGAAATTTTAATTCTAATTAGTTATAGTAACAGTTACTTTGTTAATCCATCCATGTCTTGTATTACACAACATGATATGAATAGCAGCAATTGTGTATATGGATTGAAGGTGGACCGGTTCAGAATTCTATCACGGACTCATCCTGTATGACATCTGAAGGTTCTAGAGTCTATATACACCAAATCCCGCAAACATAGTGATTGCTTGCAGAGTTTGAATGTCATTGAACTCTAGTTCTCTTTGAATTTTCTCTCCCCCATATATTTTATTAAACATGCTTACCATTCCAAGAAATACACTTAAAAAGCCCTAAGACAAAAGCGCATGGTTTCTCAGTTTTTAGTAAAATTGTCATGTAATTTAAGCTTATTCCATTCCTAGCTATTACAAAGTTTTGTAAGACTAACAATTTGTTCGTTAAAATATACATATATATATATATATATATATTGTTTAAGATTATATAGCGCCGAGATTGTTTGTTATTTAGTAATTGTATTGATATAATATGTTATTTTCAAGTAAAATTTTTATCGTAAATTAATCAATATCAGGTAGAGATGAGTTGTGTTTTTAAATGAGCAGATTCATGCCGACTTCAAAATTTCGTGACGGTACATATTTGTTATTCACAATTTTCAAGTTTGTATAAGACATGGCGGGAATTTTGAGGGAGTTGTCGTGATTGGTTTTCTTTTTGTTTATTCTTGATTTTTAATCTTATTGTGGATTAGTTTCTATTTTATTTTTATTTTTCTTAGCATGTGCGTGGATGAATGTTTGTTTACTTGGGGTGGGCTTTTTAGGGAATTGTCTTCTATACATTTAGTTTGACCTTTTCCGTAATGCGTTAGTTTTGCCTTCTGACAATTTATTTTTCTGGATCTTGGTTGGGTGTTTTTGTGTATATCTGTACTTCTTTTCTTTAGTGTGCCTTATATTTTCCAATGAGTTTTTCTGCTATTTTTTTAATTTTTGACGGGATTGTGAGTTTTTGTTTATTTTTATTTTCGTTTTAATATTATTGTATCTTTTGTATTTGCTTATTATTTTCTGTTTATTATCTTGATTGAGTATTTGTGTATTTGTATTTGTATTTATATTGTTATTTTCTAATAACTTCATTAATTTTCATATTTATGCTGTTTGTATCTTTCATTTGGTTGCTATTTATTGTTTTTGTGTTGCAAAGAATGTATTTATTCCCCTGTCTATATTTCTCTATTTTCTCGTTTCTTTCATTTAATATATTTTTTATTTGTAAAGCTGATTATTCAAACGGTTTTACCAGGCATAATTTATAACTTTTGCTTTTACTATGGTATGGTGCTGCTTTTTTACTATTTAACATTTATTAATTTCTTGTGACAATGCTTTTGCCTTTTTGTTTCCATATATATTTTGATAGCGTTGTTATCTATGAGGCTGTTGTTTTCTCTAATGTATATTTGTATGTGCTGTTGCTTACTTTGAATGTTATATCTAGGAAATTAACTATTTTCAGATTTGTTTTATGTCTATTGTCAATCATAGTGTCTTAAAAGTTTCATGATTTGTTTTCTTATAGTTTCCGTTGTCTTAATGTTACAGTTTTTCAATTTATAAGTCCTACATCACTATATAACTTTATATTTTTTTAGGTACACTGCCACAGTAGTGTATAATTACGTTTAAGTATCATAGATAATCGCGTAAAATCGATTTAAGGAATATTGCCATTAATTTGTCTCACTTGGAGTCAATGTTACCTGTTTCGTGCCAAGGACAAGGAAAACGCTAAATATTCAAACAAATTATGACAACAAGGTAAAAATGATTTCTTCGTTTTTTCAATCTTCGAAATATTCCTGATATTTATTCAGTTTTTCTTTTCTTTTCAATTTCCTTATAAAATCTTTTATTAAGCCTACATTAATCATGTGAAATATTTTCTTGATTTACGTTAAATTTTGATCTACTAAGAAATTCCGATAGTTCCAATTTGAATTCTATGGTTCCTCTGCATTTATAATATCCTAATGTATGATATCTCAAATATTATTTTGAAATAACAATAAAATATGTAGTAGTACTTATTAAATTTTTAAAATATTTTCATTAAGATAAGATTCAAATGGAATGTTTTTAAAGAAATATTTTCTCTATACCTATCTAATCAAAATAATCTGCTCTCAACTGAGTATAATGAAATTGAATTATTGATAATCAAATGATGATGAAAAAACTCAAAACACACTCTTATTTTATATTGAATCTTTTTTATATCATGTTGGTTACTTTATCTGCAGAAAATGTAATAAATTATAAACAGTGGATTAGAATGTTTTAAATATGCTTGGGTTTTAAGTGGGATATATGAAAAGGTTCATAAAACAATTATCAAAAGTAGAAGAAAGACACTAGCTACAATGAATTAGCAAGTGAAGATATAAACATGATTGCAAAGACAATATCTATAATCAATGAGATTTGTACCAAATAACATCGTACTTAGAATGAAAATTTCGAAAGACTCCATGATTATGAGATTCAAATTTATCACAATCAAAAAGAAGGTAATAAATTATCATGAAAAAAAGAAAGATAAAAATTGATTCGTGTATTCACATTACTATTTCTGGAGTTAAAACAGTGATGCGTAATGGCGCGGTGTCATTTTTATATATATTTGAAGCATGAGTCAAATAAGATGACATTCACATCTGAATATTTGGAAAAGCTAACATCACTGAACGTCCTAATAGGATGATTTTTAAATTAATATATTCCGAGCTAGACGCCAGATAAATAAATCTCACTTTTCTCAAAACGTTTCATCATATAGTGCATGATTGTTTGTGAAGCATCTTTTGAAATAAAACTAGTAAACAATATGTCGTAAGGTGTACATTAGGTATCATACACGGAATTTCATTTGATTTATCTAACAGAATCTTTAGAAATTGTGACAATACTGGAAATATAGAAATACAATTTTTACGTGATAGAGCAAAATGGATTTAATTTTTTTTTCACTTTTTAAATCAGTACCCCGAAATTTACTAGGAAATAGTTATTTCCTACGAAATATGACTCCAGCACCTGACAGTAATTCCCAGGTTATTCAGTGTTACTGATAGTTTGGTTTTGCTCAGTTATGTAACTGGAAATGTTTTGAATAATGTTTTTAGTATGTATTGAAGCGTCATCTGAAAAGTAATTTTAATTTACACAAATTATCTATGTAG
This sequence comes from Ascarosepion bandense, assembly GCA_037127315.1. NCBI lineage: Eukaryota > Metazoa > Mollusca > Cephalopoda > Sepiida > Sepiidae > Ascarosepion > Ascarosepion bandense. The sequence goes on along the minus strand of JBBBDQ010001213.1, from coordinate 4,837,056 downwards.
GTGTATTTACAATATTTTTAATATAACTGTTGTTTTGATACATTTAGAAAACTTTGAAAACATTCGTAAATTTACAAAACTGCTTCATGTTTTATTTTATAAAATACTTTACACCTATTCTTTGCAGAATTTCCTAAGAGTTTTTCTGGAGAATAACAAACTTAATAAACTTAACAAAGGAAAGTAAAAGTAAAACAGATATTTTTCTTGGTTACTCGCGTACCTATGTTCTGGAAGTGGTTTCATGTCTGAATTTTATCCCTCTATACGGTATTTACTCTATATTCAGAAGAAAGACAACAACAGAGGCAGTAAAAACTAAAGAAAACAAATGCAACAATTTTCTCTGGAGCATATTTCTAAAGAACACATTTTTTTCTAAACAACGTAAAAATATACCACGGAAAACCGCTAGTGAAATTGTTTCCAAACCAAAGAGAAAATGGAGATTTTACGACAACTGTTCATCGAAGTAGAGCAGAAAGCAGTAGGTTATCAATGTCATAAATTATATTGAATTATACTGAGATCCAGAAAGTGCCGGGAGTGTTTTAATATACTTCGGTTTTATGAGAGTTTTCAGAAAAAAACGACGTAACACCAAGACACAATTCTCCGGAAAATATTTTATCATTGATGTTACCGATAAAAATGCGGATATGTTGTAGTTTAAACACACGCACATTTTTTAACTGAATGTATGGATTTTTATGTATCTAGAGTTATAAGAAATATTTATTTTCAAAACGCTGTCAGCACATTGTTGATGTTATTGAGTCTTGCATTTTATTATTTTAACCTCTTTGTTCAAAATGTGGATGACGCTTTTATACATGTATTTTCTCCATCTATGTTGTATATCTATATTGCTAGGTTTTCTTCTGTGTTTAAATGAATCCTATTTGAGCTATTTGAGATAAAGGTACGCGAGGTATCCTGATAGACAGGCAGTGGTATATGCAATATAATTATTCACGATTTTTTTAATCAGGAATTTAGTCCGATAAAGTTCATGCGAATTGATAAATAACGCCGCTCATGTATAATTTAGATTTTGCAGATGTCTTTATTTTGTTGCATTTAAGGTAAACTGTTTTAGATTATTTTAAGTAAACAATTGAATTTTTTTTGGTCTGGTGGACTGAGGTTGTGTAATTCTTTATAAGATTTATGAGAGAAATTTACATTGTTCATTGGAAATGTATATCATGTTGTTTTTGTCTTTATGTTCAGTATTTCTAACAGTCATTTTAGAAAGAAATACTCTACTCTGGAAATCGATGATGTAAACAGGAAAACTATTATTGTGATTGTTTCATATTAATGATTTCATGAAGAAAAAATGAGACGAGAAGTTTAATTTATGCGTTTTATCTTCTGAGATTGTTTATAGATCCTATTTTATATCTATCTGAGATTTTACTCAAAAGATTTAGATGGCAAGATTTTCTACTAGCGCTTTACTTGTATGAAGATCTAGTGAATGTATTAATATTGAAATCAATTAAAACGTCTACCCTGTCCAAGATTAGGCGGAAAATCTTTCACAAATCCATGGAAGTTGATTATCATAAGCAGTCAATAATACAGCATTATAGCGCTGAAGCCAAGTCCAAACACCAAGTACATTTTATGTGCGTTGTGGTGCACTAGATATCAGCTCGGAAAGAGAAATCTGGGAGCCGAGTTCGAATTCCGGTTGAATATATTGCATTCACTTACGCACAAATAACCTTGGAAAATATTATAATTCGTCTTTTACCTCCAGTTCTAGGTTAAATAACAGGACAGATTGGGTTCTATAGCCTTGGCTGCCAACCAGTCTACGGCTGTAAAATATTGGCAACCTACTCCGGGATGATTTTCTACCTAGTCAGTCATGACTCTTTCGAGCCATGACTACCCATGACGTGTATCACGTATTGCATTTAACTGACTGACCGTTAAATGCATGTTGTTTAAAAATAAAGCATTCGCCAGAGCGTTACACACGAAATGAAACCATGTAACAAAATTGAAGCAATAAGCCAATGTTATTCAGTTTGTTATTTTCTGCTGCAGCCGAAAAAAAAATAGGTGTGGCGGTTGGAATCGGTTAAAAGCCTAATGTGCGTCTCATTCTTTTAGCATCGCATCGAGCCTTCCCTTGCTACCCACTTTACCTTTCTCTGACATTTTGTTCTACAGGCAACCGTTGTCTAGCGAACATATATTTATCGTGTCAGCTCTGTCTAAAAAAGTTTCTCATCAATAACGCAAAGCCTCGCTTCACTCAGTGATATTCTTCGTTACAATTGTTGGACATAGATCTTAAGATGAACTTTCCGCCATAACCCTAAAATTCTCATCATTTTCTTCTTTTTGCGTTTGTGTATTTGTGAAAATATCGGTGTAGTTAGGTGTTTGTGGACATTTCTTAGCCATGCTTAACTTAAAGCAAAATGTGATAAAGATATGAAAAAAGCGGTCTTCGAAGCAGCGAAAGTTGCGTTATTTTTAGGTTTAATAATAAAGATAATTTAGAAAAAGGTCTAATCAAGAAAGTGTTCAAAATAATCGGACCACATTTATGTGAGGATGAAATGGATTTCCCAAAAAATGAGTATGATTTCATACTTGTCTAATGAAATGCGTCCCTAATGGAATGGATTTGGACTACAGTGAAATACAACTGACACTCCGAAACATTAGAGTCAGATAAAAAAAAATCACTGAATAACAGAACTGCTTTGTACCAGTGTAAGAAGATGAGTTAAGAACACTACAATGACTTTTGGAGTGCTATTCGCACCTTCATACATTCATGCACACAGGTTTGAAAAAAGTAAAAAAAAACAATCTTACCTTCATTTACTCCCAATAACCACAGAAAAATACTTCATTTGGATATCAAATGGACATAGCATTATTTTCGTATTTGTACAGTTTCTGTCAGCAAGCAAATATTTTTTTCAAAGAAATAAATATTTATTGAAATTATAATTCTCTATTTTATTTCTGTATTGTTTTAATTGTTAGTTTGATTTAATTTTTTATTCTTTTTATGATGTTTTTCAAATCCTGGCTCGAAGGAACGATAACCAAGAGGAAAACTGGAAACAAATTAACAATATTTTATTTAAGAAACTGGGGTACGTTTCCATATAAGTCTCAGTAGATATCTTTTCAAAGGAAAACACCTGAAAGTTGTTACAGTAATTATTTTGAGAGTTATGAAGATTAATTCCAAATAAAAAATGTATATCGTGTTGAAAGAACTTGCTTTTTACGTTCATAACTTGTATGTTCACCATTCTTTTCATCGGTTTTCTCTCACTCACTTGCTTTCTTTCTCACTCTCAAGCATGCATTCCCTCTCTATCTCTCGCTTCTTTTCTTTATACTTCACGCTTATGATGCCTATGAGATCTACTGAAAAGATAATTGTCATAATTAAAATACAGTTTGCATATAAATAATATGTATTACTCTTAATGCCTGACCATCATATAATTCTTGTGTGTATCATGTCCCTTCAGACTACTGATAATCTTGCTTCTCTACAATTTCTTGTCCTTTGTAGCTTTTAATAATTTGTCATTTTTTATCTCTCGTAAAATTCGCTAAGCCATCCATTTATCCAAACTTACTTAGGTTATGACTTGTTTTCCTCTCCCCACATTCGCCTTTAATCTGTCCTTTGATTATTACACTCTCTAACATCCCTTTTCTCAGTATGCACAATAGAAAGTTAAAATCAATCTTCTTGATAATACGTATAGGTTTAATTTTGTGTTTCCATGTGAGTATGAGCATTCTTCTGTAATTTAACAATTATGTTGTTTCAAGACTATTCTTCATCTACATGCTACAATTCTTTATCTACCATTAGCTAACATATCGGAGGAATGCTAATGCATAAAATTTCCGTACTCTTTTCTTGTTTACAATGCAATTTATCTGTTTTCTCAATACTTTGCTTAGCTTTTAGTTGGTTTGCTTCATTATCAGAGTGCTCAAGCGGATTTCACTCGAGTAATTTCAGTCCTCAATTAAAAGATTTTCAAGATATTATATTGTTGTCCTTGTTTTATTATGGTATCTGCAGTTTAGAATGTTCCTTTTTTTAGCAGCCGTACATTCCGTTTTGACGGGAAAATGATAGATTTATATAAGCAATAACTATAGTTCTCATTTTGTTATGAAATATTAAAGCAACATTACGTGATAATAACTTATGTCATTAAATACAGACAAGTTCAATGGGGACATTATTTTTGAGAACAGGTTAGTTGAATGGACCTGAAATTTAGTAGATTGCTCCTCATCATAGGTTTTGTGTTAAGGCATATGTAAAGAATCTTATTTGAAAAAACATTGGAAAGTTAAAAGCTGAACTGAAAGTTAGTAGATGACCTGAAAACATTATGCATTTGATAATCTTTTCATACAGACCGTGATATCTGCTTCTATGCAATCCTATATTCAATAATACACACTCCTGACGAGTAATTAAAAGCTGCTCGATTTAATTAGTTAAGTCAAGTTATTTGATCTTGTATTATGGCTCTGGCATTTCGCGGTTCAGGGCTGATCATATCTAATTCAGAAAAGGTGTCTTAAGTAGAAGTGATGGATCGTAAGTGCTTACAGAATTCAATGTGAGCTATTAACCATGTTTTCTGGTTTGTTGAAAACAACCTGTTTTGAACAGAAATAGAAATAATTCTTATTTTAAAATTATTTCTTTAGTTTTAATGATTTTCATTCATTGTTAGTCAAGGTTTTATATTCTTAGTCTTTCTACGCTAAACTACTTAAAATCAAGCACTTATCATAACTCGTCCACAAATATACATAATTTCCCCTTTAAAACAATTATTTTTTAGACGGTTTGAAATCCTATCGGCATCATTCAAAGTCAAAACTTCATTCTCGTAGCTAAACTAAATTTGACTCATTATTATGAATATAATCATCTCGCTAAACTCATTTATGCTGATGGAATTATAAACGCTGTCCCATATAATATAATACTGCTTCAATGTATTGTAATGGTAATATAGAAAAATCAAAATGATTACATCAATTTATTATCCTGTTTAAAATTACAAGACAATACAAATCTTAATCGCCTATCGTAAGGAATTTTGATCATGTTAAATCTCTCTTTTAAAAAGATGACTTATATTTCACCTCCCATGAACACAAGTTTACTGCATAAATATCCAATTCACTTTAAATATTTAACTATATTTATCCGTTTTGTTCTGGAAACAATATAATAATTTACTATCTCTTTGGTCTGGAAAGAATATAATAACAAAAAATACTAAATGAAAGATCAAACATAATGTCCAGATGTAATCAGATGTATAGATACATCTTAGGATTATACAACCCTGGATAAATATGTTTTAAGATCTTTAAGTATAGCCTCATCAATTTTGAAAATTTTATGTTGTTTAAAACTCTAGTTGTGTGTTCTGAAAAATCACTCTGGTATATTTGAAAAACGTTGAAAAATCACTCATCATAAATTTCCTAAAGATAGCGAATGTTTGAAATCTAGTTTGCGAAAACAACTCATTTGCAAATAAAAAAATTCAAAAGCTCTACAATAAAAAATTCCAGTTGTGCCTTCATAAAAATCTCTGTTGTACTTTTGAAAAAACGTTGGAAAATCAGTTATTTTAAATTGCCTTAAGATAACGAATGTTTGAAAACTAGTTTGCGAAAATAATCAATTTCCAATTATAAAGAAATATTCAAAAGCTCTACAATATAAGTATGTTAAGTACATTTGTTACAATTAAGAACTAGATTGATTTAATTATGATCTAAAATTTTTGTGTCAGGTTTGGCTATCAAATTGAAATTTTATTTGATCGGGTTGTATTTAAATCTTGTGAAAAAGCCACTGTGAAAAGCTGAACATATCTGCCCTGTACGTGGAAAGTAAAGTGGTAAGATGTTCGTCTAATGACAAGTTAGTCAGAGTTAGATTCTAGCCTGAAGCTACACTGATAACCTAGCTAGAGTAAGGAGTCAGGTGTCGTGATACTGAGAAATAGAAGGTTTTCTTATCATAATTTGATCGATCTCAGGGTATAGATACAGCATTGATAAGTAAAAAGAGTTTTTGTAATAAAGTAGATTGATGAAGACTTCAGAGTTTCGAGAGCACATCGTAATGATGTTCTCAATCGTCAGCGAAGTTTGCCATTATTTCGGGTTTTTCTTATGGTATATTATTGTGGGAATAGCTTTGTTTGCGATTGGTTGGTTATTTTTCTTTTCGTTTTTTATCATTGTTTTATTTTTCTCTGTTTTACTTTTTTATTTGTAATTGTTTGATTTATTCCTATTTTCAATTTTCACAAATTTTCTATTTCAATTTCCAGGTCTTTACATTTTGACAGTTTTCGAATTCCTTGTTTGCTATGTTACAATCCGCTGGACAAACCATATCAATTAATAAGCAAGTGTTTTCATTTTGATGTTTAACAATAATATCCGGCATATTTGCTTTAATTTTTCTGTCTGTATACATGGTGTAATCCCACAGAATGGTGACATCTTCTGTTTATGTAACCAGTGCTGGTTGATGTACATATCAGTGTTTTTTTACAAGTTTTTCATAGTGTTTGCATACTGTAAAATGCAAATAATGTCCCACACTATCGTGACAATCTTTGTATTCATTTTCAGATTCAATTCAGAACATTCTGAGATTAGATGGTATATTGTTCCGTAGTATTTATCACAGAGCATGCATTTTAGATGTACATTATTCTGCAAAATATTGGCCTGGAAGTTCCTAGTGAAAAAGCATTGGTCTTGCCCTGCAAGTGTAAAACCTTATTATTATTTCAAGAAATGTTTAACGATCTGATGAATGGGGACGAAATCTGATCGAAATATAGTAAGATACAATAACCCAAATGTAGTATAGCTATTATTATTATTTTTTTTTTCAACATGATTTTATTTCTGCTATGGTCGCACTACCTATCAAGTCTGCGAAAAGACCTAATGTCGTGGTGTGTTTTTATGGTTCCATTTCATATTTTTTTCTCTTTTATAACATCCTTAGCGTTACATAGACGTTTTTCACTAGTCAGTGGGCTCGATTTAACAAAACATTTTTTTATATATCTTAAGCTGGGATTTTAATGTTTTTCTTTTCAATGTGTTCTTTCTTTCATTCTTTATCATTCCAAGCGAAACTACTATTACTGTTAATATTCTTGTTTTCAATTTTCTAATTTTTTTTTCAGTTTTCAGGTCTTTATAATTTGCCAGGATTTCGAATTATTTGGTTGCTATATTAAAATCCACTGGATAGCCATTTCAATTAACCGGCAAATAATGTTTTTTTCTTTTAGACTTTAACAATAATGTCAGGCCTATTTGCTTCACTTGTTCTGTCTGTGTAAATGGTGTAATTGCATAGAATGGTGACATCTTCTATTTCTGTAACTTGGTGAATTTCATACCAGTGATTGTTTACCTATTCTCCAGAGTATTTGCACATAGTTCAGTGTAAATATTGCCCAGTTCTATCGTGATGATTTTATATTTATTTGGGGCAAGTACACAGTATTATAATATTAGACGCTATATTGTTTCTTGGCACTTATCACAGAACCTGCATTTTCGATCCACAGTATTGTGTATGATATTTATCTGAAAGCTCCTAGTGAAAAGTATTTGGTCTTGCCCTGCAGGAATAAAGCCTTATTATTATTTTCACCATCCTCATCATAATTGTTTTTTATTATCATCACTATATTTTTGCATGTACAGATAATCTGGCACGTCTTGGAGTTTTCCATTAGTTCAACATTATGATATTATGAAGGTTTGTTCGAGGTGCATGTCATTCAAATTGCTTGCTTTTTATTTGTGTTAAGTGTTACAGCCGTTTTCCAAGACAACACATATTTGTACAAACAATCATATGTTTTTCATATTTTGTAATTTTAAAAGAATATTTTGAATAAAACCTCAAAATTTATGACGAATTATAGATGAACAGTGTTTACTTTAGTTTTCTAAAATAACGCTTTTCTCTGGTGTATAAAATTAAATTTTACGACAACATTAATAATAATAATTATTATCATTATTATTATTGCATTTCCTTCCACTGTTGTTGCAAAATAATTCTTGCCTGTTTTCTCCCAAAGACATAAGGCTTATACACTATTTTTCGACTGAGCCCTTTTGTAAAATGAAAGATTATCAAAATAATCATATCACTGAATCGTACGGATTTTGTTAAACATTAATATGAAGCGGATTATTTTATATTATTGATGAAACGATAATTTGTGTTTCTTTTCTTATATTTGTACTTAAAATCAATTGCATCTCTTAATATAATACTTTGTATACGCTGATAAATTGGAAATAAAATTCTTTTCATTTTAGTGAATTTATTTGTCAATAGTATAAGAGGATTGCAATGTGATTCCTTCTTTTTTTCACAATTATTATCGGAAAATTTACAACTTCAGTTAATCGATTAATCAATTTATTGATTCAGCAATGCACACTATCGAATTGCAAAAGAAGAATGAAACGATGATTTTGGAATGAGAAACAGTAGAATCTTCCACATTTTCTTGCTATAGAAAACTCATTATACAAGTTTGTTTCTTTCAAAACACTATAGTTATACGTTGTCATTCAGTGCTGATAGTATGTCGTTTCTTTCAAACATGTTTAATGATGTAAAATAAAGAAATCACTTTTGCACTCTGATATCGTATTAATTAATTGCCGGTAATCGAAATCTGTATACCAACAGAGAAAATAAAACCGATATTATTGTTTTTTCTTACATAACTCTAATAATGTTAATGGTAATATTAAATGTTTCCTTCTGTAGATTTATCATACATTCATTGACCGAACAATTAGTCATACTGTCGACTAAAAATCATAACATATTTCTCTTAAAAGAATATTTTTATAAAAACAAAATCTCTTGTAACAATTATCACACTTTTCATAATTAATGGTGTTGTTTTTCTTAACATGTTTTTCCAAATAGTGTAGAAATTCAACATCATGAGTTTTGCATTACCTACTCCTTGAGTTATATCTACTTTAGTTGCTGTTGTTTTGAAAATCATTAATTGGTGCGGTTTCTGTTATTTGGAATCTTTCTTTTTTGTGATTCTGCAACAAAGTACGATGATTGATGGTCATCGCTAAACCTTACAGGTTTTATTCGCTCGATACTATTTTTCACTCTTGACATGAGAAGACCTTTGTACAAAGCAAACAGTTTTTATATTTTTCACGATGTCAAATCCGTCTAATTATTTAATATTTTGGTTTAGTATTATTTTACGCGGTTATATGTATTTGAGCGTGTTACAACTACCCAAGAACCGATGTCTTTGAAGTGATTAATACTTATACATTCTATGATGTTTTCAGAGTAATTAAATTCATTGCTGCCATATCAATTTCAGTCTTATTGTTTTGTTCGTTTATTTTTAGTTTCAACTGATGTGCTCTAATTCACATATATATATATATATATATATATATATATATATATATATATATATTGTAACAAAGAAAAATATGCTGAATCGATCAGCGATTGTAGCTGTAGTATCGTCTCTTACTACTAACCCCAACTTTCCTCCCTGAAAGCCACCCCAACTTTTCTTTTCTTGCCAAACATCTGAATATGTTGTAAACATTACCGAGCCATGAAGCATAGGCAAAAGTTTGGCTTGCCCAATTATCCACCAAAATTTCTGCTTTCCATCAGACCATAAAATATATTACAAGAAACATAAAATAAAATTGATGTAAAGTAAGAAATTGTTTCACAAAATAATTTTGAAATTTTCCACTTGGTGTAAAGTCATGGGAAATGTTCAAATTATAATTATACCGACGTATAATTTTTATGTAGTAAAGAGAACTTTATAATTGTAAGGGATAATCAGACATACTCTTTCACAACTTTAGAGATGACATCTTCCTTGCACGATTCACGCTATGTCAAACCGCTAAATTGTAATCCATTGCAACCTCTTACTACTAGGGCTAGATAAAAATATATAGCTGTGGTGAAGATACTCTACCTTTGAGAGGAAGAACGGTAATGGAAGCAGAAGTAAACCGTTTGAAATATTTGTTATTCAGCATAGCCGTAAGGTGTAGATAACATGAAATTATAAACTAAGTGTTTGGTATTTACACCGCCCCGGCGGAGCATAATACGCACATTAGTGAATATCATCCTAGAAAAGTACTAGTAATTCTGACACAGCTATTTCCTGTAAGAACGGCGAAACATAGATGATTATTAATCAACAGATAGACAACTATTTGCTTCACAAATACAAGAAAAGTCTACTTCGTCGCTCGTCACCTGGGTTACGAATTGGTCTAAACCTCAGGAACTTGTTCAAAAATCAGATAAGGTATCTGATATGTCCCGGAAATATATATATATATATATATATATATATATATATATATATATATAATTCAATGTAGCTAAGCGGTTTTGGTAAATGTAACCGTGTAAAAAATCTAGCAAGTATGCGTAATAGACTACTCGTCGTATGCACTATCGTGAGACGTAGGCTTAGTTAATAGACGTAGTACAATAGACGTAGACCTCTAGACGTAGATCTCTAGTCGAAGACCTGTACACCTGTTGACCTTTATTCTTATAGTTTTATGGGCATAGGCCTCTAGTCAAAGACCTGTAGACATCTCTGCTTCTTCTCCTTAATCTGTACTTATTGCTGTCAAGAGCCAATCCCATGACTGTGAGGGGGAACCAAGGAGTATGCATATTTATTTCATATTCATTACATCAATATCACACAGCAGAACGTCTTGCAATTAAAACCTACGTTAATTTCAACATTCTACGTTCAAGCACTTAACTCCATAAAACAGCTTTTTTTTAACTCATCTTTTATTGTTCTGAATATTAATTTTTTTGCTATTCACCAAAAATCACTAGCGACGAAAACAAAGTGATAAATCTCTTTCAAAGTTTTTCTTTTTTACAGATTAATACTTGATTTTTGATGGGGATATGGATGTTCAGGTTGGTTTCAGTGACTTACACAGAGTTTCAAATCATATCTCTTTATAGAAAAGAGATCTTGTAGAAAATTATATACAAGAAAATAATATTGTATATCTAACCACCAAATATCAAAAGAAGAGATCTATACAATGGACATTAACACAATGTCACAAACCCATTTCGATCTCATCGTAATAAACTGCAAGTAAAATAATTATCTAATAAATTAACAATCTTTCAGTACATAAACTGCAATAATTCTGGTAGTTTTCGTAAACAGAATTCAACAGGTGCCACACCCTTCAAAACTAAACACCTACAAAAAATCCACGAGAACCAAATATAAATGCAACTAAAATGCATTTGTGAAAGAGAAAACCGACAGAAGACACCAAAATCCATCCCTTATTTATAACGAAGTTATCAGGGAAACACTTTGTTAATTCAATAATTCTTTAATTCAAGGTGAATATCTTCAGGAAAAATAAAGCTCGTCATCTCTTCTGCTTCTAAAATGCAATCTGCTCTTTTTTATGAAAAACTGTCGACGATATCAATAGCAGGGAATTTAGAAAAAATATAAGTTAAAGGTCAATAGAATGAAAGGCTGAATAAAGACAATAACATTTTAGAAATATATTGAAAAATGTACATTAGATTTTAGATATTAAATAACAGCAAATCATTGAACATTCTCTTGAATTTGAAAATGGAATATGTGGAGACGCAGAATGAAAAAATTTCTGAAAAAAAAAACATAAACAGAAAAGGAAGGAAACCTGACGAAATCCTTCGGTAGCTTTGTAAAACTCTGGATTTCAATGATAATCTTCTTTTTATCTGTAACACCATATATGTCCTTAAAACATAGAGAGAACGCCGCAATTTTCCTTCCCCAAAAAAGGAGGTTTACCATAATAAAAAATTATAGATGAATCACTATCATCTTACTTGGAGTATAACTTTACAACTGAATGATTCTTAGCAAAATAGAACCTGAAGGAGAGAATGAGATTCGAAAAGGTAAAATTGTCTTTCAATAAAAAAGATCAGCAGTTAAAAAAATCCTGGTATTTGAGAGGAATGTTGAGGACGTCATAGCAAATAATCAATAAGCCACATTACGCTTTGCTGCTTTCTATAGAACATTTGATTTTTTAAAACAGTGTAAATTGGAAAATATTATTGTGGTATATGTGATTCCGCCAAAAGAATAACTTCAACAATGTTAGTTGGTTGATTTCTTAGATGGAGACCCTAGCTGAAAGCACCTATCTTTCTGTTTGTCACAGATGCACCCTTTCATCTCTGTGAAACAGCATTGATATCTATCAATAAACGACATCATCTAGGGTTTATTTATAACTGTGGTGGATTCTTCTTGAGAAACTACACAAAATAATAAATAACAAAAACAGATATAGAGATAGAAAATGTAAGTAATATTGAACAAAAATATACAAACTGCAACACGGGTTAGTCAATTCAGGAATACTATTAATACTGTTAGTCGAAATCAATATATACATTCTTCTAGTCAAGAAGTATGTCCGGGTAATGAGTCTATACCCAAGACAGCTCCAAATTAATATGCACTAATTAACCAAGTGACTTCTTACTAACCACTCGTTGACAACCACTATATTTAGTTGTCCCTCCCACTAAGGGCAACATGTGACACAGGGTCAGTTATGAGTGGGATTTCCCGGCTCTATGTCACGGCCAAAAAGTGACACTCTATTTTTCGCCAGTCGTGCTTTTACCCTTCGGCGGAACCACGACTGGGTTATTGCTCTCTGCTCGGAAGCAGAGAGCGCCCTCTACCCGAAGGCAGAGGGCTGACAGTGAGAAATGTAGTCGCAGCGAGAAAACGCTTTGACAACCACTATATTTAGTTGTCCCTCCCAGTAAGGGCAACATGTGACACATGGTCAGTTTATGATTGGGATTTCCGGGCTATATGGCCCGGCCAAAAAATGGCTGTTTATTTTTGCCCAGTCGTGATTCTACCCTTCGGCGGAACCACGACTGGGTTATTGCTCTCTGTTCGGAAGCAGAGAGCGCCCTCTGCCCGAAGGCAGAGCGCTGACAGTGAGAAATGCCGTCGCAGCGGAAAAACGCTTTGACAACCACTACCGTTCTCTGTATAAGCATAATATATGTACACATCAGGCGAGTCCATTCATTGTGCAAAAAAGGAGTGCTCCCCACAATAACCAATATATCGAACTCCAATATCTTTTATTTTAGGCTTATAGATAAAATATACTGTTAAAATTTAAGCATGTTTTATAGATAGGCATATGGTAATTGGGAGGAATGAATTCAACTGGAATTTGAACTCTACTCTCAAAATGAGAAATCAAAAAGTCAAATCAGAATTCTAGTAGAATTCGCTGCAATCCCTTACGCACACATACACTTGGGGAGTTAGTTAATTAATCTCTTCTTCATTTAGCTGTGGGTTGAATAGAAGAACATATTGCCTTGGTTGGCAACCATTTAACAAGAAATGGTAAAAGTAATCTACTGCGGAAACAATTCTATCAATTCAGTCAAGGTTCGAAATAGTTATGTTTCCCAAAGCTTGCTTCATGTATAGCGGCTAGCTGACTGACTGATATATGGTCTATTTGAGGAAAGCGCATCCGCCGCTGAGACTTCAGCGAATTCTGATCTGCTAAGTTGTTTTTCCCAGCTGAAATAAAAAAAATATTTTTACTGAGTTATTTAATTCGACATTATTTAATGCTTCTTTTATGCAAGTGATTAAAAACAAATGCTGTTTTGCACCGTTATTGGAGTAATGTAATAAGCCGACGTAAAAATACTCATGCCATAATCTAAGATGAATATATTAATTCGAATGGATAAAAATCTATACAGTTTAACTTACTCTACAAAGAATTAACTAATAGTGAGTCGCACTAGAATGCAAAAATGACATTTGTAATAAAAATACATAATAAAAATAAATATTTTTTATTTACAAATTCGAGCAGAGTAAATTTTCATTTGTTTCTTGTTAAATATACCGATGCTGTCCCATGAACACCAAAAACACAAATGAAAATATTTACTAGATATTAGTAGATGTAGTCTTATTTTATTTAAGTTCGCCTTTGAAAGTAATTGATACACATTACCATATGCTTCTGTGGAATCAAGTCTATGCAGTCTAATACTCTCAGAAATACAACAATAGCTATACAAACACACTCATGACTCACACACGTGTATGCTTTTCGTGTATGTGTGTGTGTGTGTACATTTGTGTGTGTATGTGCGTCAGATCTAAAATATTGCTAAGAACTTTGCTGCTATCGCGGTTTTCTACCAAAAATGGCTTGTTAAGGCCTTCGAAATTTCCGTTGTTTTTCTATTATTTCTCTTACACACTTTTGTTGTTTGTGTGACATTTAACGAAAGGGAAGGTGTAAAGCAAGAGTAGAGCAAGGAGAGTTATTTGTAGATAGTTTTTAATCGTTTTACTCCAAGCAAGACGGTAACTTCACTGACGAGCAGTGAGCTACATAATGCTAAAAGATTAGATAGGAAGAGAGGAAAGAAAAAGACGAACCAGTTACAGGGGGTGTCAGAGATAGAAGCAAGAGAAAGATGGGAATAGAGGTGTGATGACAGTTGCAAAGGTAGAGCGAAAGGAAAAGATATACAGAGTGTTGTAGAAAGAACTGGAGTCAAGGAGTTAAGAGATGGGAATTGACATTGCATTTAAATTTTTTGAGGTTCTAGCTGTCAGGAATGCAAGAATATGGAAGAGAGATCCACAGGCGAGAAGTGCGAGAAAAGAAGCTGTGGAATAGAATTGTCATCTTCATTTGGTTGATCTAACTGTGAATTGTTGGGATCGAGTTTCCAGTCTGGTTGCCCGAGTAAACTCCTGTGGCAGGAGCACCAAATGACTAAAATTCTTCTGAGCAGAAGTCATAAAATAATCATAAAACAGGCAGAGGGAAGCCACATCCCGTCGTTGAAAATGTGGCTAGAGTCGAGCCGATAAGCTGGTACCTGTCACATTACTGATTCTCCTTTGGAGCGTGTGAGGATCAGAGAATGAGCAGAAGGATTGCCTGACCATATATGACAGCAGTATTCCATGGACGGACGGATGATTGATTTTCTACATAATATATGAATAAATAAATAAATAAAATATATTAACTAACGAATGTAAACCAGGTCTACATTTTCGAATTTTTTAATTGCGTGTTAAGCACTTTTTAAATAGAAATAGAACCGTTTCCAGGAAAGTGTAAATTCTTGTCTCTAAAATTGTTTGATTATATATATATATTTCGTGTGTCTGTGTTTGTGAGTGTTTTCTGTGTGTGCATGTATGTGTCTGTGCCACATTCCTCACCGATATTAATTTAATAATGCTCGATATAGAATACTACGACTATATATAATATATTTATTATATACGTACATTTTTTTTCCTCACCGGTAGCACAACCCTGATTTTTTTCATCGTCTCTATAGAGATAATTATTGAAAACTGTTTGTTTAGTTAAAATTTACATTAATTTGTAGCTTAAGGCCAAAGAGGAAATCGGGAAATCTTTGTGGTCACTGACTATCCAGCACCCACCTAGTCTGAATCAGGAAGCATTTATTCACACACACACACACACACACACACACACACACACACACACACACACACAAACAAACAAACAAACAAACATATATATAGAAATAGAAATAATATCTATTTAATACTAAAAGATTTTTGGCTTCATTTGACCGAATAAAATATATTTTTTTCGTTTATCATTTGGGCGCCCTTGTCTTTTGATTAAGCCAAACATGAATCATCATATGGATTTCATGATGTTATTTATATGTAACCTTTTAATATAATCCTAATATATACATATATTTGTACACATGTATATAAATTTATCGTTTGTGTCTTAGAAGTGTATCTACTTATATTTGTCTATTTGTATTGATGATAATTTTATCAGTATACACATACATACTCCCGTGTGTATGTGTTATTTGATAATTATATATAGCGTTCCTATTGTTTATAAGTTTTGATCACAACTCATTACTGAACCTCGATGCCTGTGGATACAACATTGACGCGTCTTGTGTATTTCGTCAAGTAAGATGTTTACGCAAGGATCAACGGAAATAATTAAGCCTAAATAAGTAAGAAATAACAGCACGTTAAAATACTTATATAAAGATAATAAAAGCAAGGAAGCAACGGTTTTAAGACTTTACTTAAAGTATTCTTCAATGCACGAACATACCTTTTATCTAAAATTGATTTTTTTTTTTTGGTTCGAAACTTGATTGATCGTTTTTCTTCACTCGGTTTATCAGGAAATCAGATACTTTTAATGATCTTTGCAAATACTAGGGGGTACGATATTTTTATTTAAATTTACCGGTCCTCAGAAGAGAAACCTAAAAGAGAAAAAGTAAATTACTGCGAATCACCACGCTTAACATCAATGCTTATATCTTTGCTCCGAAATCCATATTAACTATGCAATCAAACTATAGTACGTGGACATATCTACATTGTTCAAGTTGTATTTGTTGTATTTGGCAAAAACTCGAAAACAATAAACATCAATTTAATTGTATATTATACTAAGATATGTCAAATTGCAAGTGTCATTTAAAAAAATATATTGTAGGCATGTCATATTTGAATTCGAGCTGCATATTCCTGACATTTTGCATTAGTTTACTTGATTTTGTAGGTGAAGGCTTTATCAGTAGGGAAACTACTTCTCACGGACCCAACATAGCAAGCAGTTTATCATTTTAAATTATAAAAATTTCGAATGAACCCAGTTTTGTAATCGCACGGTTTCAGATATTTAAGAATAAAATAAAACTTTTTATTCCAGGGAGACGGAACTCAAAATTTTCTGTATATTCGAAGTGTAAGATAAATTTGGAGTTAAAGTTTTTCTTTCCAGAATAAATTACAATGTAGAAAATACTATGGATGTTACTCTGAATAATGCATTCTGAAATTTTTTATCCATGGTCAATGTTTAACTGTCTTGCCGATATTAATACCATGCCATCTCTAATTTTACTGTAACACAACCGACTCGACATAGAATTTTTAAGAGTAACTGCTGCGTATTGTTATTTAGCCTTGGATTGTATGATGCTTAGTATACACATACATACATTTATATATATATATATATATGTCTATTGAGCGAGTATAATGATAATATACACGCTAAAAAGTCTGCCTCATTCTACTGAGCGGTCATAACTCAGAGGCAGAATCGACAGCTGACGCGAATTCGGCCGGGTTTCAATTCTGGGTAAAAAGCAATCGGCTGTGTAACCGTACTGATGAGCTGTGATGCAGCGAAACATATCTGTCTGCGCTTGATTATTTACGCTCTCACACCCTGATTGAGTACTCTGGAAAAATGGTAGACTTTTAATATCAGTAGCTGCTCTAACATCTACCCATCGCTCATTCTGTAATGAATTAAAGCACACTGGCTATTGGTCGTGTATAATGATAACATACACGCTGAAAAGTCTGCTTTCTTCTACCGAGCGTCCATCGCTCAGAAGTAGAATCAGCGACTGACGCCAATTCGGCCGGGTTTCAATCCTGGATAAAAATCAATCGGATGCCTAACTGATGAGCTGTGATATAGCGAAACAAATCTATCTGCAGACGATTATATATATATATATATATATATATATATATATTACTAACATTAGTAGGAAACATGTCACGAAATGTACTGTCTAGCCAATACTTTTTCCAACATTTGTGCTAGCATTTGAGTTTCGCCGGAAAAACGACACCTCTTCAGAATCTTACTACGTGTCAAAACACTGTTGGCATATTCATAAGAATGAAAATGCTGCACTGCCAGGTTATGTGCCATCGGTTGAAATAGGTGATAATCGAACGGGGTAATGTCTGGTGAATACGGCGGGTAAGTTAAGACTTCCATTTTAAGCGCTTCCATGTCGGTGTGCACCCGTTTATAAACTTATGACCAAACGTTGTTATGATGCAAAATCAATTTGTCGTGCCTCAGCTCGTGTAGTTACCATTTGTCTTCAATGCTCGCCTCAAACTCATAAATTCGAGTCGATAGCGTTCAACCGTGATAATTTCGGTCGGTTTGTCCCGCACAGTGCAATTTACACCAAATGCAGAATCGAATTTATAGATATTCGTCTTTGCTGCCGTTATTGATGGATGGCTGGGCATATCCAAAAATCTTCCATGCATAGATTTATTGTACAGTATCCACTTTTCGTAGCCGGCGATTATACGATGCAAAATACCTTCATGTTCCGCAGTTAAAGCAACTGTCACACTACGTTCCTAGCACCCAAGAAGGCCGGAGCGTACAACTGCCAAAACGTCGTACAAGTGCAACAAAGATGAGGACAATAGATTTGTTATTTATATATTTTTGTTTCTTAATTGTTTCACCATAGCAAGGTAATAAACCAACAAACCAAGGTAATAAACCAACAAACCAAGGTAATAAACCAACGTGTTTTTCCTTAATAAGCTGAAAACCTAAGAAAAGTACAGGTTGTAAGACAGAATATAACAATGACCAATACATTTAAAACGATTGAGTTTAAAGTTGACTGAAACGCAAGAAGTTGAATGATTGTGACACGACAGAAAATTTGGACGTTAGATTTACAGAATTTTAATGCGATATAGAGCAGTTATCTTTGGAATGAAAATGAAATAATTGATAGATTTATGCATAAAAATCTTGCCTATATTTTAATCGATATTCAAGTGTTCAGTTTTATGGAGATCGGCAGATGTCATTGTAGTAATGATATTCTTAAGTACTGGTTCATCTAAGTGCCGGTTCATCTTGGTTGACATTCAGCGAAAATGTCTACTCTCGATAACTTCTGTTTCTACTTTCTATTTATATACAAATCTTCTTCTTTTTTTTTCTCCTTCAGGTTGTATATTATCATAATTTTTCAGAATTATCTGACTTTGTACCTCTTAGTAAATTGGTTTTTGTTTTTTCACCTAATTGAGATTGTTAGGTATGCTATGCGCAGTTTCCTTCTACTCTTGTTGATTGCAATATGCTGTTTTATAAGCACTACTTCTCCATTCTATGACCTAGAAATATCATAAATCTCTTTCTGATTCATCGTTATTTTTTCCATGACAAACATTGTACTTTCTCAAATGTTTAGTTCATGGGTTTCTAAACATTCTTCTGTATTATTTGTGTTTCCTAAAGTCCTGCCTTCATCTTCGTTGAAATTGCCCAGTATTCTTTTCCATATTATCTTAAATGGTATTGCATTACAATTTAGCAGTGTGTTCTTATTTATAATGAGATTTTTCTGTTTGTTAATACTTCACTTTAGATTTTTATTTAGTTATTATGCAAATTTGGATATTTATTGTTGCGTAACTGATAGGGAAGAATTGTTTTTCAAATACAATAAGTAATATCTTAAACATTTTATCATGGAAAGGAATCCAATTAATTAAACACAATTATGGCAAGTTTTCTTTGAGTTGCACATTTCATCATTCTGATTATAAACGATAATTCCACTTATAAGCGAAGAGTCATCAGAAGCATAAATATTGGATAAGTCAGTTACTCGTTAAATATGAAATGCAGGAGAAATGATGCAAATTCCGTACAGTAGAATTCAAATGGCATCTTCTAAAAAAGGATACTTTTTTCTGAACGTGTCTTAACAATAAACCATGCAATACAGTACAAGACAAATGCTGAATTATTATTTTATACTTTATGTACAGTAAGATTTATGATAATACTGATATGTCTAGTAGGATATGCTGCTTCAGTTAAGTATTTATACTGCAAAAGCGATATAATATTCACAAATTATACACGATAAAAATGTTCATATTTAATACAGAAATCCTGGAATATACGTAACTTTTAAAATGTATTTCTGTTTATCATAGTTTTTGAATTAAATTAAAATAAAAACAACTGTTTTTACTGTGTGTTATTATTTGCTAGCTGCCATCAAGTTTCTCATGTTATTGGCAGAATCAGAAGTTAATACGTTAATTATTTTTTGGTCTTTCTCTAAAACTGAAGTCTTGAGGGTATTTCCAATAATTGATTACTGGTGGCTAAAATTCTTAATACGTAATCACAATTGCCTATAAATAAATAAATAAATAAAATTCTCAGTCTTTCAACCAATTAAGTACTTCGAGGCAAAAGTACAGACGTGCGAATGAGAAAGTTTTGCAAATATCAGCTTATATATATATATATATATATATATATATATATATATATATATAATACAGTTAAAACACATTCAACGAGATAATGATATACAAAGAAAAAAATGCATTGAAATAGAATAGAATACAGAGAACAATCGATAAGAACAGAAAAAAGCTACAGATATTTTTTAGTAGAGATGATTGTATAAAAGTGTGATGACGATGCCGGAACGTCCTCCGGTAAAAACGAATAAATTAATTAAAATAAATGAGAGGAGATCAAATAAGAATAAAAAAGTTGAACGAAATTAGATATCAGGAAGTAGCATGTACATAGAGATATAAAGACTTGCAAGTAAGAAATACGTATATGCATATGTGGAGAATATATGACATCTACCGAGGATTTATTTGTTGCTTATAATATATCTAGAGAGTTTATTCTCCTTTATTACAATGTAAGTTGAAGAGCAAAAATTTTATTTGGATTAGCAACAGAAAATGAGATGCTTGATGATTTTATCAACAATAGACAACACGATATTTAAAATATGCACTTAAAGTGATATCAGAAGATGGTGAATACAAGGAATAATAAGATATTAAATGCTAATATTTGAAGAAAAACAGACAAGAAAAAGTACTTATAAAATTCACAAAAGAGATTAACTAAAAACATGTTTAATAAACATAAGGTATACAGTAATTGTAAGTAGTTTTCCCTTATGTTCATGTTGTGCTATCCTACCTCTAAACAGCCTATGTTGGGTCCTTCCGCCTACTATAAGATTAGTAGGAGAGGAGGCTTATGAAAAAACATTCGACAACCAACACATGCACAAGCCGTGTAATGCTCTCCTGTTGTTTTTATTATTAAATATACAGTACTTCTGTAACACAGGTTTTATTATTTCTTAAAACTTTAGCTTGGACACACCATCGTGGCGGCGAATGATTCGAAGAAACAAACTTCACATGAAGTCATACATATTTTTGTTTGGCCAGTGTCTACAACAGTCGTGAAAGAAGGAATTCTTATCAGAATCTAAGAAAAAAGGGTATTTAGTTTAATTAAAACCCTCAGCGAAAAATAAAAACAAACTCCTCTAAAAATACCACAGGATTCTACACGCTCAATTCAGTGACTAAGAATTTGGTGAACCACGTTATTATTCTTTCATTCATACAGGTCACTAAAAAACTGTACACTTCAAACAGACTTATTGTTTTCGCTGATAGGTAAAAATTTACCGCCTCTCCCTCTTTTAAACTTTTCAGTAAAAGAATCGTACAAGTCAAACAGACTTATGTTTGATTAAGAAGGTAAGAAGAAAAACCCTTCCCGTCTCATTCTTATTTTACCACCGCAGTAAAATGGACGATTTTAAAAGTATAATGCTAGAGTTGATAAAACACCAACAAGATAAACAACTACAGTTGGAACATGAATATATGGAAAGACGAGAAATTCCAACGAGAACAAGCAGAATACCAGAAAAAAGTTGAATGAATTGCAACTTGGAATCAGGTTATTCAACAGAATCTTACTGGTGCGGGAGTATATTGTAGTGTCATGTGCATAGATGCCTACTTGGGACTTGATCTCATCTGGGAGGTCGTTTATGAAAATAAGGAAGAGCGTCGGGTAGAGCTCTGTGGGACACCAGCATTCGTACTGTAGGATGAAGAGGCACGCCCATTCCAAACGATATTCATTTTGCGGGTTATTTAGAAAAGATTGGTTTAGATCAAGCAGGCGACCGGTAATACCGTAACCCCGTAGTTTGCATAGGAGGCCAGAGTGCCAAACCCTGCCGAAAGCCTTGGAGAGGTCCAGAGAAACCGCGCGAGCCTCGTCAGACTCAACAAAGGCCTGTAGCATGTACTCCGTTACGGTTGTTAGCAGGTCGGCCTTGGACCTGGCAAAGCGGAAGCCATATTTCCTGTCAGAGAAGAGTTTGTGGGCAGTGAGATGATGAACTATTTCAGCATTGATTATGGCCTCGAATACTTTCCCGAATATCGGTAGAAGACTGATAGGGCGATAGTTGGATGGGTCCGAGTGTTCACCACAATTCTTAAATACAGGAACGACTGAAGAGAACTTCCAGCATGCAGGAAAGCAGGAAGCAGAAAGGTAGTAGTTAAATAGTTTAGAGAGTACACCTCTTAAGGACCTCTTAAGAAACCTGTCGTGGCGGACATAATCTCGCTGCTGACCTTGAACGGGATCTACACTGTGTGGAGAACTCGGCAAGAAGTGGCTTGTCAACTTCAATTCGTCTAAGACCAAGCTGTTGTCTGTCAACCATTACAGGCAACCTCTCCTGCCTCCCATAACCATGGACAAGGCGATTCTTCCGGAGAGCAATACACTACGCCTCCTCGGACTTACCCTGTTCTCAGACCTTAAATGGAACTACTATATTGAATCCATAGCAAAATCTACTTCTAAGAAGGTTGGGTCACTATGTCGATCCAGGAGGTTTTTTCTGCCTGAATCCATCCTGCATATATACAAGACAACCATCCGTCCGTTCATGGAGTACTGCTGCCATTTATGGTCAGGCGCCCCTGCCGTTCTCCTCAGTGTTCTTGACATGCTCCAAAGGAGAGTTTGTAATGTGATAGGTACTGATCTGCCTGCTCGACTGCAGCCACTTCCCCATCGTCGAAATGTGGCCTCCCTTTGTCTGTTCTATAAATACTTTCATGGCTTCTGCTCGGACGAACTTAAGTCACTGGTGCCTCCTCAAAAGTTGTTTACTCGTGCAACCAGACTGGCAACTGGGTCCCACCAATTCACAGTCAGGTTAGCCAAATGCTGACGACAATTCTACTCCTACAGCTTCTTCTGTGGTCACGGATGCACATTTTATTTTGCTGGTACACTTGACGATTTTTAATACCTTGTAGTAGTCGACAGTTATTCCAAGTAGTCAGAGATACTGAAATATAAGAAGACGACCACCGTGATGATGATAAATTTTTTCCACGAGCTTTTTTCCCATTTTGGAGGTTGTTGATTATATCGTAATATAGAATGTAACACAGTTCCATTCCGGTGAATTTTAGGATTTTTGTCTGTTATTCCTGATTCACCCAAGATGTAATGGACAGGCAGAGGGATTTGTGGACAATTTCAAGAGAAAATGCGAATATACCGCAATGTTCTATATTCCAAGACGCCAGCGGAGATCATGTTACCCAGGAAAATAAAATCGGCATTTAACAAATACTTCCCAGTGCAACGAAACCTGGAAATAGAAATAAAGTGCTTAAAAGCGCTTTAAGTTCGGTGAAAATATTTTTTCGTGTCTTTGGGAATAATAAAGCTCGCTGAGATATAGGAATTATAGACAGACAAATTTGTAACATTTTTGACACGTTTCATTGGCCGAAGTTTATGCACATACGTCGTAAACCAAATTAGAAAACGGTATGAAATCGTAGTCGATAGAGAACTCATAGATGATGTCACAATGGACGTATTCTTTGACACGTTTGAAGTTCCAATACAGCAATCAGTGCCAAAACTCAGAAGGCCGAAAAGAAAAAAGAAATTTAGAGAATCTTTAAAAATTAACCCAAAAATAATGTTTTGAACATCTTTCATTTCATACATTATCTATAGAAAAAGAAAAAGAACCAGTGTCCTCGCTTACTGTGAATTACTAATAAAGCATATTAGTCATTGGATTATTAGAGTTTATTAACATTTACCATTTAACTTATCCAATACTTAATTATTTTGGAATAATGATTACAGATATTAATAAATAGGACTGTTGTTAACACGTAAAATGCTTGTCGTAAACCTGAAGAAAAATTGTGAACGTAGCTTCTGTATATAGCTTTTACAAAGTGATTGTTTTTGATTTTTTTTTGTTGAATAAAAATTATTGTGTGGTAATTATAAAAAAAGACTCAATAAGGAGTCAAGAAAAAAGAAATGTGTTTTGTGATGCCTTCTCTCTAAAGAGTCTATATTGGACACTTCCGCCTACGTTAAGATTAGTAAAAAGGAGGTTTTGCGGGGGACAGTCAAATTGATTCAATGCTAGACAAGCGACACACGCACTAGTCGTTTAATACACTTCTGTTTTATTTACTCTTCAATATATTATATTGCTATAACACATGTTTTGTTATTTTTTAAAACTTTAACTCAGTCATATTAGTTCACAATTTGCATATATACATACATACATACATACATACATAATACATACATATATATATATATGTATATGTATATATGTATGTATATGTATATATATATATGTATATATTTAAATAAGCAGAGAACTTTCTAGTTCATTAATATATGCAATAAAAATGTCTCTTTAATCAGCATCTTTTCAACTGTCTTGTTGATCATATTTTCGAAGATTTGTCTGATTTATTTCAAGCTAATGTTTAACAATCCATCATGCATGACTACTCGATCGCATTCTAAAACCAGGGCAGACAGTTAACACCTTCCATGACATTAGTAAACAACTCTCCCTCAGGCAACTTATAATTCTGAATTGATATTCTGAAGAACCACTGGTAGTTTTTTCGTTTGTGTAGCTTTCATAGTCATAACTTTAAGACAATCTGAAAATTTTTTGTGAGATTTTACAAAGTGTATTCCTCTGTGAGTTAAGGAATGACAAGTAAGTGATAATCATCGACATCTACTAGCATTTGATAAAAAATTCATAGCAAAGATTATTGTGTTGCCATATGAGTTGTTATCTTTTGCTTAGCTGCATATCAATCTCCATGAATTATTTAATGGAAAAAATTAAATATATTGCACGCAATTTTATGCTTTCAACAATAAATATTTGTACATAGATTTTTTAGTTTCTGGGAAAGGTATGTTTTTTAGATACATAATTTCTAGATCATAAAATGTATTGTTGGTAATTTTACTATAAATATGTATTGTTTGCTTGTTGAATTTATTTATTGGCATATTAATCTACAAAGGTTATTTAATGACGGAAACTAAGTATTTTTAGATAGCTTTATGATTTTAAATACATATTATCTGTATTATATATTATACTTTGTAGATAATAAAACATATTTAAGCAATTATTTTGTTAAGAATGTTAACATTTTATTTTATTAGTGTTGATATTATCTGCAAATTAATTGAATCTCATCTTAATATAAAATGATCTGCTGATTCTTTGTTTTCCTCTTATCATTGTAGACCTGCGGAAAAAAGAGGTTATTCTACCGATCATAAAACTTGCTGCTAATGAAATATATCTCCATACCCAAGTCGACGGCATTAGAGGATGTAATAACTCTATGGCAATTTCTGATTGCTGGTACAAACGGATTGTTTATATTAAGAATATTATTCAGTATTTTACACAATGGCAGAACTAAGTCTGTTGTTTCTTACTTTGCTTTCAACTGTCTGAGCACATCTGCATTTTGCGTTTTCTAGAACTTTCTGTCATTAATTTCTAGCTGTTTCCAATGGCAACAGTGTCATATAATATGATTTAACGTCGTTCAGATAGTAGTAGTTGTTAGCGAGGGATAAAATTACACCAAATTTTGGTGTTAAATTGATACATATAGCTATGTGAATTTTGGCGAATCGCCAGGAATCAGCTATGGAAAATACTTTGAATATCTAACAAATGAAAGAAGAAAAAATATATAAAAATTGCTGAAGTGAATTGAAAATAATGAAATACAAAGACAAAAATGAAAAACAAAATGTCGGAGGAAAGAAATATGGTTGAATAAAGGAAAATAGCGGAAGTAAGAAAATACGATAGACGAAAGATGAAGCTAACTAGCAGACATGAAAATAATTATAGTAAAATAAAGAATCTTTTTAAGAATGAGGCATATAGTGTATAATATGTGAGTTACATCTGGAGGGCAAAGATGTTAAACAGGTGTAGCAATCTTATTCTCTGTAGTATAGCAAGAGCTGCTGATTGAAAATCTAAAATACCCAAAGTTACATCTCAGCAAGCAAAACATATACAGATATTAATAAAAGGAATAATTTGAAACAAATTAAAGCAAACTAAATGTATATACAATTTTCTATGTGAATTGGTAGAAGAGCTCTCCTCCGAATAATAGGAAAGTAGAATCGACTGAGTTGTAGTTCGAACGATGAATGTTAAGTATAAAATGAATAGAACATGTGAACAACTACTAATGTTTTGAAAAGTTCCATGAAATTATACTTACAGTCCGAATGAAAATGCTAAGATTAGCACTTCTTAACAGCTACTTTTACCATGTACTGGAAATGTTCCATATTAGACAAAAGGTTACTTAATAGGACGTTCATACGGGTACGTGTGAACATAAAAGATAGCGTCAGACTTGAATAGGTTAAGATTGTAGTCCTCGGTGAAATATCCTATTGGACGCCGATTTCAAAGGTCACAGCTTCATAGAAAAGAACTAGTCAAGTTGATCTTTATTTCTCGTTGATAATATATGGAAAACATGAAGGTAGTTCTTTATAATGTGGGTAACATGGCAGATAATACTAAGGAATGTACAGCTTCTATAATTAGGATAAATTTCTTAAAAATTTAACACTCACAAAAAAATAATGTTAGAAAGAGATACAGAGGGAAAATCAGTAATATGTTTTTAGAGTTTGCAAAAAATGGAAAACCTGAAAATATGTTACAGATGAAACAAGAAATATCTCCAATATCCTGAAATAATGTGTGATATAAAATATTAGCTAAAATGCAATTTTACATAAAAATAATATTTACCATTCGTTTTATAGTTTTGCTTTTCATTTTTCCACTTTACATTTTTGCACTATTCCTGCTTATTGATATACATTCTTGTTCTTTTGACTTTACGTCATCATTCGCTAAATTCTTCATAGTTGGTAATACTTAACAGAAAATCAATATATAGCAAGTTTTACAAGTAAAATGGCTGAGTATAAATCTTTTCAAAACGGAATAGGAATGAAAGCAATAATATCTCCCCTGCAAAATCTATCATAAAAAGTATAGTTAGTAAATATTAAACGTATAGATATGTGCATGTATCAGCTACAAAGATGAAGAAAAGAACAAGTAATATTCTTTCCTTTAACAACAAAACCGTTAACCTGGAAACCTTAGTCTTTTTTTAAATTAACTTGTCAGATGTCATAAATGGTGCATGGGACTTATAGAAATCACCTTCAAAATATGCGAATTATCAGCTCTATCTAACTGCGCTATCAGTAAAATGGATTTGGTTGTCGAGATATCGTGTGTCTTGCTGAAGATCATTTATCTTCGCACATTGCGGACAGATGCTACAGAATCACAAAGAAATCACAGTACTAAACAAAAGAAACAACGTCTGTCACCAACGGAAAAAATAATCGAGTATATATAAAAATCGAAAGAGGAAAATGAAAGAATGATGATTTAACATTCCACATACTTCATCCACATGTGCCCTGTCCCTTCACCACGTAGGTGATCATGGACTTTTAATTAGCTCTCTCAAATCTTTCCTCTAAGTAACTGTCTCAAACACTGCTCTGCAATCCATTTGCTAAGGCCTCTTTCTTTAGTTATGAGTTTTCTTCTCGTTTTCATCCTCTCCAACATTTCATCTTGAGAGATGAGCTTAGTTCATGGTATCCTAAGCATCCATCTTTAAAACAACTTTTCTACTGCCTGAAGACTCTCCTTCAGCATTTTGGACATCTTCTAACATTAACCCCCATGCAAAAGGACAGATTTTAAGTAGCAATTCAGCAATCTATTCTTAGATTTCAATGAGATTTTCCAGTCTTTCGGTACAATTGTTATCATTTGAAATGCGTCCTTGGCCATGCTAATGCGTCTTTGCATCTCGACATTGCCCTTTCACACACTGATGCTTTCACATTACATGAAATAAAAAAACATAGTAAGGTAATCCCATAAATATTGGAAAGGAGAATAACGCTTTTTGAACTTGAAGATATTATTTTTATTAAAACAATTGTTTGAAGAAAAAAATTATTCAAATGTAAATCTGTGTGCTTGGTCAATGAATAGCGAATATTTCCTTGTAAGGATAAGATAATGTTACCATTACCATATATACAATTCTCCTCCATATATTTCTTTATTTATATTTTAATTATTCGTGTTCTTTGAGTATTTTTCTGGCAGTTTATATTCATTTATTTAACTTTTATAATTAGAGCACGTACATTTGGTATTTGTGGTATGGCATAGAGATTTGCATATTTTAACTTCAGGCAGCAGGTAATTTCTCTTAATATGAAATCGTTTTTTTTTGGGAAGTTCGCATTCAGTTCATGTAGCAATAATATTTGATATGATTATACGGATTGAAATCAAAGAAAAAAAGAAAGGTGAAAATAGGCAATTTTCAAAATTAACATTTTAATTTTCCCAAGAATTGTTAAATCAATATAGAATTTAATATAGAATTTAATGACAAGATTTTAAATTAAATTATTTGTATGTTCGTCTGAGTCTGGACGACGAAGATATAGAATATGATTAGCTTACAGTTGCCGAGGCGATCTCAATATGTATTTATCGAAACAAGGAGAGGCTATCATCACTTGGATAGCAATGCTACATCATGATTTTATATCGCGATGCAAACAGCATGAGAAAAAATAACATATTCTCGAATTTGTGCTACCTCACATACTGATGAATATATATGGAATTGAATATAATGTATGGTTACTCGTTCATTCCAAATGTGGACATTATTAGTTCCTTATAATACGCATGGAGGGCGTTAAGATAGCAGGTGCCTATGAAACAGAGAAATTGAAAATATGTTCATTAACTAAAAAATATATTACTAAAGAAATATATGCTCGATAAATTACCATTTTATTCGTCTTTAGTAAATGGCTGAAGAAACTGTGGTCCAGAACATTAATGTTCTAAGCATTCATACGTTGCAAGAACGAAATAATTCTAAAAAGAAGTAGTCTTTAGGGGAAATATCAATAAATCTACACCGTGAAGATAGCGTATTGGTTGTGTCTCAAATATGTTTGTAATCAACGTGTGACAATTATTTCTTCTTCATAATATATATATATATATATATATATATATATATATATATATATATATATATGAGTGAATACAGACGGAGAAAACAATTCTTACTAGGTCGAAAACAATAATTTAAAACACTGCTCAATATAGAAAATATAGAGCTGTGAATATGTATTATAAATTATATTTTAGAACATGTACATAACTATTCTATATATATATATATATCCACGACAAAGGTACGTTTGTTTCGACATTGAAACTTCAATGTCTCATCAGGTGGTGTGTAAAATAATAGAAAGACTCTTACTTCATATTTGTTTAGTTTTTTTAGGGGTGTTGGTGAGGTTTAGTGATAGGAAATAGTTTGAACAGGTAGAAATAATGAGTGTATCTCATCTCAACAGAGGCAAAAAATCGCCACAATATTTTACGTATACATATGTATTCAGCAGATTTCGAACGATATCAACTGTAGAAACAATAATAGAACTATTCCAATAAAGCTGTAAGTCATTTAGGGGAACAGAAGTAGCAAAAAACATTCTGCGGTATGAAAATGAATTGACCAATTTTAAAGAATCTTTTAAAATTGATCGTATGTGTGAATCCTTCCTAAGATCAAGAATGAATTTGAATCTCTTTTGACGGAGCATCTCTGATATTGTCAGTGTTTGTCTTAACTGGGGAAGATTCAGGATTTATTCGTTGATGATATCTGGGTTGCAGTCATTGTATTTTAGTACACCGATTTGTTTTTTAGAGATTGTTTTCAAAATAAAAACAAAGAAAGTGGGATCATTTTACGTGATTTTATCATTTTATGTCGGAAGGAAAAAAAAGATTAGGGCTTACTGGCAAAAATGATAACTTTGATGTAAATGCATAGATAAAGAAACTGTGGAATCAGAAGTTATAAAATTGATATTTTTAGATGATTATGGCTATAAAATCAAGGCAAATGTCTTTAATTTCTTTATGTTCCTTTTTTTGTTTTGTTTTGATATTACTTTCCGATACTGTGTAAATTCTGTGCACCTTTGACTGAGGTAAATTGAATTCTCTTTTAAGTAAAGTAATTTTTTTTTACTTTCAAAATATTACAGCTGTTGTTACGTTGTTCAACTATGTCATTGTGGGAAGAGTTTTTTTTTTTAAATCATGTTTTCGATCATATCATGTTTGTTTAATCTATCAAAGTTTCATTTATTCATTCTTTGTACCAACTGATAGAATAAAAACTTCCTCTAATTTTTCATTTATTACTTTGTTTTGTATTAATAATTTTTGTACTTTAGAAGTAATAGTAATATATTTTATTGTAAACTTATATGAATTATTATTCGTTATATTTGGTATGAAGAAGAATCTATTTTCAAATCTTCATCACGTGTATAAAATTGTGTTAACATATAAAAAGCATACGTCATTTTCCCGATAATTTCTCATGAATTGTCGAGCTTATTTTGAAATTAATTAACTAAAAATATTAACTGCCCTCCCACACTCTTTATATATATATATATATATATATATATATATATATATATATATATATATGTGGGTGTATGTATATATATTTGTAAAAATATATCCATATATGTATTCTATTCATTTGAATGTACCAGGTTAAGATCATGAAATTTAAGGATTCGATTTATTGCTTCGCATAATATTTACACATTAAGTTTTGTATATGACCTGATATTGGAAAAAATTACGATATATATATATATATATATATATATATATTAATTTACCGGAGAATTTAACAAAATAATATAACTAAAATTTAACGATTGATATTCCTTTGAATTATTTCTTGTTCAATGTAAAAAGTTGATAAAAATATCTTTAGTAGAAACAGAATTCAGTCTCAGGGTTACAGGGGGAAGAGAAGTAACATGGAATATTAAAATAAAATAAAAATAACTCCCCAATGCAAGATTATTCATTGTCATTTAATGATATTTCTCCGAATAATTATATTACTATTGGTGATACATCTACTACTAATACTACTGTTAAAATAAAGGAGGAGGAGGAGAATGAGGAAGAGGTGAAGCGAAGGAGGAGGCGAATTAGACAGTAAATATATAAATATTAACGAAGTTTTGAGTGAGTAAAAATATGAGCAAGAAATATAGACTAAATTAAAATGATTATGGGATCATAAAAGCTGGGGATCTTTTAGAAAATCAATGCCATGTAGCTCCTCAATAAACTATCTGCGTGGAATATTTAAATTGCTATGCAAATCGCATTTAAAAAGCAAGCAGAAATGTGGAAATGAATTGATAAAAACAAATGATGGACGCATTTACTTACACAAACATACACACACATCTGTTAACATGTATAACATACTATTTTAAAATGAAACTGTTAAGCACATGCAGATTATGGATCAAGATAATATTTTAAATGTTAATCGAAAAATGACTTCAAATTTATTGTGAGTCTGTGTAAGTGTATAGAATTGTAAGAACTATACTGCCTGGTTTTCTAGAATATTTCTTCTCTCTCTCCCTCTCTCTCTCTCGTGCGAACACACACTCATATAAACATGCAAATGTTAGTGCGTGGGTCTGTAGATATACGCTGAAAAATGAAATATAACTAAGTTTAATATTTTTAAGATCAGTTAATTTATTTGTTTGTTTTTTTAAAATGAGAAAACAGTAAAAACAAGTATTCAATTACACTGAGATAGAAGATGAGTTCACTGGAAAGGAATAAAATGGAAGAAGTTTCAAAATTTGAAGAGAGCGATAGAAATAAACAACAGAAAAATTACGCTTAAACATAGTGATGATGTAATTTAACTGCCGACTTATTCCCACTTAAATGCATGCAATAACCACACACATATACACATCCCACATATATATTTTTTAACATGCAACGTGTGTTAGCACGTGTGAAAACCTGACTTCATCAGCCGCTGAGCAGGAGTGATGTCACAGTTTAGGTGTCTATGGCGGGACCGCCACTCCTGGCACCACCAGCAGCGTTTGCCACCAGGCAGAGCATGAAGATAAACTTGCTGATTGTCGCTCTTGTATATTCTCGTAATATATATATATATATATATATATATATATATATATATATATATAAAGAAGATTTCATTAACTTTTAATTTAATTTACCTAGCATTCTTACATCTTTCTTATTTTCAGGATATAAGGTATGTAAAAATGTTCGATTATTTTCGAATTTCCATGCACTTTCAGCTATTCCACTCGCCATTCTCACTCATATTATTTTTTCGGTGTTGTTTTGTCCTCAGGTTTAAAAACTTTTTAATATTCTTTCCTATACATATTAAGACAGTATACGTGGTTCATCACTATGCTATATATATATATATATATATATATATATATATATATATATATATATATATATTAAACAAGATAGACGTCATAATCATCGCAACACGAGGAACCTTTCGGCTGACACTTGTCAAGGGCTACGTTGGCTTTATTACAAACGCTCAAAAATAGAGGACAAAAAATAATGGAAATCTTCCAATATTGGGGGAAGATGGAACTCGATTAAAAATAAATATTAAAATGTAAGGGGGGTGTACACATACAATTCCACAAGAGTGAAATAAGAAAGAAAAATTGTTACACTCACAATCCCTACAGTAATTGTAAGGAGCGTAGGAAACGCTCTTTCTGCCTGCACAGGATAGGCTGCTGGAGTTTAAGTCAAATAATCTCTGAAACAAGATGATATGCCGTTCGAGCGCTGTGCAAGACAGTGAACCAACAATTACAAGGTCGTTTTACGCTACTCAAAAACCTGTAATCTCCCGATTTGTGTCCTTGCTACCAAATAAAATTTTACTTTATACCCAGGATATTAAACATTTTTTAATAACTAATTCCATTACATTTTCCAAATGACATTCTGGCACAAAATTGATATTTATTTCAATGAAATATTCATTTAGTTTATTATTATTGATACACAACAGTTTGTTGGTGCCAGTTATGTTTTCTCGATATGAAAATGAAAATAATCAAATAAGCTTATCTACAGGAAAATGATTTTATTTTAAAATTGTGAAAAAATATTTGGAAATAAACATAATTAGTTTATAAACTTTCCCAATTGCAGTGATTGCTAATGTTTAATATTCTTAGTAATATTTTTGCAGTATGGTCTCTTTAACGGCTTAATTTCATGATAATGTTGTGCAATTTTCATTGGCAGGTGACAACAATTATTCAACAGGGATTTTCAATGGTGGACTGTTTTATTTAAAAAATATAACAGAGACTCAACATCGTTTTGTAACATGCATTCTCGTTCAAATCGCTTTTAAGTAGGGCATGCTAAACGATTATTAACCTTTTACTTTTTAAACCTCTTTCTCGTCAAATTGTCTATAATATTTATTTTTCGTCAAATGCAACGCAAGACTAAGTATCGTGCTTTTGAAAAATGCAATTGAAATTTTGATATATTCCAGCTGTTAAACAAAATGGCATATATTTAACGATAGGTTCAAATTCAGACCAAAATTTCAACATGTCAACTTTCGTGTTAATGTCAAATTTATTGTTTGACTTCTAATGAGCATAGGCATTACAAGTTGTAGAAAACCAAATTTACCTCGTAAGCATAAATGAAAGTAAAGGTTGCTTCTGCTTATATGTTTCGTATTTTAATCTCTAGTATAGCTTCTTATAATGATGCAAAAATACTTGTGTTTAAATAATGAAAGATTAAACGTATTAATGCAGTGAAAAAAATTTCTATTACTTCTATCACATGTTTTTCTCCTATGTGCCTTGTTCTTTCAAGACGTAGGCGATCATGGCCTTCCACGTCCCTATCCCTGATGTCTCTTAGCACTCTTTCTCTTTTAACATCTCGCAACCCCAGTTCTATCATCCATCTGCTCAGGTCCTTCAACTATGTTATACGCTGCTTTCCTTTATCTCAATTTCGCTCTATCTGGCCTGTTAGTATCAGTTTCTGTAAGCCCTCCTTCCACATTGCATGTCCAAGGAATTTCAGTTGTCTCTTCCTGATGCTAAATAGTAATTTTCTTTTCGTTTCCATCCTTCTCAACACCTCATCATTGCTCACATGCTCGGTCAATGATATCAGTAGCATCCTTCTGTAGAACCAAATTTCATATGCTTCAAGTTTTTTCTTTATCTTTGATGATATTGTACAACTTTCTTTGCCATATCGAAGAACTGACATCATATAGCAATTACGTACTCTCTTCCTTGTTTCTAGTAAAAGTTTCCTGTATAATAATGCTTTACTCAGCTTCTGGAACGCATCCTTCGCCAGGCCAATTTGTCTTTGGTTCTTTGGTTCGCACTTTACAGTTTTCTGTTAGAACACTTCTCAATTATTTAAATTGTTGTACATGCTTAATTTTAGTATCCCCCACCTGTATTTTGCATTTTGGTCTGCTCTTTTTGCTGATCACCATGCATTCGGTTTTTTTTTTTGGCAGTTTATTTGAAGTCCTTTTTTGTCACTCTCTTCAGTAGGAGGTCTTGTAGTTTCCTTTCCGTGCCTGCAATCAGCACTGTATCATCTGCGTATCTTATGTTGTTCAAATTTTGGCCTCCAATGACAAATCCTGAAATAACATCTAAAGTCCTCAGAATAGAATCGCTCTACAAGTTGAATAGATCCGGTGAAAGACACATCATTTTTGCACGCCCCATTCTATCTTAATTCATTCTGCTTAATTCGTTACACGTTCGTATGAAGGCAGTTTACTGCCAGTATAGGTTCTTGATTACTCTAATGTCTTACCCAAATATGTCGAGGCTGCTGGGCATCTCTATCGATTTATTCTACCCATTTGAAAACCCGACCCAGGAAATTATGTTTAAATATAACATATTTTTCGTAACCAAAATTCGGAACGATTTCAACTTTTTCAACATATTTTTAACGTCATTATTTGCAAAGACAGAAGTATTGGTGCATATTTAGTTATTATAAAAATAAAATTTACCCAAAAAATCTTAGCTTTATGCTATAGGCTAATATATAACTAATAGAAGAAAAACATTTAGGACTAATTCTACTGTACATAGCCTTCTTCCAGATTGATACACTGATTCAAACGCTTTTCTAACAATGTGTTGGATTTTTTGAAGAATGATGTATGTTTGGCTTCAAAATATGCCTTTGTGTCCGATATCACTTCTTTACTGGAGCAAAAACGTTATCCCTGTGACATTCATTTGAGGTCTGCAAATATCTGGGAACCAGATCTGAATAATACGTGGATGTGGCAGCAATTCTAATTGCAATTCATATATTTTATTCATCGATGCTATCGACTTTTGACACAGTGCGTTGCCTTTGTGAAACATCAGTTTTTCTTGTTTATTTGTAGCCGTTAGTTTGATTATTACTTTCTTAAAGCAATAATGATAGATAATATTTGCTATTGATGGTTGTTACTTACTGAAGACTCAGTGACACAATATCTTGCGCATCGGAAACTACGGAAACCAAATCTTGCCTGCTGCTGTTTGCGTTTTTGATCGCTTTACACAACTTTTTCCTGCTACTCTCTACTTAGCTGATTGCCCATTTGCCTTCAGAGTGAAGTGTTGAATCAATGTTTCTTCCAATGTCTCATATTTACCCAAAATCCTTGCATACGTTGAAACAGTTGCAAATCACACTCTAAATGGTCGACACGTTATTTTTGATCGACTGTAAGCAAACCTGGCAGCCACTTTGAACACAGCTTTGTCAGTAATAAATTTTAATGCAAAATATTAAACGCACTGCATTCTAATACGCTGAACAACTATGCTATCGCAGGCAACTTCAATTTACTATTGGCAAAAATGAATTCGTTGCTTTTTTTAAGGTCTTCCTGGACAACAGCTGATTTCAGGCGACATGAGAATTCGGCAATATTTCTGTCTGTATGTCCGCGTTAAATCAGCATACCATCACTTAACCGTTCTTTCTAACGGAGCAGTGTCAAGCCATTGTTTTGCGTGAACACTATTTTTCACATCAGAAAGCAATGCTTTATCAAAAATACAAATTTCTATTTTTAACTATTGTTAACATGTTGAAAACGAGCACCCCACTTAAAGTTTTATATTTAAAATAATTTGTGTCATTGTTTTGGTTTTCGTCTCTG
The DNA here is from genome assembly GCA_037127315.1 of Ascarosepion bandense. Taxonomy (NCBI): domain Eukaryota; kingdom Metazoa; phylum Mollusca; class Cephalopoda; order Sepiida; family Sepiidae; genus Ascarosepion; species Ascarosepion bandense. The sequence continues at coordinate 4,800,547 of JBBBDQ010001213.1, read as the reverse complement.
GATATAATATGATAAATGTTTTTTAACTTTGAAATTACATCTGTTTCGAAATCGTTTTTATTCTCTTGAAACTGAGATTAATATTACATATATATACATATATAAGTCGCCATAATCTGCAATATATATATATATATATATATATATATATATATATATACTAGCGGCCATAATTATTCACGCAACCCCAGTGTTTAAAAATATTATGGATATTATATTAATTTTACTTTTTGTTTCCAAGTGAATAATTGTAAAAGAAAAGAAAATGGATGTTTTGTTAATATTTCACAAGACTTTGTGCATAAATTATTTTATAAATATTAAGTAGGTACTTCCACTTTTCAGCATTAATTTTCGATACCCGATTTTTCAATGAAATTTTTAAAATGAAAAAAAAATTTTGAAGATTTCATTTTAGATTTAATTAAAAGCTTAATGATTAAATTTATTCCTTTCATTCAATAAAAAGTTATAGTGTATTTCAGATAGAAATTATATAGATTTGAAGTCAAATTTAATTTCAATTTTTTCAATTTTCTTAAAAGCGGCCGTTTTTTTAATCTTAAGAAATTTGTAAACAAACAAAAATTTATCGATTTTAAAAATATTTCAAAACATTTCTGACAACTTATTTTAGTGAATTTAGAAAATTGGAAGCCATATTAATCTGATTTAAAAATAATATTATTTACATATAGCATAAAAAAGTAATATACAACCAATTATTAACGATTGATCATGTTCATCTGATCGAAGGTTTGACGGATTCGTGACTGATTTGGTGATGACAGGTTGTACGCATGCCCAAAACCGACAATTTTCATAAATCTAAGTGAAAGGACAAAGCTCTTAAATTACGTAACTGTTTCATAATAATGGCAATTTCAGTCTATCATACATTAAAATAAGGTTAAAATATAATAAATTAAAAATTACTTTTAAAAAAATGATCTAAGTTCATTAATCTTTGTAATTTTGGACTCGGAAATTTCGTTTCCAATTTATTACTATATCACATTCCATAAACGTGCCAATACAGAATTTTACATGATTTTAAACTATTATAAATTATTAAAATTAAAATGTAAAAAAAATTAAATATTTCTTGTAAAAATTAATTATTCATCAGAAAAATTCAATTTCTTCTGATAATAATGCCCTTAATATTACTTATATACAAAAACAATTAAAAGCTTTTCTAATTATGTAATATCATAGTTTTATTGGATTTTTTTTCAATTCAGAACAGATTTCCCGTTAAATAGTGCAAATTTGAAGACAAAAAGTAGGTGATTTGCAATCTCCAATCATTCCTTTGATAAAAATAAACAAATTCCATAAACGTGAAGGTTCTCTACGAAATGTCAAGAAATTAAGTTGGGTGTAAAACATTTTTAAAAAAATTACAATATTCTAAAAAATATTAAAAGAATGATGTCATTTATATGTAAATAATTTCTGAAAATTTCATTAAAATTGGACAATTATTTGATTTGTACAAGAATTTTTCAACTTATGTGCTTTCAACAGAAAACAAATAAATATATAACTTTGTAGAAGGCGATGACATAAACAAAACAAGTATTCTAATCAAAATTTTGAACATGTTAGAAAGGATTAAAAAAATTTAAAACAATTAAAAATTATTTGATCTTTCCTCTTAATAATAACATCAACATTTTTACTATAAATATTTATTCTTGTTAAGTTTGTGGCGTTTTGCATTACGTTATGCTGTTTTTCCCATGGAAAAGTGGAGGTATTTAAAAGTAATTACTATATTGCAGTTTCGTCTATGAAAAAAATGAAGAAAACTTTGGATTTTCGAACGTGGTCATCTTTGCTTCCTTACCTTGTCAAATTTTGCTAATTAATAATAACAAAAGAAACATTCTGTTTTCATTTGGCATTAAATAATAAAAATAATATGAATTACATTATTTCTTTTAAAAACATGGATTTTCCTAATAATTATAGTCAGTAGTATATATCAATATCTATCTATCTATATATATATATATATATATATATATAAATATATATATATACATATATAAAGAGAGAGAAAAGTGTGGGTTTTAACCATTGGTAACAGTTAATGTAGGAGGAATTTTATTCCACATTCCAACCTGCAAAATAGACAACGGGAAATTATTTCAATATATTTCTCAAGAAATCATATCAGTTCACACATGAATATTTTAGGAGATCTGTCAGCCTCGTGTTTGAAGAGACATTACAAAAATGCGAATTTTCGTTAAAATATATTCAATATGCTGGTCATTCACTTCATATGCAAACTAGAGCAATATATACAACCAACATCTCATGTGATGTTATTACCGGAAATCTTTCGTTTGAATTTTATGTCTTTTGAAAATTAACAAAATTTTATATCATTTTAGCAAATTGTTCGATTTATATTCTCTATTTAATTATGTCATCTATAGTTAATTCATGTCGTCTGGGCTACATCTAACATATCGATATATGTTTCTCTAACGGTGTAATTTAGATAGATAACTGAAAATTTCCCTGACAGAAGATAAAATTATTACCAATTTTACGACATTTATCACGTACGAGAGCTACTGCTAATTAAGAAATCTTTCCTTTGTTTGTTAAATTGGTATTATTAAAAATGAACACCAGGGAAACATTAAACATAACAACTCAGCAACGATTAATTTAAAGTCTCACATAAATAAGTCTCGTGGTCGGCTCTTTTTTATTGCTCCAATAAAACATCACTAATAATTATATGTTCATAAAATATAGGTACATAAAAACTTTGATGAGTTTTCTCAGCTGTATTTAAATTAATGTTGATATAAGTTACGATGTTTAAAATAATGTATACTACAAATCTACTGAGTTTCATTCCTGTAGTTTATTCTTCGTATACTTTTTAAAAATTTAGTTCAGCATTCATATAAAAAATAATATATATATATATATATATATATATATATATATAATGTCAAAATATGAACATATACATATAGTGTTTCCCTAATTAGAATTATGGAAAATATATTAGAATATATTATGCATCCTGTTTTTTTTTCCAAGATTATAAGTGAATAATACTATAGTTAAAATCTCGAGGTATATTTATGGATATAAATAAACAATGAACATAGAAATAAATCTTTAGTATGAAAATTTACAACTAAATTTTCATAACATCATCGCATAGGAAATTAATATTTTCGATAATATATTTAATTATACATAGTCGGGATCATACCGTTATTGGGATCAAACTATCCTATTCTGCATATCACGTGCTTTGTCAGCATTACATAAAAATTAGGAATCAAAATTATTCCTTGCCACAAAAAGCTAGAAAAACCGGTCTGTTCTACTATTTATACACTGCTGGAGAGACTAGCGTTAAATTCAAGTGTTTCCCAAGAATAATAGCAATAATGAAATCGACCGTAATTTTATCTCGATTCCTAAATACGAGCCGCAATTCTTTACACTACGTTTGCATATATGCACGCTTAACTGTATCATTTCTAAAAGTTACATTTTTTTAAAAATAAAATGAGTATCTAACATTCAGAATTTTATGAAAATATTAGAGATTGCACACAAATGAGATCTTTGATCAAGGAACATTTCAGAGAAATGCGTACTGTGTATGACTATGAAGAACATCCGGCAGCAAGTTCATTAATCAGGAAACTTGAGGACTCTAAATCCATCTTTTCATTTTAGTTGTTTTTAGGACCACATTTTTTTAGCATCTGTAAGGGGCGCAGCTTTTGATAAATAGTTGACCCAAACGTAAGGTGAATGCACTATAAAAATATTTTTAAAATTATAATAAAAATATAGGAACATATTTTTTAAACAAAACTTAACTAGCAGTATATGTTTGAAAGAAAGTAATTTATCAATCATACATTTTTGAATAAAAAAGTTACTAGGAACCATCAAAATGTGCCGTAACCCTTCAGGATGTAAAATACTATTGTTCTCCACATCCTCCTATCATTAAAGCTCAGATCACATTTCTCTTTTTATTTTCCAAAAAATCTACCCTGTCATCCACTTACGCAGCCCAACAAGTATATCAAACCTTTATTTCCACTGTCCCTCTTTCCATCTATCCGTCTTTTGAGAATCAGACACTTCAAATCCCCCCCTCATTATGTGTCCTAGATGTAAGCAAAGACAAGGTTTTGGTGAGGATGAAAACTAAAAAGAAAATTATATTTATTAACAGTACATTTTTCAAAAACAAGATGAAATTACCAACAAAATTTGAAAAAATATTAATACATGTTCCTACATACGGACCTTCATGAATAATTGTCGGCATTAGCCATATGATGTAAAATAAAAAAAAAACAATCATTAAACAATATCAATACATTTTATTAGTAGTTGAAAGCATAAAATAACGTTCAAAATATATTTAACTGAAGCCACACAATTGTTCGAAATATTTATATTTCTGTATTATATAAATCGTAGAGATTGATATACCGCAAAAGAAAATCAACCAGAACAAATCAAAGGAGAAACGAAAGCCTTAACGCGTGTAAACAGATTTTAAAAATTTCATAAAACTATATAAAAAAATAAAGAAGACTCACTAGAAATACACTGCCGAATAAGAAAATGTTATCAACCCCCCACCTCATTGAGAAAAAACTTATATTAGACGTATAAATAGATGATTATTGTTTCTCAACATATTTTTGTTATTAATGTAGAGATACACATTGTGGTCATTATATTTGTGTGACTCGTGCAAATAGTTAACCAAAACGAGATTTTTAAAAAAGCAAGTTATATTATGTTTACTTAATTAGTGCTGCTAATAAAATAAAAAATGTTTATAATTCCTTGAAGAAGACACGAATTAGTGTAAATACTTGGACGATATGTTCTATTATCTGTGTAGGTTATAACGATCAAACTTTAGATGAAAATATAAGTTCTTCAAGAAATATAACCTCCAGAGGGCATATTGCTCAAATCTGATAAGCACACAGAGAGATTTAAAGAACCTGAATTAGTACACTGCTGGCCTGATATCTAAAAACAGTTACGTGGAGTTTACTATTTAAAATATATTTATTAGACAGAGCAGGGCAGTACATTAAATATTATATATGTGGAGCAATCCAATTGCTGCAAGCATTGTTATAGTCAAACATTAGAAAATGTTTACAAAATATAATGTGGATAAATATTAACATAAACAATCGAAAATAATAATTTTTATATATCAAAAATCATCTTAGTATCCTTTAAATATATATTTATTGAGAAATGTATTAAGCAGTATAATAAAGAGAAATATTATATGATACTCAATCGACATATTCAAAAAGAATATTAGTAGAAATCGGATAAAAACCTTTTCCTGTTCATAGCAATGTTTTGGCAAAAACATTGAAATTATTATTGACAAAATATATGCCTGATGCCATTGCATGTGAGTATTTTTTCTGGACAGAAATGCAGTCATATTCAAGCTTAGAGTATGTCAAATGTCGAAAAAGAATTACAAACTTCCCGTTTTATATAAAAAATATAGACACATATATACACACATATTTATTTATTTATTTTGTTTAATATAATTTAATTTATATTTCTGATTCAGCATTTTTTGTGAACAACGCTGATAATGTTTTTCTTCTCCAACAACAAAGAGAAAAAAGTCCTCAACGATGAAGAAAAGTCTGTCGTCATCAAGGAATGTTTTGAGGTCACCATACTTCCTGTCATTGCAAAGTAGTTATATCGTCATGTAGAAATTCTTAGATGATTTCTGAAAGAAACATTCGGCAAAAAAGAAAATATATTATTGCCGGACTACTGAGAATGACATGAATTTAAAGAATATTACATGTGAAATCTAGACAAGCAAGGAAAACTATTTTCAAATCCGCTTTCTCAAATACAGGTACTGCATTTTCGGGACTACGGGTTCTGTGCCACCTCTCTTGAAACTGTTAATTTAATGGCCCGTTAAACAATTTGCGGCTTCAACGGGCTCGGACTACATGACGTGAGACATGTGTTGTTTTACATTTAACCGATAAAACGAGAATGAAACTTGACGGACCTGACAATTGATCCAATGTATATTTAGGAGATTAGTTTGAGAAACGTTTACGAAGTCAAGATCAGAAAACTGAAGTCATGTAGTGGACTTTCATCCCTGTAGACAGATATGTTGGCAAATGCAGGTAAACTGAAGTTGTTAAATTGATTTCAGCTGCTTATTACAATCATCTGAAGAAGCATTTGTGTTCTTGGTTAGATGACATACAGCTGTCACATCTAAAAATACTACTATTTATGCATGGCAATGCTGCCTACACTTTGCCAAAAACAGCAAAAAATTCCTAGGCTCTTACAGCATACAAAATTAACTGTTGATGGTATGACAGCAAACCTCCAGAATCTCAATCTCTGGTTCATAATTAAACAAGATTTTTATGCCATTTGACTTCAATTTACGTCGAAAGATTACATACGGTAGAATATAAAACTCGTAGCAGGAATAGACTAACTTGCTACTATAAAAATATGATTTAATTGATAATAGTCGTTTTAAATTTAATCTTCAAAATGAACTTTTGTGTTGAAATGATATCTTATTTTCATAAATCTCATAATACCAGCAGTATAGCCCGGCCTTGCTCAGGTGTATTGAAAGCTTTAAACCTAATCCATGGTCCTGGAGCTGACACTCTTTGGACGTTCGAACAAAAGACTAAAAAGCAATAGTTGTTTTCAGTTAAAGCGAAACCGTAGACTGAAAGAAAAATGAATGGATGTAAGCCAAATTTTGATTTCCTGGTATCGATATCAAATACGTTTATTCGCCGTAAACTGAATTTTGAAAGCTAAACAAGTCATCTGAGTAAATGGCATCATGGCTGAGACTAAGATCTACAATTATACCTACTTAGAACCAAATCCGAATATAAAGGCTGAAAAAATACCGACATACAGGCAGAAAAACAGACAGACAGACAGACAGACAGACAGACACACACATATCTTGCCTTTTATAGAAATATATTATAGATTTTCTGCACTATTGTAAGAATTGCAACCTTGAAACTTCTGAATATCTTTTCTTATGTCTTTGTCTATGAGTGTATCAAATTTAATTAAAATCGGACCACTCCTCCTACAACCTGATTTTTCGATTATCGTTTTTTTATATTAATCGGGGGTACCTCGACACAAAACCTAACTAAGAACACTCGCACATGCTTATAGTAAAAAGTGTAAATTTTCAAGAAAATCGGTTCAGCCGTTTCGCAGTCTATAGGTAACGGACACACACAGACACACACACATACACAGAGAGACAAAGTTTCACTTATAAATAAGTTTAGATTATTATAGTTTTCTGTCAAATATATAATCACGGTATGCTTAATAGGTATCATTGTTAAAAAAAAGCCTTGATGGTTTTAATTAATTAATATTTTACAGGATTCCAAAACATTACTGGTAGGTGTATGTATAGTTCTCTAATATATTGTATATACTTTGGATTGACGTGCATGAACTGAACTATTCTAATGTATTTTGAGCAGATTTCAAACAAAAGAATGCATTATTCATTCATTTATTTACAAGTTCTCTTTATATTGAATTTGAATTTAGCTTTTAAACGTATTATTCGTTGCCTTTTTATAATTTTTTTATAATTAAATATACTTTTGAATTAAATAAAATTATTTATCGAAACATAGAACATATTCATGAAACGTGTCCAAAATGTATCTATCACAAAAGTTCAATACGGAATAAAAATAGTATGAAATGCTTCAGAGCTTCAGAGCATTGTTGATACAATTTATGATTAAAGATAACTGTCAATAATTATAAAATCGTCTCCACACATATATATATATATATATATATATATATATATATGGAGACGATTTTATAATTATTATATATATATATATATATATATATATATATATATATATATATATATATATAAAGAAAATAATATACTGTCTGCACGTTTTTACGTATCTCATATCTTTTAAATATTGAAAATATGGGAAGATAAATTACAAATATTAACGCACTTTAAATGTTTAAGCCAGAAATTTATCTGCTTACACTATTTTCCTATAAATTCTTAAATTAATTTCGGCTTTCAGATTTAATACATTCTTATAATTCTAGGAGTAACATTATGTTTGGAGGAAAGATATGTGTTCTAATACGTTACTGGCTATACGAGAACATCAAAGATGTGCAATAACGTGTCAAAATTTGGCTTCACTGTGATAGACCAACACGACACAGCTAAAATTTTATGTATAGAATTGCAGGACAGACTACCAGAGAGAGAAATTACAAAATACTGCAGGAAAATCTTCTACCTTATCAGACATGAATCGATATTATCGTCGCGCATTCAAAAAGATAAAACTGAAGGCCAACGATCGAACCATTTCGAAAGCAGTGGCTGATTATTGATGAGGCATGATTAATTTTCGTTCAAGTTTACTTCAGGAATTTTTTAAATCTGTTTCAAACTAAAATAGGATGTGACTACTGATGCGATAAAAATATATTTAAGTTAATTTTTTTTTCAGTAATAAAAAGGAAACCCATCAAATGAACTATTTGGAAACTAGGAAAGAACATTTATAAAAAAATAAAAATAAAAAATAATAAAAAAGAAATAAAAAAGAAACAAAAATTCATTTTAAAATTAGATAATATAAAATAAATAAAATTCAAAATTTTTTTAAATAAAAATATATATATTCGTTGGGTTCATAAATAATTTTATTTGTATTACGTTCTCTTGGATGCATCAATGTTAATATTAAATTTAACAATTAATATTAATAAGATCTTCTTTTGAATCTTACCATCAACCCGCTTACTTTCACACACACACACACACACACGCACACACACACATACACTGATATATATATATATATATATATATATATATATATATATATATATAAAGTAAGTGTCATGTTGTTACAATTCCATATCGGAGACGATAATCATTTAATTTTGTTAATATTAATATAGATCCAGACAGAGAAAATCGGTGTAAATAATATTATCTTGTCACGGTGACAGATATTTCCAAATAAAGCTTACATAATCACAAGTGCTATATGATAATTTCTACGAGGAATCATTATGTCGTCAGCGACAATAATCAATATTAGTATGGCAAATTAAAAAAATAACCATACACCGGAATGTCATTTAAAAGGAATTCACACACGAAAGATCTCTTGAAAAGAAGGAAAAAGAGAATAATGAAAAAGATGAAAGGAATTAAAATGTCGAGTAGATTATATTATATGTTCCGTCTAGACATTGTTTTGTTGGGTAGGGAAGAAGGGGTTAAGTCAATAAGCAGCAAAATAAATAAATTAAACTATATCATGGAAATGGATTTTTAAATATTACATTCAAGAAGTTCTTCTTCTTCTACGTGACCTGTCTCTTCGGGACGTAGGCGATCATGGTTTTCCACGTCTCCCTATCCCTTGTGGCTCTTAGTATGTTTGAACTTTTCGCTCCTGGCAACCCCCGTTCCGTCATCCACCTGATCAGACCCTGGAAATATGTTATCCGCTACCTTCCTCTGTCTCTTCTTCCTTCTATCTGACCAGTCAGTATCAGGTTCTCCAGGCTCTCTTTCCTCATTGTATGTCCCAGGAACTCCAGTTGTCTCTTCCTGATGCTCAGCATCAATTTCCTTTTTGTTACCATTCTTTCCAACACCTCCTCGTTGCTTGCATGCTCAGTTTAAGAAGTTAAGAAGTCAAAATTAAGCGTCTTACAGAAACGGAAGTGGGGGAAAAAGAAATGAGAAATGAGAAGAATCAGACGGGGATAGAGTTAAAGAAAAGAAAGAGAGATAAACAATGAGAAATTACAAATTGACCACGCTGTAAAGAATTATCATGCAAAGAGTGTGGAAAGAAAAGGACTGATAATTCAAATGAAAAAACGTGGGGGATAGTAGAAATAGAGAAAATAGATTACATGATAAAATATTCGGTTTTGTCAAATTTAAAAGAAATCGTTTTAAGCAATAGGGTCTGACTGTTGTTTTTGTTAAGTTGATATAATTCAAATTCTACTACTAGAAATAATGGGAAGAACGGAAAAGGAAATATTGTATTGGTGCGGGTTTAAAAGGGAATTTTGTTAAATAATATATTAAAAAAAATTATCAATTTCTAAAAATATATTAATACGTAATTAAGAAAGATTTCTAATGTCAATCAACTGCTATAAGGAATTCTAAAGGTATAGATAATTATAGTGCAGATCATACATTTTCTTAAGCCATCTCAAAATATCAAGAAAGCAATTGATATTCCAGAAGTACTAAAATTTTGGATGAATAATATTTTTAAATATATACACATATATAAATTCACCCATAGATATATAAATACACACACACACGCATATATATGCATATACATACATAAAAAATACATTCGTACCTACATAAAGAAGCGGATGATTACCCATATATATACATCATCTGAAAATCCGCTATTATTTCAAATTCATACATACAAAATTTAACACACACACAGACACACGTGCACGCACACGCGCACACACACACACACACACACACACAATACACACACATATATATATATATATATATATATATATATATATATATATATAACAAAAGAGAGGGTGAGAGAGAGAAAATAAATAGATTAAGAAATAATACATCATGGCCTAGAAGTTAAAGGCATAACGTTCTAATAAAAGGGGCTTTAAAATTTAGGATTTAATGAATAAGGATATATTAAGTAGTAAAAAAAATAATTATATCTTTTAGGTAGGCGATGTATCATGAGAGGCTCAAAAATGTAAGGGCTAAACAGTTTGATCTTTATGGTTGTTTTAATTAAACTGTAGTAACTAGAAATAGGGAAAGGAGTATTCTATGAGGCAGAAATTAGTTTTAGAAGATTTTAAAAGAAGTTTTATTTTAGCACATAAGTTTTAAAATTTAAAAGTTTACGTTTGTAGCTGCATTTGTTCATGAATTTCTTACGGAAATTTAAAAGCAAATTTCGTTTTGGTTACTTGATTATTTTAATTTTTTCAACTAAACATAGACGGCATCTATCTTAAAGGTTCTTTAGATTGCGAGATAAACCTATCAGTTTCTAATTTACTAAGGGATTTAGTCCCTCTTCATTCATTTCATGAAATATTCGGTCAAGAGATCTTTGAAATTCTCAACTGGGGTTAGAGAAATATTGTTTCTGAGTGTAGTATCAATGTTTAAAAACACCAACAGAAAAACTCATATAACCTTTGTAATTCGTCATCTATATTAGGGAGTTTGGGGCTGAGTAGATAACCTAGGTAGTTCTTCATTTACGTTCCACCGTTAGTAATGGATATACAATTACAAGTATATAATTACTTGTTTTAGAGTTGGTCATATCTAGACTCTTAAATGTTGATTATTATTGGAATCGATTATGCTGTACATATCACGAGAGCAAGAGAGGCAAATTTCAAGAGTATTTTTATTGAAAATTTTGTGTAGTGGGTTGTTAGAGTTGACTTTTTTGCTTAAAAATATTTTCCGATAGTATTATTAGATATTTTACCATAATACTTTCATTTTCTATATTTATTTTTAACATTAGACAGTTCAGGATTAACAATAGTTTTGTCATATGATAATTTATTCTTAAAACCTTTTCGTGAATAGACTTTTTGTACCTATTCTCCGTAATAATGTCCAGACTACCATCTTAGGACATAATCTTCTCACAATTTTACCTTCCCCGTCCACTGTTCTTTCCTATTTTATTTCTTTTTTCATTTCCTTTCATTTTTCTTCTTCGTGTATAAAGGTTTTTCTTAATTTTGCCATAAAATATATTGTCGCAGACGAAGAGAGAATTCATCGTTGACATTATCATACGACACATGTGATATTTGAAGTTTATTTAAATATGAATATTCAATTGAGCACTTTGTGAGGATGTTAGGTTTTCACCAGTCCGTGTTTTTCATTTCCTTTATATATATATATATATATATATATATATATATATATATATATATATATATTAATATATAATGAATATGTTATATTTTCTACAGTATTGCAAATAAAATCTTCGTATAAGGATATAGATATATTTCACGGATTCAATAGAGTACACACAAGAATGTGTATAATTATGTGTGTGGTAGCACTAAAATTTTGTCCTCATGTATAATAAAATTGACACATGAATATGAAAAAATAATATGGAATAGAAAATTTTTTATGTGCTCCCGTCTCACCTGAAGAAATTAAAGAAGTAATAATTTCTGAAATAAAAAAAATCGTTTGCAAACTGATGATATATATTAAATACGTATTGACAAATATGAGAGAAATGACGTTTTAGTATTTTTTGACCAGCTAGCAATTGATGTAAATGTCATATGTAATAATATTTATATAATAACTTTGTGAGACTCTGTAAAAGAAACTAATGAAAAGAAACGTGATAAATATGAGAACAAAATAAAATCTTGTTACATCAAATGTGACAATGGCAAACAATAAAACTATATAAAACAATAAACGTTGATATATTCATATTAGATTTCACGATGCACATATATCTTTATTCAAGAGTAGATCCTTAGTACAAAGCTGAGTGATGTTAATTCGCTTTCTGCTTGAAAACATTCCTCAGATTTACAAAATCTCTGTTACTGGTATTTATCCCTTTTTCTCATTATGAACTGCAAATGTTGTATGTATATATAAATATATAAATATATATATATATATATATATATATATATATATATATATATATTTTGTATATATTCAAAATTTGATATATTGGTAATGATGCATGAAATAGAGAAAATATTTGTACAAGCAGATAATGTTTTTGCCGGATTTAACGTTTCGTTAAAGTTAAACGGAATAATTGATTATTAGATGAATAATATTCAATAATCTTGGAATTATTTCGAACTTTTTTCTCATCTTGGTTGTTATAATAGATAAAACGTTTCGACTAACTACCCTCTGACCATTATCATTATCTACATCAGAAAATGAATGGAAACCAGATGATGACTAGATGGTACTTGGTCGAAACGTTGTGTCTATTATAACACCTATACCAACACAGATGAGAACAAAAGAGAGAATTTCTGGATATGTAATAAACAATAAAGTTATTAATTTTTACAAAAAGCTTGAGTTTTCACTGAAAAAAACATAAAGGAATAATTTTCAAATATTTGTTACTATATTTCTTCATTTGCATTGAAAAATTTTAAATCGTCGCAATTTTTTACGAAAGAAATTAGATCCACCCTCTTTGTTTTTCATTATCTAAATGGCAGAGTTGCAAGAGAGTAGATGGAATAATTTTATAAAACTTTTTTCAGAAATATAGCTAAAGACATATCATTATGTAATATTTTAATTGTTTTGGTATTTCATTTATTCAAATTTCTTTATTGGCAATATGTTAAAGTTTTATAATTATATATATATATATATATATATATATATGGGAGATCAAAATCTTTTGTGTTTTACATTAAAGAAAATAGTAAATACAGAGTAAAATAAGTTTATATATATATATATATATATATATATATGTGTGTGTGTGTGTGTGTGTGTGTGTGTGTGTGTGTGTGTGAAGGAGAGAGAGGGTAGAAAGAAAAAGAGAGTAACGGAGAGAGAAAGAGAATGAAAAATTTGCTTATATAGACTCTTTTCATTAAATTTACATTTACTACTCTCATTCCTTTTTATCAAATGTTAAATTAGTTAGAAGTACTGGATGAAAAAACAATAAAACTTATCTTATTGTATTTTATTAATCATTACTCAATATTTACCGTATATTCTAGGCTAACTTTTTTATTTGTATTTGCCTTATACATTCTGACATCTCTTTCTAAAATTAACAAAATTATTCATAATTTTGTTTGAATATTTCTGAATTTGTCTCTATTTCTCATGCATTTGTTTACTAAAAGTTTATTTTTATCTGAAGTAAAGGCAATTTTGAGGAACTTCTGAAACACCTAATATATATAATGTTTATATACACAGATTAGATATATTCCACAGGTTGTCATGATAGAGCATCATAATGAAGACATGATCATGTGGTCGATAAAATGATTCCGTAACATGGAATAGAATCTGACAAATAAAATCTGACATATGATTCAACTACATGTCAAGGAATGGATAAAGACAGAAAACTGAAGCCACATAATAAGTTGTTTCGAGTTGATGGAGCTTGGCAGACTAGAAACCACTAAATGTCGGGAACGAATTCACTGATATTAAACCACCACTGCGTTGCGACCATATGCAATACAGGGAAAGGCTATAGCACTAAATCCAGACAAAGTGGAGTAGGGCGCCGATGGTTGTTGCCTGCCAAAATTGACACATTTCCGGCAATTCCGTTGGCCAAACTGCATCGAGACTTTGTTTATACTTTTGAGACATGTCGCTGAGTTCGAGAGAGTGTGGGCAGGTAATTTTAGCAGCCCTCAGGTTATAACCCTGAAGATTTCACTCTAGTCTCACTAAGGAGGACTCATTTTTGACTAAATATGGTAATACATTTCTCACAGGATATGCAGAGTACTAATACACGCACACCCAGACGCGCGCGCACACACACATATATTAATAATAATTACCCTCTGCCCGTACAATGAATACTGCTGCTATATCTGGTCGGGTGCTCCTTCTTTCCACCTAGGGGCCCTTGACAAAATCCGTCAGAGCATCTGTAATGTGATTGATCCCGATTTGGCAGCTCGGATACAGTCCCTTTCTCATCGACGGAATGTGGCTTCCCTGTATCTCTTCTACAAATACTTTCATGGATTCTGCTCAGATGAACTTAGGTCACTAGTACCCACCATACATGAATTTGCTCGAGCCGAAAGATTAGTAACTAGGACCCACACTTTTACTGTGAAAGCAAAAAGATGTAAACGCAAATTCTACTCGATCTTCTTCTTCTCTCGCACATTCCACTTGGGAATTCACTTCCGTTTACATGCTTTCCCGATAGCTACATTCTCATAGTCATATCCTATTTTATTAACCTTCATCCTCTCTATCTCATGCTTCTTTCTTCGTCCACTCTCATCAGTATTCTTATCGTTCTCCTATCCTCTTCCCGACATACCCTGTAACCTGTCTATTTTTCTCATGACCCAACGCCTATAGAACACCCTGTTCAACAGTGACAGTAAAAAGCCTTGCTTTGGGCAACACGTTTATGAAAAAAAGTATATATATATAATATATAATAATTTTGAAGTACGCCTCTTTGAATTCAACTTTCTGCATTTTAACAATGATTATTTCTTTTTTATTTAAAATTTTAAACATAAAATTCAATGTCGTACGATCGACGTAGGATAATATGTATATTTATTAACATATATAATTAATAGCTCTGTTTTTACTATATCAGCACTGTTTTATTAAAACCTGAATAATATTTTAAACATATTGACATTGGCATAATTATATAACTCTCTCTCTCTCTCTGTCTCTCTCTCTATAGATAGATAGATAGATAGATAGATAGATAGATAGATAGATAGATAGATTCTAATAAAACTGCAAAAATTACATATGTCGTATGGCCATTTAAGCGAGGTACCCTCGAGTCTTTATCAACAAAATTTAACAAAATAAGGATTTTGTCGCTGAAGAAGCGGCGATTCATTGTTGTAATGCCCATATGATACATATAATGTTTTTTTAGTTTTTTTGAAAAATCGAAATCAAAAATTACATCAAGAATTCTGGCTGGATTAATTTTAATACTAATATTTACATTAATATTATGTATTTTAGTATTTTATCTACATGTCGTTTTCATTTTATATATATATATATATATATATATATATATATATTTAATGTAACACAAATATGTGGGTTAAAGTGTTTGGTGTGAGCCTGTAATCTTTAAAAATTCTGAAATAAGCAACAATAAATGTATAGTTTCAAACAAACTTGTTGCTTTTAGCTATATTTCCACTGACAAAATGAGGATTCCATCCATATTTTCTATGAATATTTTCATGATAATTGCTCAGATGAAAATTTCACGGAGATCGGCCACTTCAAGAATTTGTTTCCTAATATATTAGCAACTAACATATGTATCATAATTCGACTTGAGAAATATTTGAAACAAATTGTACTGCTCTCGCTTGTGAATCTGTTCCGGTTCCTTGCCCTTCCGTCAAAAACAATCTACAATGTTGAGCATCGTCGTGGTCATCATCGTCATCATCATTATTATCAACATTTTACACTTGTTTTTACTCCTGCTGTTCTATTTACTATGAGTAATATCTGAATCTTATTGATATTTATTGCTTTATCTTCGGTAAAATGAATAAAACGTCCAGAAATATATATATATATATATATATATATATATATATATATATATTTTCTAGACATATGCTATTAAATATAAGAGACAATGAATGTCTATTATGTTTAATCATGAGCCGTTCTAAACGTCGTATTTTTGCTTTAATTTCAGTTGAAAATAAAGACAAAAATTCTCCAACATTTGGATAATTATTTATTGGTTTCTTCTAAGCTTTCGGCTCACATGAGCCATCTTCAGAGAGGTAGTTTAAACTGAAATATTATAAAATTCACCATTACCGACGATTTTATTTTGTGTTGACATAAAACTCCGCTTGGCAACGGCAATAGTTACCAAAAATAATAAACGCAGTTCTTAAGTTTGCGATGCGGTTTTATGACGTCACACCGCGGGATAGCGCAAAATGACAACAAAACCATCTAGTCAAATGCAATGTAATGTGTTATTTCCTGTTTTAAAGTTGATTTTATTGAGTGTTGCTTGTTTTGATTTGATGTACATGGCCTCCAATATCTGCAGGTTCCTCTTACTGTGTGTATGAGTAAGGATCACCGTATTGTTGACCAAAATCTGTCTGATATTACCTACATGTTTATGTTTTATATATATATATATATATATATAGAGAGAGAGAGAGAGAGAGAGAGAGAAAGAGAAATCAAAAAAAACTCGAGCCTATATACTATAGAAAAATATCAAAGAATTCCCTAAAATATGCGGCAAAAATATTCATATCACTTTATTTCTTTTTTTTTTTTTGCGATCATGGTTCAATCCTTTTGCATTTAACTTGCGTTCCACGTGTCTGTGTTTAATAAGTTTGATTTTGATCTTCTATTTTCAGTATTATGATAAATCTATCCCTATAGATATTTGTCATGTAATTTTCTTTTCAAAGAAATTTTTTGGTTCATTTCATTGAATTTACATTATATATTATTATATATCATAATAATTTCACGTTTAAATGAATTACTATGTAATGCCTAGTAAATTCCTGAATGTGTTCTCTTTCATCATCAAAGGAAAATGTGGTCTAATCCTACTCATATTATTTTTAATTACGATAATTTGGCTTATAGTGAGAAAGATATTGTTTTATTTCGTTTAATTTTTTTATAGTTTTTCAACGCAATTGTTAATTTATTAAATTTTTTTTCCTAGCAATACATTGGAGGATCAATTTGTTTAAATCTTCGACAAATAATATTATGATGCAATTGCTACCATTATTGAAAATGCTGACGACTGATTTTATGTTACATTACTGATGGTAATAATCGCAATTATGTTGATATATACGATTAACAGTTTTAAAATGCTTAATAAATTATGACTACTAAGTGATAAACTGATAAACTGACATTCAATCTTTTGTAAAATTCGGTCTTCTTTCGAATATTTAATCTCCCATAATAACACTGTAATAAGTATTAAATTATTATATCGGTCATAACAACACCGCTAAATTCTTGTATATGTCGATCTACACAATCAGATATAATTAACATAGATTTATGTTTAACACCGTTTCTCGTATGACGACAGTAGCTAAGCCACATCGAGCCTGGTCATTAACTCTTGGGAATATCAGCTGTTGTACGGTTGAATTTACGGACAGTATATATAAAAACGGCTCTGTATTTTTAATCTAGAAGTTGAGCATCAGTTCCCGTTAGTTTCGTTATATTTACGTACGCGTAAATAAGTTTGAAAAAGCTATGAATCCTCTTTTTCTCTCTTCATCTGTGGATTAGTTAGCAAGATTTTATTATTAAAGTTATTATTATAGCAAAAATAATAAGTCTATTTCCTTTCAAAATATTTATAATTCGAAATTAAATAAACAACAAAGTTTCATTCGCCGCTAAATGAATACAACCAAGCAAACAACTAAAATGCTAATTTTAATATTGAACTAAGATTATTAGACAGTACGCTGTTCCGGACAGAATGTACATAACTATTAACTGTACTCGAAATCATCATATCAATGACCCGTTTCTCTCTCTATTTGTCGGCATTTTAGAATATGCACATTATATTACATTAAACATAAAATTTGTATGAATTTGCGTTTCAAGAAACTTACTTTGTCCTGCATATGAATTTAGTTACAAGATTCAAGCCTATTTAAAATACAATAATTAAGTTTCAAAGATCTCAGCAAGTGCAATGAATAACATTTTTAAAATAAGCAAAAATTAATATAACACTGAGATCTTCCTTTTAGTGCACACAATTTTTTTCTAATTTTTTTACAAAAAATATTTAATTTGTACAAATTTATTTAACACTAAACATAAAAAAATAATTGCATTATTACAAGAATAAATATATATTTTAGTTTATTCCATATATTAAGATTAAACTTATAGAGTAGCATGGTATATTTAAGGAAAATTACATTCACTCATTTTCTTGGCTTTATAGGACTGTTAGAGCATTCATATATTCTATATGCACATATGAATTAAATATACCTACTACTTTCTACAAAAGTGTTTTTTTTAATGATAGACGAAATTGAGTGTAATACTCTACTCAAGAGTTTCACACTATACTACAATCTGAGACATCAGTTTTACCTATATACCTCACACAATATTTGAAAAACATTTCATTCTTGATGACTAACCAAAGATATACCTGAATACTGCACAAATTGCTGAGATATGGTAAATTATCTTTCTAGTCTTAAAAAAAACAACAATGGGTACTAATGGGTTAACAGATATATTTAGCAAAATTGCAATTAGATTTTAACATATTCAAGAGTAAATTTATCCAAACGAGTCAATATTGGCGTTAATAACGAGTCCCAGACTGCGTTGGGATTTTCTGCATATCTTCTGAATATTTTTTAAAGTTGGTGAATGCTGTTATAATCCTAACTTTCAGTTCATCTTTCATGTTGAAATATGTTCTTTTGGTCTCTGAATTAACTGTGCTTCACACATAACAAAGTGTTTACAAACCGGGACGTTGGATGATCAGATGCAAGGAATGATGTGGTCCCAGAAATTGTTTGATTGTTTTCTCTTGCTTGAGTACTATGGTGAAGAGTATTGTTGTCAGATATTTTCCTTCAGCAACCACTTTCATGAGCCAAGGCAGCAATAATTACTCAAGGCGCTTTATGCAGACCTCCATGTTGAGGCCGAGGCTATCTGGAAAGATGATTGGGGTCTTAACGTTGCCATAACGATTGATCACTCTAAACACTATGATGTTTGCTGCATATATAATCCAAATCTTTAAGATTCCTCTGCACTATCCTCATATTGAAACTGAAAAAATCTTTGAAATGTTAGAATTGGAGCTACAAATGTGAATGCAAAAGAGTTCAGCATATCATTTTGAAATTTCTGGCGAAGTGAATTGTGTCTTGATGCACTTTTCCTGAAAGTGCATCAAGACACAATCTTGCAAAACAATAATAAGTTTATGAGAATAAAACAAACACTGATTATCTATGAATTTAAATAAATGAAATGGCTAAAAGTTACCCATACCAGCCCGTAAATAACAAATATTTTATGACACTGAAATTAATTTCTACTCATGATGCAAAAAGCCAAACGAGGTTCCTGGGAAAATAATATGAATTCTGGAAGGGTTATTGCTAATTTTGATCTGATAGGCAGAAGCGTAATAAAACAATGAGGAAATGAAATCTGTTCTATGCTTTCAAGCAGTCGTCATAGGTACCTGGTAATACTCATTTTAAAAACCCTAGTCACCTTCTGATATCTGTTTTAACTGTTGATGAAATAAAACATTCTCAAGTGATGTGTTATTTGATTCAGTTCTTTGTTTATTCAATTCCGTATCGACCGTCCACCAGTTTCGATGTGTTATTTCTTTAAGGCTTAACGGCATCACACAATGAAAATAATATTTTAAAGTTTATCTTAAAAAGCAGCGTTACACAGTAAAAATATTTTGTGAGTATGTCTGGCGCTATACATGACATCCATATGAAAGTATCGATGAAATACTACATTCCTCTTTCACATAGTGTGGCCAAACAGTATAGTCAATATTAAATATATTAATGATTTCAATAAATAATAAAAAACAAGAACATTATTTTGAATTTATCCATGAGTCTTGTCAGGTCAGAGAGAAAAAAGTAATTGGCGATTTCATAAACGTTGGTTACATGTGGCAAAATGCCGAAAGAATGAGATACCAGTTAATGATAACAAAAACAATATACATAACACTAGCGGCACCCAACTTAGAAATAGATATATATTTCTGTTCTCAAACGTGCTTATTTATACTAGCATGTGTGAATGTATATTTTTATATTTTTACTTCCATGACAATCTGCAATGATATACGTATATATATATATATATATATATATATATATATATATTAGTCATCCACATTCAAGCCTGTTTTTCTGTATAACAACTCATGAGTGTGGCTAGACACATCCACTTGCTTCTGGCCGTGATTGAGACGCGACCGATTTGGTTTAAGCCGGAGTCGTTACTCCCTAAGTCATAGGCGCATGGAATCAGAGAAAGGAAAGTTTAACGTGTTGTATGACAGCAGTGTATACACACGCCAGTCACTGAAAGAACTCAATTCGTTTCTGTAGATTCACGCATATATCGCTGAAGTGGAAATTGTTTTTAAAATTTTCTTTCTCTCTCTCTCTCTCTCTATATATATATATATATATATATATGTATGTGTGTGTGTGTGTGTCTGTGTGTGTGCGTGTGTGTGTCTGTGTGTGTGGCGTGTATAATGATAATATACACGCTAAAAAGTCTGCCTTCTTCTACCGAGCGCCAAAAGGCCAGAGGTAGGATCGTCGACTGACGCCAATTCGGTCGGTGTTCAATCCTAGGTTAAAAGGAGTTACAGTCTAACCGTACTGACAGCTATGATACAGCGAAACAGATCTGCCTGCGGATGAATATATATATATATATATATATATAATCGTCCCGATTCAAGGAAGTCAGTACTGCTATTGGTGCGGTTGGGTTACATAACAGAAAAGTGAGGAAGAAAACAGTTTACAGAAGGTGTTGTAGAAGTGGGAACAGAATGACTGTTATATTGGTGTGAAGAGTGCTACGTTACAGGGATGCGTAAAGTGAGAAAAAGATTGGGACTCAAAGAGATAAAAGATTACATTTGAAGTTGGTCTTAAATTCTTGGAAATTTTAGCTATTAGGCAAATAAGAATACGGAAGCGAGAAGTGCGAGAAAAGAAGCTGTTAGAGTAGAAACTCTGGTTACACTTGATTGTTTTAACAGTAAAATTGTGCGACATTTTGCTAGAAGAGTAGCTCGAGTAAATTTAAGCTCATCGCAGCAGATTATGTGAAAGAATTAGTAGAAGAGACAGAGGGAAACCACATCTCGTCATTAAGAGAGAAACTGGAGACGAACCTCCGGGTCAGGCTCGACTACATAGCAGATCCTTCTTTGGATTTGGTTCAAAACGCCAAGGTGAACAGAAGCTGCACCCAACAAGATATGACAGCAGTATTCAATGCACTGGCGGATGGTAAATTTGTATATGTGCATGGTGGATTCAAACGATAAAAACTTCGTAACCGACGCTGTGACCCAAACATCTTAGCAGTAGATTTAGCTATGAATTCAATGTAGTCGTTTCACTTAAGATCAGTGGAGAGGGTGAGTCCGAAGTAGCGCAGTGCATAGCTCTCAGTGAATCTAGCGTGATCCATCATGATGGCTCGTAGGAAAGATAGTCTATGGTGGTTAAATGATAGCAGCTTTGTTTTGGAAGCATTAAATTATAAGATTAATTTCTTATCACATTTCGCAACTGACCGGATGTCATTTTCGAGCGCAGCAGCAAGGTTTGTTTTGTCAGCATCGGCAGATTTCATTGCAAGGCAGTAGTAAATATTAGTAGTCTACTTGTGATCTGATTAGATCAAGGTGATCGTTGAAAAAACAGTAATGGCGTAGGAACTAGGACCTAACCTTGAGAGATAGAGAGCCGCGTTTTTATGATAGGATCTGGAAACATTCGTGTAGAGTACTACCTTCATATTGCTATTCAGTAGGAAAGACATAATTAAGTCAAATATGTCTCCAGATATACCACAGCCCGGTAGCTTGCGCAGAAGGCCAGAGTTTCACGCGGTCAAATGCTTTGGAGATATCAGGATTCGCGCTTAACCGTTCTCATTAAGAGCCTGCTGTATGTACATCATTCTTTATATATCCCTCTCAGTATTTCACTTCTTGAATATATTTCATATACATTCTACGAGTTCTATTTTCTTACATGAAATTAATTAAATTGAGAATATATATTCATTTTTTATTCTATTCTTCAAATAAAAAGAAAATAATGGAATATTCTTTTGGAGCTAAATAATATCGCTCACTGCGAAAACTGAAGCAAATCTTTTTAAAAAATCATCACCGAATTCCATACATGAGCAATAATCAAGTCAAGGTATTATTTCTTTAATTCACATATTAAAGATAGATCCTACAAAATAAAAATCAATTTCGCATTTGGTTGAATACAATGTCATTGCAGAGTAGGCATATCATATAGATTCTATTTTCTGAAATATTATTTCGAAGGATAAGATTGATCAATACTTTAGAGTTTCAAGTAGCTTTTTTTTCCTTTTTTTAATACGACAGATGATAAAGACAGATAATAGAACAAAGAAAGACAGGAGAATATTGTTGAATTTTCAAAGCCCAATAAGTCGGTATTGATCAAATTCTAACGACACGAGAACTTCTGCGGGCAAATGAACAATATTTTTATTGTGATAAAAGAAAAGTATTAACAAAAGAGATCGAATTAAACGTGGGAATCAATGAAATTTATTGTCAGCCTTCTCTATGCTAAAGCTAAAATGATGACAGTGTCGATATTTTTCCTTATGTAGATGTAAATTATATTGGCGTCCCTTAATAATTAATAACTATACAAGATTGTAGGATAATAGTCAATGTCATGGTGTTGGGATTAACTGATCTATACTTGAAATGTCCAGTTTATACAATTCGAACAATAATATTAATGTAGAATCTGGTGTTTGTCCATAGTATCGGTGGTTGTTATGTTAAAAAACAAATTATATGTCGTATAGAATATTCATTTCGATAATTAAATAATACTCTTACTTACAGTACAATGGATATAGACCAAATCAGTATTTGAAAACATTTTATTAAAGAAGCCATGTTTTTGAATATGGATACGGTCGTCGTTTACTTCAAATTCCTTTGTTTTTTCCTGATAAACTACATGAATTATTATTAAACTAAAGTTCATTCAATCCTTCACAATTTGCTTTTCAAATTATTCCCACTCTTAGAAAAGTAACAAATCTATGACTAACTCTTGTTTATGTGCTGTGCTAAGTACAAAATAACTCTTTGCACAAGCCACTGTGTAATTCCAGTTGTTATCTATTAGAAATACTTTGTGTTTCCAATCAGACAGCCATCTAGATGTCCACGTTGCTTAAATCTGGTGATCGAAAACTAACCAATGTTTCAACGTGATATAGTCTTAAGCAAACCCATATATACATGACTATTATTGACACAAAAAATTTAAAAAAAACCCTGTCTTCTTAATTGTATAAATGAGTGTTCTAAAATATATAAAATTATCAAAACACGATTAACTAGGCAATAATGATTTATTCAAATTACTGAGCGACACAAAGTAACAAAAAAATTTAAAATATAATGTCCAGCCATGATGTCGACGACAAAATAACTTTGCTTCTCTTGAATTTTAGGAAGAAATATAAGAGAAAAATCAACATAATGTACTTCTACGTGAGTATATTTTACCAAAGCGTATATAAAATAATCCAAATCTTACAGCGAGAAGATTATTAGTAAATAATTATATTCCATTCTGAATTTGATTTTAATTAGTATTCATTTACTGTATTTATGGTTTAATGAGATTTTCCAAAATTAATTGAATGTCATGAAAAACTTGACGTATATGCAACACATTTGAACGTTTATGTAAATCATACCCATTTTCCATAATATATATATATATATATATATATATATATATATATATATATATAAATGCGTTATATCACGCAAGCCAGGTATCTATCATGTACTGGTGTTATCAGGTATTGACAATAACTGATTTTATCGGTTTGTTTCTATGAATGCTCAGAAAACGGGCATTTCTGGATGCTCAATTTTCAAAACTAGAAGTTATAACGAATTTATGGATTTAATAGGTATTTGTTAGTTATAATTTGTCTACTTTCCTTTAGTAATTAATTTTTATCTGGGAATAACATAATAGCTAACTTTTCTTCCCGGTACAATCTACATATTTTGTCACCGTTGTAAGGGTTGGATACCACGAAATATCTGGGTCTTTTTTATTCTTGTATTTCAATTTCCACACGTGGCTAGCCAATTTTGTATAATTTTTAATTTTTCTAGTTTATATGTATACAGGTGATTAAACTGTCTGGGCTTAAAAGTATTTTTAGTTAACCAAAATATATTTTCTTTTGACCATTTAAGGCATGAACATTCGTTTTTTAACTGACTTTCATTGTATTACAAAGATTTTAATGTGGGCAATTATTTTCATCCCTGCAGCTACATATTAAAATATTGTTTTGTGCTTTGTTATTTCTTTTTTCTGGTATTTTGTATCCTTATGAAATTTTCTGAATTACTAGTACAGCTATAACTCGGTTTGATTGTATTCCTATTGAAAATCTTGTATAGAACTGAGACTTTTAGAAAATGTTAATCGATTATTTTTAAAAATTTGTTGTCTTATGTTATTTTTTAATTCTAAATTAAATGGCAGGTTGAACCAGATAACATTTAGTTTTATATCATTGATTTTTTTTGTCTGATTTTATGAGGAATGTATACAAAAGGAGTTCATGACCACCAGGTCTTCATAGTGCATCTTCATATTTTTTTATCGAATATTATTTTGTTTCCCGAATGTTTGATAGCATGTGTACTATTCCTTTGTGAATGTGTTTGATTTTGCACTTGGGATGGTTAGATATTGTGTCGGTGTATTTAAATTCATGTTTGCTTTCAGATATTGAGAGGCATTTCCAGTTTGTAAATTTAACTCCTAATTTTGAAACATGCTCATTTATTAAGAATTGACTATTACGTGAGCATTCTTATAAAACGAAAATCAGTAATGTAAATCGTTTGCCGACACCAGCAGATAGTAGAAACTTGGGTTTCGTAATATAACTCGTTTACAAATGAGAAATATTCAGATTTTCTACAATATAATTCTACTGAAAATCTTTAATTTGATTGAGTACTGGTCTTATTTAATTATGATCCAAACCTATATATATATATATATATATATATATATATATGTATATATATATATATATATATATATATATATATATATATATATATAAAAGCGGTCATGAATAATTTTTTGTCTAAATGACACAAACATTAAAAAATAACATCAGCAGTTATATTTCCCAAAATTAGCCAAAAATTAATTGAAGTATTAATGAATACATTTATTTAATATAAATCTCAATTGCCTAAAAACTGTGGTTTCAAGAAAAATATTGATGGTCTATTTAAGATGGGGTATGCTACCATATTCCTTGCTTTCACTTCATCTTTAGTGTTGCAAGGAATTTGGCTGGTTACTCTATCAACAGCGACCTATAATTAATAATCAAGTGGGTTACAGTTAAGTATCTATGTGACCAGATGTAAGAAGTGACATGATCGTAATAATTGTCTGAGCGTCATAAATACATGCCATTACAGAAAAATTACTTATACTTTAAATGGAAGATGCAATTTGAATGTCCATCGGGACATCTGATTCAGATTAATAATGCTTTAAATAAATAGAAATCAATTGAAAAACATAGGTTTCAATAATTTGTCTTATAATTTAATTAATAAAACCATGTAAAATATTCATAGCTTAAAAGCAAACCTAAATATTTTTGTAAAAACAAGTAAGGTAAATTATACTTGAAGGAATAACAGGTTTTATATTTTCAGGTAGTAAGTTGTTATACTATAGGCGTAATATGATGTACTATCAGAGTTAAATAATCTATTCACAGTGATATTTAGAGCATCAACATGTAAATGAAATATATCGTATTGGTTGTGTCTCAAATATGTTTGTAATCAACGTGTGACAATTATTTCTTCTTCATAATATATATATATATATATGAGTGAATACAGAAGGAGAAAACAATTCTTACAACGTCAAAAACAATAATTTAAAACACTGCTCAATATAGAAAATATAGAGCTGTGAATATGTATTATAAATTATATTTTAGAACATGTACATAACTATTCTATATATATATATATATCCACGACAAAGGTACGTTTGTTTCGACATTGAAACTTCAATGTCTCATCAGGTGGTGTGTAAAATAATAGAAAGACTCTTCCTTCATATTTGTTTAGTTTTTTTAGGGGTGTTGGTGAGGTTTAGTGATAGGAAATATGTCTCTGACTGTTGGAATGTTTGGAGAGGTTGCTTTTTTTAAAGTGGTTGATTAATGAGAGTCTTTGATTTCTAGATAGATTTAATCTTGTAAGTTTTTATTATCTAGTGACTAGATAATAATTTGGGTTTCTTAGAAGAGCCGGTAGTGGATGGGGCCGGATATTTCTATTTAAGCAGAGTCTTTATAATTAATGTAAGTTTGTTTATTTAATCTTAACTTTCGATTTAGGGAGTATATTTTTTCTAATAATTATTAATTTTTAATTATTAATTAGATCATAGTTTGGAAAACGTTTTTTTCTATTAAATATTTAATTTTAAATTTCTATTCTTATATCTACTCAATTGTGTATGTAAAAGGGGGTTTAGTGATAAGGGAACAAGTACTGCAGACTGACCTTTAGAATTTTGGTGTGTGAAGTGTAAGTATTATTTATATATATCTTGTGACTAGACTAAATCTTTTAGGATTTCTTAGAGGAACTAGTTAGGCGTGGGATGCGTATTCAGTACAGAATATTTTTTGTATATATGTAGAGTTTTTGTAAATAATCTAAATTTGTATGTTTAATCATAATTTTGGATTTAGGAAGTCGATTTTATCAATTAAATTTTAAATCTTAATTAGGTCACAGTTTCGAAACCGATTTGTTGTATTAAATTTCTAATTTTAATTATATCACCGTTTGTAGTAAGATTTAATGATCGAGGTAAATTTTAATGTTAGGGTTACTTAGGTACTAGATAAACGCAGGTAATAAGTGATAATAATTAGAATGTTACGTAGGGGGAAAGTAGAATGTTTGTCACAGTCAGGTTAGCCAAATGCAGACGACAATTCTACTCCTGCAGCTTCCTCTTTCGCACTTCCCGCCTGTGGAACTCGCTCCCGTATTCTTGCTTTCCTGACGGCTACAACCTCCAGAAACTTCAATGCAAAGTCAATACTCATCTACTAACCACTGGACTCTAGCTCTCTCTCCTCCTCTGTATAACCTTCCCTTTCACTCCACCTGTGTATCTGTCATCGCACCTGCTTTCTCAGCTTTTTATTGTTCCTTTCTAACTAGTTTGTACTCCTCACTCTTTTCTAATTAATCTTTTTTACATTTATGTAACCTCCTGCACATCAGTGGCGTTTCCGCCTTGCACGGGGTGAAATGATTTTTTAAAAAAATTGAGGTAATAGGTGGAAGGTAATAGGTGTGTTTGTATTTAAGGTAATTGTTGAAGTTTTTGTATATTAAGCCCAGTATATATAATTGATTTAATTATGGCGATTAGCCTAACTTTATAATTTTAGTAAATCGATTAATTCTATAAAATTCTTAATTTTATTTAGAGAAAAATTTATAATTTAATTATGAATATTAAACCTCACTTTAGAATTTAGTAATTTGATATTTTTGTTGATTTTTTTATATGGGGTCCTAGCTAAGGCTATTTTAGTATTTTTTTAGCATGATTGTAATGTTAGTTCTCTAATGTGCTTGCAATTTACTGTGGTTTCATGCCTCTGGTTTAAAAGCTTGTTCCTGTTCATATATTTCAGGTTCTCAATTTTTTCTTGAAGACAGAGGAAACATGGTCCCTTTATAGATTTAGCTGTTCTTGCTTGTTTAAGGATTTACATTTGACTTTAGGCGTTATATTTTCGTCTTTTAACTTCCAAAAGTATTTGCAGAGAGATGTCATGTTTTGTTGTTCTTTGTTATTGAAGGATCTGGCCAGGGTATTGGCAGTCACTGGTCACTTGTTAACCCTCCCCTGTGAAATATCTATGTTTTGTTCTTCAAATTCAAATTTACCACACAGCTTAACTCGATCTTAATTTTTGGGAAAATAAAGAGTTGAAGATAGTGGAACTTTCTCAATTGACATTTCTCACATTTTGGCTTTCATGCTTCATTTGGAAAAAAAAATAGCCTCCCTTTTTTGGGGTTTTTTATTTATTTATTTTATATATTTATTCTGTTGTGCGAAGCTATCCTGGCCATGGTATCGGCAGTCACTGGTCACTTATTACCCCTCCCCTGTGAAATCTCTATTGTATGTTCTTCAAATTCAAGTTTACCAAGCAGCTTAACTCGATCTTAATGTTTGGGAAAAGCAAGAGTTGAAGATAGTGGAACTTTCTTAATTCAAATTTCCTGTGTGAAACTGCGTGGTAAGTGTGAATTGTTTCTTAAATCTGCAATTTTCTTCTCACTTTTTGACTTTCATGCTCCATTTGGAAAAAAAATGCCTCCCTGTTTTGGGGTTTTTATTTATTTATTTTATATATTTATTCTGTTATGTGAAGCTATCCTGGCCATAGTATCGGCAGTCACTGGTCACTTGTTACCCCTCCCCTGTGAAATCTCTATGGTCTGTTCTTCAAATTCAAATTTACCAAGTAGCTTAACTCGATCTTAATTTTTGGGATAAGAATCCGGAAACAGGACTGTTTTGCTGTAAAATAGCTTTTCAGTGCGAATAGATTAACCGTTTTCATCAAGCTGGGACTGTAACCAGACTGATATGTAGCTGTCAGAGATTCACCCACCAGTATATTGGCGCACATCAAAGAAAGGGAGATTTTATAGCGTGTAATGTTTTACGAAATATAAATACGCCAGTTGAGTGTTCCATCATGTAACCGCTACGAATGAACGTTCACCACGGTTGCTAGAGAACATAGCGTGATGCCGTAATATCACTGTTGTTTATTATTTTTTCTCTCTCCATAGTGCTTAATCGGCTAGAAAGAACATCTACGCATTGTTCATTCAGTAATTAATTTGAACACTCACGATTACAGGCATGTGTTTACATTGTATATAACACACTACCCCTACCGAGCGCCTATAGCCAGAGGTAGGTTCTACCCAAGGATAGAATCGCCGACTGATATCAATTCATTCGTGTTTCAATCCTAGCTAGAAGCAATCGGATGTCTTACCCTATTGATGGGCTGTGATACAGCGAAACAGATCTATCTCTGGATGACTATATATATACTCTTTTGGATATTATACGTTAATCTTGCGCCTAATGCATATAATACTTTCCAGATATCTATATTCTTCTCTAGACAAATTATTTTATTTGTTCATTCATTTAAGCGAAAATTTGTAGAGAAGTTGTGGATATATATATTTACTTCGCCTTTGGAGAGAATAACTTTTTCGCTCATATATAGATTCCATGTTAATCTATAATACGCATATCGGTAGATAAGTAATAATCTACGCAGCTTTTGTGGCAGCAATTTTTTCATTATAAATTTCTGTCTGCATTAATATATAGATGTTGGTCGTCAGAAGAATTTCATTTTTATTCTCTGATGCAATGTTACTTCTACTCTGTCGTCTATACAAACATACAATATATGTTATATGAAATATTTCATTTTTCAATTATGGGCGATTTTTCTTAAATTTTCTTAAAGAAGAATGTAGAAATACGTGTTAATTAGAATGTTTTATTGTTGCAATATGTCTTCAGGAACATCGCTATATTTATACTCAGATAAAGCTCAATTGCCTCTGTGTTAGGAAACGCTGACAATTAATCTCAGTATTATCCTAAACAAATTGTACAGGTACTTACATTGGCGATGTTCGCATGTTACTCAGTTCAATAGGCCATAAATTGATATTGAACAGTGAAGAAAGATCCAGAATAATCATAGCAACATTCAAGGGAAAATCTATTGCGACAATTTTCTCTTTCTATTTCAAAAAACAAATGTTAGGAACGGAAATTAGGTGAAATGAGATGAAAAGTTTTCTTCAAGGCCTCTTTTGGTCAAACAAGTCCCAAAACCTAACTTGTTATTTATTTGTGGGTATATGAATTTGCAGTGATATACAAAAATGTGCATATCATGTATTACCAAAATGAGTTGGAATGATTTTCTGACCTGGCATGACC
Source organism: Ascarosepion bandense (assembly GCA_037127315.1). Classification (NCBI taxonomy): domain Eukaryota; kingdom Metazoa; phylum Mollusca; class Cephalopoda; order Sepiida; family Sepiidae; genus Ascarosepion; species Ascarosepion bandense. The sequence continues at coordinate 4,769,650 of JBBBDQ010001213.1, read as the reverse complement.
GTGAGGGATGGCGTTGTAAACACATGAATATCCGAGATAGCACGACGCAATAAATTATAGTTACATAGGTTATGCAAAATTATAAAGTTTCATTTAATAATGATATTTGATTTTTCTTTTGCAAATTTATTACACATTAGGTGATTGACCAATACAAAAAGTAAATCATACAAAAACGAAACATTGTACATTAAATAAAACTGAATAAGTTTCTCTTTGATATTAAAAAGAATCTCAGGGGAAAGATTCACCGGTGCATGGGTGATATTATCGAAGAAGCAGCCTATATATGTTGTAGCTGCCGCAGTAAGAAATGAAGAACAAAGGATAATGCCACAGGTAAGTTCTTCTTGCTGATTAACTATGAATATAATCGTTTGTAAATCAGTTCATCCCAAATATATATTTTAGGTTTAATATTTTCTAGATATTTTCTGAGGTGAAGCGTAGTTCTATAAATCACTGTTTAAAGTTCTCAAGTGCCACTCCAGTCTCAATATTCTTAATGTCACTAACTGGTCCAGATAATATTTTATCGAGTTGTCCCTTTCCAGAAGAATCACATGCGATTCTGACCACCATGACTTTTCTAAATCATTCTGTTCGGAAAATATTTCAATTAAATCTACATGGTCGCAGAAAACGTTTTCTTAGAGACATTTTGTAATTTTATTGAGCCAATAAAAGAAGAGAAAAAAGTAAATGACCCAATTTTATCCTCTCAGACCCACACATTTCTTAATCTACAAATAACTACGTCACTAATCAACAATGTGAACAGCTGTTAATTTATTTTCGAAATTGAAGAATCTGCCGTTCAAATTCTAAATATGCTCAAGCATTAAACTATAAGCTGTCGCTGCTTAGTGTTTTATACGCAAGGGCAAATAATTATGTTTGTAAATAAAATAAAGTGTGTTACGCCACATGGTAAGATAAGTTATATCATTATGAAATTAAAACATAATTTCTCCTAGATCACATTTCTGCATGGGTTAACTGAACTGAATTTTACTCATATTTTTATAGTTTTGCTCAATACAATTTTATTCCTATGCAGACAGTTTTCTTAGTGTAAATGCCCTAGTTATTGTAATATAGTTATTGTTTTCCCAAAAAATCAAGTTTTCAATGTAGTTCAAATCATTATTTCTGTTATATGTTAACAAATGTCTTTTCTATGTACTTATGCATTTGTATCCACTTTATCATTGAGATATTTGTGGCACGGTTCTTGACTGGATTAATTTATCAGAATCTCGAGGTTAAACGTAGTTACATGAATCTTTCAAAATGTTGGTCGACGTAAATCATTTAGAGATTGTGAAATTATATAAAGCTGATAAGATATCTGTTACGGTTCTCGCTGTTTCTGCTGCTTTGTTCTTGTACATTACAATGCCGATTTATTTCAGTTTTCTGTAATTGTGCATTGATAGCAACAAACATCCATCGAAAATCTAACTATAAATAAAGTGTATATCGGATCAACTAAAAATACTTTTAAGCAGCGCTGGTACTTGCACCTAACCTCATTTAAAAAGAGCTTATACCGAAACCAAACATCCCTTTCCAAATACTTTTGGAAGCTAAAGGATCCAAAACAGGAACCCAAAGTAAAATGGAAAATCCTAGAAAAAACTAGAACTTGCAACTCACTTAACGACATCTGCCCTTTATGTCTAAGTGAAAAACTACACATTCTTCAGTACCCCAATAGCAACGAATTATTAAACCGTAGAGACGAATTAACAGTAATATACAAACATCGCAAATATTTCTCGCTAGAATTTAAGTAAACAAATAAACCCCCACCACGAAACCCCCCCCAAAAAACACAAAATATACACACAACCAACCCTATCAATAAACAGAAAAAGACAACAAACCCTATACAATACCAACAAAAAATAGTGCAGTAGTAGTAGAAAAATAAATAAAAATATCGACACGATAAAAAACAGAAAAATAAAAAAAACAAAAAAGCACACACCCCAATACAAAATAACAAAAATTAAAGAAACCAACCCCAAAACAAAGCAACACCTACCAATACCTAAACCAAATAACAACACGTAAGACCCCAGCAGCCTAAACCCACACAAGATAAATAGATAAACCTATCATGAACTCAGCCACAAACAAACACTTAAACCTGAGACCTTAAAAAGGTCAACAGAACTCAAATTACAGACCAACCCCTCTAACACCCCACCAAAAAACAAATCCAACACAAATAAATGGTCATTTCAACTAGACAATTCTCATTTTAAAAGCATCACATGAAGATGAAGCAGCCCACATAAAGGGCTAGCTGCGAAACCCAAACATCTTTGTGTAGTGATGCTATGAATTTATAAACCATTGTAACAAGCATTACACTATATATATATATATATATATATATATATATATATATAATTTCTATATTATCAAGTTTCCTTATATTGATTTTAAGCTTCTTTTTGAGAAACATATATTGTCTCTTGAATATTTTTATTTATACTTGACATTGTTTTATTTCTTAAATTTTTCGCTAGGGCATTCCTGATTTACACTCCCGATCAAAAATTTAAGAGCACTTAAAAATCTTTAAAAAGAATTTTTTTTTACAGATAGATTTTAAACCCAACTAAACTTAAACTAACCACTTAAGGTTACCAATACTACAATCTAAAAGGTTATGGAAACAAAAAGCTACATTCCAAACATTTTATTTAGAAATTTACATTTTTATAAAATGAGGCAATTTACACATGATCAAAATTATAAGACCAGAGACAAAAATTCTACGAAATTGTACAAAATGTGTATGAAAATATTCAACAACCAAATTTAATAATGAAGTCTACGTCCACTGCTTTTAATGATTTCAAAACTTCTGTCGGGAATGCTAGAAATAAGCGTTTCCATTAAGGCGCGGGGGATGTTGCTCCAGCTTCTGAAGATGGCTTCACGAAGTTCATTTTTTGTTGAATATTATTTGCCATTTCGATAAACATCTCTTGTCATCCATCCCCAAACATTTCCAATTGATTTCAAGTCCGGTGAGCATGAAGGATGTCCCAAGAGATAGACCCCGTTTTCTTGTAGAAAGCTCAAGGTCCGTCTTGCAGCATGCATTGCAGCATTATTCTGTTGGAATAACCATCCAACCCCACACAAACGATGGCCCTCCGTCATTAAAGATGCTTTTTGTAACATGTTAACACAACCAGCCACTCTCTGACGACCCTGCATCACCGGAGCTCTATCGTCCCTCTGTAAGAAAAAGGCACCCCATACCATTAGGGACCCTATGACGTGCGGATAAAATTTCAGGAGGCATGTTTTTGTTATACCAATATCGTTGGAAGCCATCAGGACCATCGAGATTGAATTTTTTCTCATCAGAAAACAGGACTTTCTTCCACTTCTCAACGTCCCTTATTTGGTATTCACGACCAAACTTTAAGCGGTCCAACTTGTGACATGGAAGCAGACGAGGAATTTGTTTACGCTTCTTTTTACCATGCCTTTTTGTCTCATGTTTCGTCTGATGGTTACGGGACTGCAATCAGCAATATTTGAATGCATTAATTTGACTAAAATATGTCCTCCGTCTTTTATAACAACCCGTCTTATTCTCCTACTCAATGCAGGAGAAATTTTTTGGGGCCTACCAGAGGGTTTTGCTTTTCCATAATTCTCACTCTTCTTTAGAAAGTTGCAAATCACAGTTTTACTGAGATTTACCTTAGCTGCGATCTCCCGCTGTGACAAATATTGCTTATGGAATTCTAGAATTCGAGAACGCTCAAATTTTGGTAAGTTTGCTTGCTTGAGGCATGGTAACACCTTTACGCAGTGATGGCTAATCTTTAACTGAACTAAACACATTGGAATTGCCATAGATCTAACAATTTATACCCCTGGTCTTATAATTTTGATCATGTGCAAATCGCCTCATTTTATAAAAAAGTAAATTTCTAAATAAAATGTTTGGAATGTAGCTTTTTGTTTCCAGAACCTTTTAGATTGTAGTATTGGTAACCTTAAGTGGGAAGAGTTTAAAATCTATCCATAAAAAAAAAAGAAAAGATTTTTAAAGATTTTTAAGTGGTCTTAAATTTTTGATCAGGAGTGTATCCATTTAAATTTATTTCTAATTACTCTGTTTTATTTTCTATATTCTGCATAAATTGTTTGTAGTTTTGTAGTGTATTTTTCATTTCCCCTTGAATATTATCAGAAAGCCGCATCTTTGTATTGTATGGTTTAAATACTGAGAAAATCAATCGAGAAGGTGTATAATTGTGTTCAACTTCATATATACGCTTAGACAAAAATGTGTATAAAAATTTCTCTTTATTAGACGTCCTCGTGGAGACTGGTAATAATATTTTTGGCGCTAAAAACCCTCCAGTAAAACATTTTATCAACTTAATTTCACTAGTCTATGTACTCTTGGGTATAAATCTATTAAAATTTCCTCTCGACAGCCTGCGAGAATTCATCTACTTGCTCGCATTTTTCAAATAATTTCATAACTGGAAACAAACAGTCGTCAACAATATATTGCTACATTATTAGCTTGGCTACCACATTAGTATTTTTTTCAAATGAGGCCAATAACAACAGTAAACACGCCAATAATAACAAAAGCATAACTATTTTGCACAGAAACTAAATGCCTAGCCATTATAAACAGTACGGAACTTCAGTTTGAAACATCGTTCGAAGATACGCAACTCTTGTCGACTTAACCTCATCATGAAAGTTAACAATTCACCCGAAAGACACAAACTACAACGAATAAAATATTAATAACGAATTCAAATGCCCCTTTAAAAACTGTGTTCTTGATCCTACTTTCGTAAATAATTATATCGGGCAGTGAAACTACAAAACTGTCTGAAAAACTCATGGTACATCTCTCTGTATGCAAGTAAATTTGATCTCATTTAAACATACATGGAAACCTACCAAAACCCTATCTGCAATATACTTCTTACAATACAATTATCATAGCATTATGAAAGCACTAAAACTAATGGAGGTTTTATCGATAAAAAAAGAAAAAACAGCACTCAATAATATCAACTAACAACACGATAAATATAGGTTTACAATGAGGTGAAAGATTTCATCAAGGCCTCTTTTCTTCAAACAAGTCTCAAACCCAAACTTGCTATTTATTTGTGGGAATATGAATTTGCAGTGACTTACAAAAATTTGCATAACATGTATTATCAAAATGAGTTGGAATTTTTCACGAAGACATTACGAGGGTCAAAATCTATTCATTCCAAAAAATAACAATACATTTGTTTCTTTATTTGGGGTTCTGTTGGCCTTTCTTGTCCGGTAAACTCTCGCCCTTCCTTAATTATACTTTCGGAGCCTTTGAATTTTGAGAAAATATTTCTTGAATATTTTGCGAAAGCAACAGAACATATACAAACTACTCTACAATATACATAGCATTACTTACACTCATCTTCATCCTCAAAAATGGTTTAAGATATATCCGAAGGCGCTCGATAAAAAAAGACAAAAAACATTTGGACAATTTTTTATAACATATGTCCTCAAAAGAACAGATGAGAAAATTTAAAAAAAAAAACATAGCTATAATAAATTGTTTGTCATTTTGAAAGAAACGTGCATATATATATATATATATATATATATATATATATATATATATATACACGCTCTCACACCCTGATTGAGCACTCTGGAAGAATCGTAGACTTTGAAAAATAGTAGGTACTCTGGCATGTACGCATCACTCACTCCGGAATATATTAAAGCACTCTGGCTATTGGGCGTGTATAATGATAATGTATACGCTAAAAAGCCTGCCTTCTTCTACCGAGCTCCCATAGACCAGAGGTAGTGTTTCAATCCTGGGTTAAAAGCAATCGGAGTTTTACCGTACTGATGAGTTGTGATACAGCGAAACAGATCTGTCTACGGATGACAATTTACTCTCTCACACCCCGATTGAGCACTCTGGCTATTGGGCGTGTATAATGATAATGTATACGCTAAAAAGCCTGCCTTCTTCTACCGAGCGCCCATAACCCAGAGGTAGAATCGCCGACTGACGCCAATTTGGTCGGGTTTCTATCCTGGGTTAAAAGCAATCGGAGTCTAACCGTACTGATGCGCTGTGATACAGCGAAACATATCTGTCTGCCTGTTTCACTATGCATTAGTCTTGTACAGACTAACTCACCTTTTAAATTACTTTCCAACTACTTATGCTTCCGTCACAATAGAAATCATTTTCATTTGACCAACTAATTTAAGTTCTAATTTCAGTGTAATAATACTATCATTTAAACTATTTTTTGCTACTTCATTGTTTCACAATGGCTATATTTACGTAATATTCTAACACTCCTAGTCCCGCCAAATGATATTTTGTCTGCTGGATTATAGTTCACTGACACCTGTTATGCATTCATTTTCTTCTAGGGCAAAAGTTTAAACCCGCAGAAGTTAATCAAGTTTAGGCTGTAATAAGTAGACTAGCTGACGGTCAGATGACACGTGCAGCGAATATCTCAATTTACGCGACGTGTATCAATCCCAAACATATATGTGCAACTTCAACTGCTATTTCTGATACTGGGTTAGTTACTTGCTAGTAATATTCTCATTTATTGAATGTTCCATTGACTTTTTTCTGAGATTTCTTTGATATATTGAGGCTTTACAAATCAATCCATTCGCAACCTACGGAGTGCCCTCTGATATCCTTTACACTTATGTCAGACATTTTAGTAGAAGATATAAAGCAAACTAGTCCTGAAAAATACTCTTTCAATCATAAAACTATTTTAATATTCCGATTTTCAGTTTAATTAACGAGTAACGAGCTGATAGATATTACGGCATATAGGCAATATTTATTATGCAAAACATTTATATTTACATCATAGATTATCTGTACAAACTCTGTTTTCCGTAATCTATGTTATATGCCATAAAAATATTATAGACATATACTATAGGAATATTCAGACCATTTACAAAGGTTCGTGACAAAATTTCTCACTTAATGGTTTGAAACTAAATAAGCAAACTTAAATTAATGCATAATGTCAAATATTAAGAAATATATCAGTATTGGTGATCAGACTCAAATCAGTGATATTTATCCAACTGAATGACGAAATATTTTTTAATGTTTACTTTGCTTTGCAATTATTGGTGCAAGAAAATTCAAGTATTTAAGAAATTCCAATGGCAAAAACATACATATTTCAAAAGTATTACAATTTAGGTTTATTCTCAAAATACAGTCCAAAGCGAAGTCAAAAATCGCGAATGATTATATACTTAGTATGGATGTATCTCACTCTGGCTAATGAAATTCGCGTTCGAAAAATAGGCTAATAAACTGAGGGCCTATTAACATAGTCACTGTAGGCATGAGATAATATGATGTATTAAGAATTATCTAAATTGTTAAATTATATGAGCTAATATACAAATATATTTTAATCGTTATCCGCCTGTGCAAGACACTTATGTCAATAATTACAAGGTTTGGAAGAGTAAGAACTAGAAAGAAATAATGGTGAGCAGGAATAGAACAGGTTATCAAGAAAACAGAAGGTAGATATTGACATGCATTTAGATTTTTGAACATTTAATTTGGGTGAAATGCATGAAACAGTAAAGATATTCCATCAGCGAGAATTAAAAGAGAAGAAGCTGTTAGAATGGAATTTACGGCTATATACAGGAAACTTAACTGAAAATAGATGAAATCTCGAAAATTTATTATTGCGATTAAATAATAACAACAATAATAATAAAGAATCGACTATGTGCAATAGCAGAAACTCATCTGAAGAATTACCATCAAAGTATTCATAGTAAAGATATAAAGATGCCATCTGACGGAGCGGGAAAATGACTGACACCGAACTACCTAACCAGGACTAAAAATTTTGCTGATTTTCCTTTGGATGTTATCAAGGATGTCAAGGTCATCATCAGGAGCACAGGGCTATCTGTGTCAGTAATATTCTAATAACTGAAGATATGTAAGATTCCGGGTGAAATTTGTATTGAAATATTTTCTCATGTATTTAGCAATACATGAGAAACAAAGATAAATATGATCCACATACTAACACAGCACTCACAAAACACACATGCAACACACACACACGCATTAATTCTAAATGTTGAGCAACTTAAATTGTTTTTAATGCATATTTATAATTTACGTTAATTATTGCACTTCTACTCTGTGACATGCTGCCCACTGTTCTACGAAATGTATTTCGATTTTGACTTAATTATATCATTTAATGTTGACAAAAATGTTCATTTTTAGAAATATCATGGCTACGTATGAATTGATTTTCTTTACATGCTACAGGATAGTAAACTAACAATGCTTCCTAAAAATAATTGAGAATCAGTAATGACTGAATGTTGTTACTGGATGTTTAGGCATAGTGATTGATTAATCATTATGTAGACACATACTTTTTATCTATTTAAAATTTGAACATATAAAGATTCCTATAAGATTTTATGCAATGTCAGTGGCTTTTGAATTTTGACTGTGTAGAATGATAACTCTTCTGTTTCCGATTAAAACAATATTAGGAATCCCGCGTGTAGAATAATGAGTATAGCCCATCACAGTTTGCTATATTGCCATTTGTTCATTCGTTCAATTGACTAAGTGTCATAGCAGGAACTCATCTGAAGAATTACCATCAAAGTATTCATAGGAAAAATATAAATATGACATGTTTTCGAAATGTTAAAATGTTTTGGGTTCAATTCTTTTAATAATACGGCTGGACCACAATTTCAGATTTTCGAAACCTTTATCCAAGTGATTATTCTGTTTGTTGATAACATAATGTATACGACGGTATCTATTGTTTAATTGTAAAAGACGTTGTATTGTCTCAACATTATGTGGATACATTTCTTACATTAACATTGTAAATTGATTAAATCGCTAGCCAACAAATATTAGATTATTAAAAATTCAAATAAATGCGAAAATAAAATTATGATTCTCCTCATGATTATTGAGATACTACACGCTTGCAGTGAGACAGTGATTGAACTTGCAATGTACTTAAATATTTTTAAAACGTAAACCTCTCGTGTTATATGGGTCTAAGTGTGAACACCGCGGAGTACCTGCATTTTCAGAATTATTCTGACCTTGTCCTCTTATAATAATAGTTTTAATCACTCAAATTGTTCTTGCTATTTTATTTTTATTTCTCATTTTTGCTCTGCAACGCTTACTTCTTCTTCTATGTGCCATGTCCCTTCAGGACGTAGGCGATCATGGATCTTCACGTCTCCATATCCCTTGTGGCTCTTAGTATGTTTGCTCCTGTTGCTACTGGCAACCCCCGTTCCGTCATCCACCTGATCAGACCCTGCAAATATGTTATCCGCTGCCTTCCTCTGTCTCTCCTTCCTTCTATCTGTCCAGTCAGTATCAGGTTCTCCAGGCTCTCCTTTCTCATTGCATGTCCCAGTAACTTCAGTTGTCTCTTCCTGATGCTCAGCATCAATTTCCTTTTTGTTGCCATTCTTTCTAACACTTCGTCGTTGCTTGTATGCTCAGTCCACGATATCCGTAGCATCCTTCTGTAGAACCACATTTCGGCCGCTTCCAGTTTTGTCCTCATTTTTGATGATATTGTCCAGCATTCACTGCCGTATTGAAGAACTGACATCACGTAGCAGTCTAGCACTCTTTTCTTCGTTTCTATTGAGATTTTCCTGAGTGTTAGTATTTTGCTCATCTTCTGGAACGCGACCTTTGCCATGCCAATTCGCCTTCGGATCTCCGTGTCGCACTTTCCATCACCTGTTAGAACACTTCCTAGGTACTTAAATTCTTGTACTTGTTTAATTCTGTTATCCCCCACCTGTATTTGGCATTTTGGGTTGTATCTTTTGCTGATGACCATGCACTCAGTTTTCTTAAAGTTTATTTGTAGTCCCTTCTTGTCACTCTCCACTGCTACTTTCTGTATGAGGTCCTGTAGTTTCCTTTCCGTGTCCGCAATCAGTACTGTATCGTCCGCGTATCTTATGTTTTTCAGGTTGTCGCCTCCAATAACAAATCCTGGTGTGTGATCTAGGGTCCACAAAATATTCTCGCTGTATAGGTTGAACAAATCCGGTGAAAAGACACATGCTTGTCTTACGCATTTTTCTATCTTTGTGTATCTACTGAGGTCGTTACCTGTCCGTATGCAGGCCGTTTGCTGCCAGTAGAGATTCTTGATTATTCTTATGTCTTTGTCGAAAATGTCGAGGTTGCCTAGCATTTCCATCAATTCTTTGTGTCGTATTTTGTCAAAACCATCCTAATGCTTTTGATACTTTGATTTGCAGCTATTATCGTTGAAAGATACTTCGTCACTTTCTTGTTTAATATGCATCTATTCACTGAAGATATTTACAAAACTTCCCCAGATGATTATTGTTTATATTTCTCGCAGTCTTAGCTTGCTTTGCGTGTCACCTGCAATGCATCAATTTTTAGCATTTCCATATATCTGGCTGATATATCGTATACATTGAAAGGGTTGTCGCCAATCTGGTAGAAAATTTTAAAATAATTTATTTCTAATCTTATTCGTCAAAATCGATTCAATTCTGGTTCTCAGTATCAAATATTGAATGTGCCTCCATGGCAGTGATATATCATATATGACCAAGAAATAAAATGCAAGCAGTCGTTCTAAATGGGATTGATTCTTTTTCATTATGTTCAAGATGTTATGAAGAATGACCCGAGCCAAATGAAGAACTCCACTGTCGGGCGGCTCAGAATGGCATCTTAAAAAATTAGAAATCGTAAAAAATCTTCAACTACAAATCATATACGAGTTCAAGAGAATAAGTATTTACTGCAAAACACAGCAGAAAGATTGTATCTAGTTGAAGCGCTTGCTGAATAAACTAACATTTCTTGATGGAGACATTCTCTACTTCTTAGAACATCGACCAGAACCAGATAATAAATCTGAAGAATGACATTTGACTTCACAGACTCAAACTTCCTTTATGTATGATATATGATGGGATAGCAAAGAAAAGCAAATTTAAAAATGAAAACATGTTTGAAACTTTCACCCCATGCAAGGCAGGAAAATCAATAGAACAGAAGGGGTTTCTGAACCAAATAGAAGAGATGACAACAGAAGACTAATCAGGATGACAGTAGATATCCACGGACATTGAATTTAATTTTTTTTAATATTAATATTGATTATAAATACTGCAGTCTGAAGAATTTTTTAAAAGCAAGATATGCAACAAGAGAAACTTCTAGCAATAATTCAATTATAAATTGTTAATCTGTTAACAGTTAAGTGTCATACGTGATACACGCTTGGGCGATCATATCTCGAAAGAGACATGATTGACTGGGCAGAAGATTATCCCGCAGTAGTTTGCCATTGCTTTCTGCGGTAGACTGGTTGCCGACGAAGGCTATAGAACTCAATCTTTCCTGTTATTTAACCCATAACTGGAAGGAATAGACAGATTAATACCTTTCCCAAGGGTATTTGCGCGTTAGTGAATACAATGGATTCAACTAGAATTCGAATTCGGCTCCCCGGCTTCTCGTTCCGAGCCGATATCCACTGTACCACAACGCACATCCGCTGGTACTGTGCTCAAATTTCTAGTCTAGGTTTCTTAGTAAAGAAATCACTCTAATAATTACTATAAAATTTTTACAGAAAAGGTAGTGTAGCAACTTTAATCCGGTCATACTGTGACTGAAACCGAGACGCCAGAAGAGTACCCATATTATTGCTGATTCTTTGGATTATATGAAGAATATTTATATATAAAAGAGAAGAACTGTCAGCAATATTCAACCCATCTATGAATGGTACTCTCATAGGTAAGTAAGATAGTTTTAGTTTAAGCACAAACTTTCTTAGTAGCCAAACTAGTACTGAATCCAATATATTCATTTCATTTAATGTCACCCAGATTGTTAAACAAAGAAATACCTAGTCATTTTCCGAATGGTTAGACACAATTATGCTATTAAAAATCATAAAGGCTTCTAAGAGATTTTTTTTTAAATTGAAAATAGAAAAAAAACCTTTGCGCTGAGAAACATGAATACATTTTCAAACTTCATACATTTTTTAAAAGGACGACTTATCGGAACATAGTCACACATAGCTATCCACAGAAAGATTTTTCTTATTAACGTTGAATTTCTGAATTAGAGACGCATTCTTTTGCCTTATAAACGGTCTGGTATGATGAGGTTTCCTTTCCGTAGGATGGTCGACCACTATGTTTGAGTGTTATATAGAGGAGAATCAAATATATTCTTAAATTAAAAAAAAAAAACTACTTCAGATGAAATGAAAAACAACTACAGCGTCTTGCTCATTAACTTGAATCTAGCGTATATGGAGTATTTTGACGAGTAATTTCTGGAAGTATTTGTTATATATATAGTATGTGTATATATATATACAGTGTATATATATATATATATATATGTGTGTGTGTATATATATATAGTGTATATATATAGTGTATATATAAAGTGTATATATATAGTTTATATATATAGTGTGTATATATATAGTGTGTGTATATATAGTGTGTATATATATGTAGTGTGTATATATATATAGTGCGTATATATATAGTGTGTATATATATAGTGTGCGTATATATATAGTGTATATATATATATATAATGTGTATATATATAGTGTATATATAGATTGTGTATATATAGTGTATATATATAGTGTGTATATATATATAGTGTATATATATGGTGGGGTATATATAGTGTATATATATAGTGTATATATATATAGTGTATATATATATATATTGTGTATATATATAGTGTGTGTATATATAGTGTGTATATTTATATATGTGTATATTTATATAGTGTGTATATATATAATGTGTGCATATATATATATATTGTGTATATATATAGTGTGCATATATATATAGTGTGTATATATATAGTGTGTATATATAATAATGTGTGTATATATATAATATACATATATATTGTGCATATATATAATATAAATATATATTGTGTATATATATAGTGTGTATATTTATATAGAGTGTATATATATATATATATATATTTAGTGTATTAATTTTCTAAACATATACTCTTAAATATTAGAGACAATCAATGGCTATTATGTTTAATCATGAGCCGTTCTAAACTCACCTTTCTGATCAGAGTAAAAAAGAAAAAGTAACAATGTAGCTAATATCAGACAGATTTTAGTCAGCAGCAGTAAAAAGAAACTTCAGATATTATATATATATATATATATATATATATATGTCAGATAATTTGCCTTTGTCTTCAGCCAGTTAAAAACCAGGCTCACTTATTCGTTCAAACACTCTTGCTACGTGTTTTCTGTGTTCGTTTGTCAAACGTTTTGTTTCGAATATCCAAATATCCAATAAAATAATCCTGTCCGGCCACCATAATATCTATAATTTGCTGGAAAATTGCCAGAGCAAAATTTATATCAGACGGTAGTCTTAAATCTAAATATGTTTTTTTCCGTATTAATGTCAAGATATGCCCTGCTTCTTCTTTTTCAATTTGAAGGTACTCATTTGAAAACTCTATTATGGAGAATATAGCTCCCTTGTTTTGCTTTTCTTTTTTTTTGGTAAATACTTTTTTGGCCGCAGTTAAAAGATAACTATTGTCTTGTAGGGTGTAACTCTATGCCGTTAAGAAAAATCTACACATACTCCTAATTTACCAGTGAATATTCTATTTACTGATAAAAATATCTCGCATTATATATAATCTGTCCAGTTCTCTTCTGCAAAAGATAGAAGTATTTTTGTTTTAATATACGGTCTCATATTTTCTCTTACCTGTAATGATGTCTCTAATGTAGTACATAGATCTAATTCCACTGTAAAAAAAATCTTTATTGTTGTATATTTTTCTTTAAACTTAGATTTCAGCATATGAGGAAAACACAAATAGGATTGAATGGCTCATTCAATAAATTGAACCAATATAGCATATCTTCACACATAAATTTAACTATTTACTTTTAAGTACGTTTGTTGCTGCATTATTTTTTTCTAGAACAGGACATGGCAATTTAATTTATTTACTGATAGATTCTTCGCTGCATTATGCTCATTGAGGTTACATTTTTTCAATTTCGGTACAACTTATGTTTTTAATGTCTCTTTTAAGATTTTTCAAATAGCAGATTTCGAAAGTAAGTATTGGGCCAGGTGTTTACTTTTGCAGATTCTAATAAATTTTCTATTGTAATGTTTTATTAAAAGTAAGACTTATTTTCCCAAATCTATACGTTTAGCACGGTTATTTGTCTTTTATCTGTTTTTTTGTCCACCTGAGGAAATATGTGTGCAAGCTTTCTGCAATAAACCATTTTCTTTTAAACCGGCATTTTTTAACCGTAAGTAAATTTCGGAGCAGTATTATTTTACCGGGAGTGGTGGTGTCCTCCTGTAATACAGCTACTTTGATACCTGATCGGGTAGCTGGGTTGTACTTTGCGGTATGGCAATCAGGTGTCCGCACTAAGCTTAGCATCTATATGGCTAGCTGGCGGGAAATTCAGCTGATTAGTTTATCTAACGAGGGCCGGCCTGTTCGAGGGCGAACACGCAGCAGACAAAATTCCACGTGTTAGGCAGCAGTGAGATCGTGCCCAATAAATAATGCTCGTGCTGTATCCCGTTCTAAATACTCGAACTTCGACCTTTATTTATTTTAGTTTGTGCTTTGTGGTGCAGTGGATATCGACTCGGACCGACAAATCGGGTTGCCGCGTATAATTCCAGTTTATTTTTTGTACTAACTGACACACAAATACTCTTGGCGAAGCTATTAATCCGTTTCTTCCCTCTTGTTATGGATTAAATTAAAGGACTGATTGGGTTCTATAGCCTTGGCTGGCAACCAGACTACCGCAGAAATCTATGACAACCCACTGCGGAATAATCTTCTGCCCAGTGCGTGTAATATGTATGGCACTTAACTAACTGATTGCTTTGGCTGTGTTTTTCTTTTAATTGTTACATGTTCCATGTTCATTTCTTTCAGTATTTCAATCCGACACGTTATTGTTTGTCTATATTTCTGAGATGAGTTAGTATTTACATTTATATTATTCGAACTCATCTTTGTTGCCACTTGTACAAAGTTTCGGTCGTTGTACGCTTCAGTTGCTAGAAATTTTGAACGGTACCCTTTATTAAAACCACTGGGGTTTATCGTTGTAATTCCTTGCTGAGAACCTCTTCTGCTAATCATGGGTTATCTCCCTCTCCCACTGTCAATTACATGTTCACCACTGCTGTCGCCTGGTATTAAACTCACAACTCTTTCGGTCAAGTCACATGAACTAGGCAACGTATCCTTAAGGAACAACTGAAATTTGGGGAATTATAAGCCTAATATATAGTAACCGTTTTTTTACCTGAGTTCATATTGCAATTTTGATGTTAATAGTTGTCTTTAATGATGTTTTTTAGTACATAGATATGATTCCACTGTAAAATAAATACTTTATTCTTCTATATTTTTCTTTAAATTTAGATTTAAGCATATAAGGTGGTCACAAATAGGATTAAATGACTCATTCGATAAATTGAACCAATGTACCGTATCTGCACACATAGATTTGACTATTTCCCTTTAGTCACGTATGCTGCTGCATTAATATTTTTTACTGCACAAGACGCCGCAGTTCAATTAATTTATTGTTAGATTCTTCGAGGCATTACGCGCATTGAGGTTACATTTTTTCAATTTCGGTGCACATAATTTTTTGTTAAAGTCTCTTGTGAAAATTTTCTAATAGCAGACTTGGAAACTAATTCTAGGGCCAGGTGTTTACTCATGCAGGTTCTAATAAATTTTCTATTCAAATGTTTTATGAAAAGCAAGACTTATTTTTACAAATCTATTTTTTACTACGGTTATTCGTTTTTTATCTTTCTTTTTCAACCTGAGGAAATATTTGTGTGCAAGATTTCCGCAATAAAACATTTTCTTTTAAAACAGCATTTTTTAACCGTAAATAAATTTCGGTGCAGTATTATTTTATCGGGATTGGTGGCGTCCTTCTCTAATCCAGGTACTTGGGGGCCTGATATGGTTGCCGGTTCGAGTTCAGGAGATTCTGTTGTACTTTGCGTTATGGCAATCAGGCGTCCGCACTATGCCTAGCATCTATATGGCTAGCTGGCGTGAACTTCAGCTGATTAGGTTGAGTAATGAGGGCCGGACCGGTCAAAGGCGGAAACGCAGCAGACAAAATTTCTCCTGTCAGGCAACTACTGCATCCTGTTCAAAATAATGAAACTCCGATCTCAGAAAGAAAGTGGTATTTTGTATGTTAATGGTTCTCAACATTTTTTTCCAGAGTACATTTGACACTAATGAATTTCTCTGT
The DNA here is from genome assembly GCA_037127315.1 of Ascarosepion bandense. Classification (NCBI taxonomy): domain Eukaryota; kingdom Metazoa; phylum Mollusca; class Cephalopoda; order Sepiida; family Sepiidae; genus Ascarosepion; species Ascarosepion bandense. Next base: position 4,753,163 of record JBBBDQ010001213.1, on the reverse strand, counting down.
CACTGCGTATTGCTGGTATACATATTGTGTTCATCTCACTCTCTGCTTGTTCTGCTTCGGAGGTTTTTGTAGCGTGGCACATGTGCTCATTCCTTATGTTTACTAGTGGCGATATCAATCTATTATTTCGATTTCATCCCACAGATTAGGTTTGAATTTCCTAGCACCTGACAAAGGCTGAAGTGTACAACGGCCGTAAGGTCATACAAACGCCGACAAGTTATGTTTTAAAATTATTAACCTCTGAAACTCAGTTTTTCTTTTTAAATGTATCCATTGGTCATGTTCAAGCATTGCTGACATTATTTTCCTTTTTCATTATTATTGGAATTTCAGAACAAGATGAAAGATAAGTATTGTAATCTTCCTTCTGCTAAATGTTTTAGTTTATTACTTTTTATACCCTGTTCATGGATCACGCGTATATGGATCACGCGTATATGGATCACGCGTATATCACGCATATATCACGCATATATCACGCATATATGGATCACGCATATATGGATTAATCTTGGCTTTTTCTTAAATTCCAAACTTGGTATCGGGTATGGAAAATTTTTTTCGCCAAAAATATTCAACAAAACATTTACCTTTCTTTTAAAATCCCTGTTACTTTTTATGGTAATATAAAATTAGATTACCTTTCGTGTTTTTCTCTCAGGTCCCTCTCTAGTAGTCGCAATTTTTTAGGTTCACCCACATAGTTTTTGGAATTAAATCCTCAAAATACCGATAATATAAATCTAATATGACGTTATCCTATGAGACGTTAAAATGGAATTCGATGGACTTCATTTTTTTTTCTTTTACTTAAGAACATTTCAAAAACCTGTGTCTGGTACTGAAAAAGAAGCTTCAACTTGCCATTTTGATAGAAGAAGAAAAAAGTTGTTTTTTCTAATTTCTAAAATCGCGTCTCATCGCCAATACTGTAACGCGTCTATTGCTGATTTGGGTTGAGACCTGCTAAGAATAAATGCAGCTGATAATTGCTATTGTATTTTCTAAGCCAATTGTTAAATACAGTTTGTACTTTTACTCTTTTTCCGTGATCACCTTTATACACGAGTGGGCAAGTCCACCTCATCGTTTAGGTTATTACAGTTCTAATAGTTATCCGTCGTTAAATTTAAATTTTTAAATAAGGACGTCATAAATTGTTTTCGTGTATGCATTTTGGAATAAATTCTATCATTTATTTTGTAATTGATTTGAACTGAGAATTTTCTGCTGTTGTTTCCATGTGTATTTTGAAAGAGGCCCTCTATGGATAGTTTCTATATTACCAGAAGCATTCACTTACCGATATGCATAGTTCTTTGCTATCTTGTGTTTTTACAGTGGTTTTCGTATATTATATTGTTTTGCATGCAATTGGCATTTAAGCTATATTCGTGCATTCGTCACTAGTTACTGCTGGGCTTTGTCTGATCAAATGATTTTCTAGTTATTTTTTGTACTGCTTTTTTATTATGCATTTCCTATTCTGGAAGCAAATAAAGTGAACTTTTATTGTTTTACTGTTGAATAACAATGGGGAGTGCTTCAGGGATATAATTCTAACTCACACACACACACACACGCACGCACACACACACACACACACACACATATATATATATATATATATATTTGATGTTATTATCGCGGCCGGTCATTATATATCACTATATAAACAAAATATCACCACCCCAATATAAGAGACAACATGTAAATACATTCCGTTAAAAGAAAATCTAAAATCAACCTTGAATATGGCAAAATAATAAATGGAAGCGGTCAAACACACGTGAAAATCTGCTAATTCTACCTAATTAATTCCCAGTGAATAAAACACATATAAAACTAAATAAAAATAGCAATTTTCAGTCGTTTGTAACGAAACATGTTTATAAGCAGCTTTCATGCTCAAGTACAAAATTATGTACACACACACATACACACACAAACACACGCACATACACGTATATATATATATATATATATATATATATATATATATATATATAATGATGCTTTGAGAAAATAGTGAAGAAATATATATTCTTATTTTTCAAATGAACACATCCAGTATAGGGAGAATATAATATGTAGGTTGCAGGTGATTCACTTCCCGTCACAAGATATGGAAAGGTCCCCTGTGTTTTTGTAACAGATATTAAGATAAATATATATATAAAACATCACATAAACACGGACGGCTGATACGCTTTTTTCACGATACTTGTTTTGGTATCGAGAAGCATGCGTCCAGTCGATTTTCTCAACATATTTTTTTTAAACATTCTTAATTTTAAAGGCTACATATGAGAACAGTGTGAGTAAGTAATAACTTTTGGATATGATTAGTTATAAAAAAAAAAGGTTAATTCCATATCCCAGGACACCGAAATTATATTCATCGTCGTGTGTGCAATATATATATATATATATATATATATATCTGAAATAAATGGGAAAGAGGAACATGTATATTATATCAAATTGGTTGAAGACTTTTGTTTTATTTTATCACAAAACAACAACATATTATTTGGGGTCATATTTTAGTTCTGTCTACTAATATTAGCTTTTTCATAAAAAACCTACTAGGAAATTTATATTAAAAATTTAAAATATCTTGCATTGTCACATCTATGGAATCAAGCCAAGACAATCTGCCCAAAGATAAATTTAAATCTAGATGCAATAGAAATGATAATTCCTTGAATGTAGCGAGTCAACAACGAGGAAATATTCAAGGAAATAATATAATTCTTGACCCCATAATAAAACAAATGTTTTAACTTATGTCACATCTGCGTAACGCTTAGAGAATAACCATAATGAGTAGGGAGGTTATGAACAACTTTACTCGCTTAGGTCATAACAAACCTAATCGGATAGCCTGATGCATTCCGTGATGTATTAAGAAAAGGCTATTTACCTGATGGGCTTGTGTGAATGGATTGCAGAATAGGGAGCATGATACTTGGAAAAGCAACGAACGTTAGGAAACTGGAAAGTCAATTAACTTCACATCCTGAAGAGAAACGGCATATAGAATGAGACTTTGAGAAAGGAAGAAATACAACATATTTATATATCGCATATTTTCGGGGTTAATTATTAAGATTGTTGAATATAAACTGCCTCATCTTGCAATCTTTCGTTTCCTGACACTATTATAATCGTGTTTTCGATCAACACGAACAACAAATAATAAGGTCGTGTTCAAAATGTTATCAAACTTGCATCAGGTCGACTATTCAGAATCAAACGTTTTTGTACCATCATTGAAGAAGATGTTTATGCCGATGGACGTCAACTTACATCGAAATGTAGCTGATGGGTGATCATCAAATATAGTGTGGCGGTCTTCCAACAATCCTCTATTTAAAATAACACATTTTATAACTATCATGTTTTTAATTTATCCTTGTAGGATAAATGAACTCAATAAACTGGCTTGTTAATGCTGGAGATGTAAATTCATATTACAGGTGGAGGTCGTTGTATCTTATTAACCGAAATATTGACGAAAAAATAATATCCAGGAAATCTATTTTGTCAGACGTGCGTTGCAATAAATATGAAATTGTGATGTTACGAGATCAGGAATCTGAATCGGCAAGTGTAATGTATAGCGTTGAATCTCTCGTTTCTTAATCATTTGTTTGATAGGGATACGAAGGCACATATATTAAATCAAAGTCAGAAAATGTTATTTTCTCAGTTATTTTGTGAATAAAAAAATCAGTAAATATCTCATAAGGCGCTTGTTTATATAATCGCATATATAAATTTGTGTGTAGCTATACGTAATGTAAACATACGAGCAATATTTTACCAAGATTTTTATATGTTATCATTTCTTATCTTTCATATTTTTAATCTTTTCAACCCCAAAAAACAACAATATTACTAAGACACAAATGTTAACTGAGTATGAAAATCTAGGAAACCAATTTATTTATACAATAAATAAATAATATTTATTTACAATAAATATTATTTATTTATTGTAAATAAAAGAGCATGATTGAAAAGATAAAAGTTTGCGATAGATGTTGGATTTGTTTTTTTTTAAAATAAACATACACAATATTAGGGAAAAATGTAAAAACATTTCCACGAGCACGAGTAACAAAAAAATGTTAGAATAGAGGTCACTGTGACATCTAAGTATTTCAGCAATAACACTATGAGACCTATTTGATATTCGTGTAGTACATGTGAATTCATGCAGTCGAGGTACCAACCAGGAGGATTCATTTGAAACATTGCGAAGCAACGAAATATACGGTTAAATGTAACTGGAGTCTAGACGTAAGTTAAACTCGATAACATTACAAAATTCATTTGGATGTTTTAGAGAATGTAAAAGGAGCAGGAGAATCAGACCCATCATTACAGCAATATTCAAGGCACAGACGAATGATAGATTTATAATTATGCATAATCGTTTTTAAGATAAAAATTGTTTCTCACGAAACTAAACCAACTTTCTTGTCAACAGATTTATTATCTGATTCAATATATTTCCTCCACGTCATGTTAGTGAATATCCTGTGAACGAGCAACGAGCATTTTTCTCCTTGAGGTAAACATCAGTCAGGCTGATGATTTTCAATAACTGTCGTTTATAAGGTTTTAAAATTATCAAGCAATTTCTGTAGAATTATATGTTAATATTAAAGAAGTTGCTAGCACATAATTAATCTGCAATTAACAAGTAAAAACATAAACAGAAATGATTGTTATTAAGAATGATCCCACGGAATTCGGAACATCCGAATCAAGAAAAAAGATAAATTTATCCACTGGGGAATTTTTTACCGAGCGACAGAAAATGGCACTCATAAATGAAACGCAGAATTCATGCATCAAAAAATACTTTCCAAATTGTATACAATTTATTCAACAACAGTGCAAAATATTTTTTGAAACAAAGGATCGTGTACTGAGATGCTATTTAGTATGCTTTCACTAGTATGCAAGGGAAGGTGAACATTCTTTTACAAATGAAGAAATGGCTTGAGGCGAAATATATGGTTCTAGAAAAGGATACTGAGAATAGATGAAACAAGTAAGCAATAAAGAGACTCTAAAGAGAATGGTAAAGAAGTGTACACTTAAGGCTAGAGACAAAAAGAGTTGTAATTTCAGCAACATATACAGTGAAAATATGTCTTACAGGATTTAACAGTGACAGGCGATATTGACAACAAGATCGAAACATCGAGTAACTTGACTAATATCCGTTTGTAAATTTATAAACAGAGATGGGAGAGATACTCTAGAGACATGTATCTGTTAGAATTGAAGCGCTTAGGGAAATAAAAATTCTATGTGCACCCATTTTTGAAGAAGAAACGACACATAACAAGAACTATGCGTCACGAAAATTTCCTAAATATAGATGTTCTGCGTGCATACAAATAACCTTCGAATTCCTTAATCGAACACGTTTGTAAATAAGTACAATAGAATGATTTAATAACATTTCAGTGAGTTTTGTATAATGGATAATTTTTTATTAACCAAAAATTTTAGTAAATTAAAATTTTGATTAATGATATATGTAGGATACAACTTTATTGTTTCTTTCAAAACCAATCGTGTAAATATAAAACTTTCCTAAGATGTGCTAATATAAAATTAAATGTACCAAGTACATTTAAGAGCATTTGATTAATAAGGGTTTTTAGTAAAAATTGAATATCAGACCACTTATAGGAAAGTGAATACTAGGCAATCCTCTCAAAGATTAGTAAGTTACGGGAAGCCATGTTAAAAATGATGGAGAGTAAATTTGAACAAAAAATTTAAGCAACGACGAAGCTTTACTGAATAATTAATAAAAAAAAAGGCATTCATATCTAACATCCAAAGAGACAGTTTAAATTTCTTGAGTACATGATGAGGGAAAAATTGGAATATTATTCACGGAACAAATTGAAGGCAACAAGAAAAAACGCAGGACCTACATATTAAGTAAATAGATAGAAGACCATAGATTAGAAGAGAGAATAAAAAGAGAAAAATCATTAAAAGCTCGAATAAATATCTGGAGTTTGGATCGCCAACATCTTTAACTGATACCCGACATACAAGAAAAAAATGTCGACTAAATTGAACCCAGCAATCCAGTGACTGAAAAGACAGGTAAACCGTTTTCTGCAAGTCTATAAAAAAAATCTAAATAGCGGATTATGGTATGGGAACATTTCTATAAAACCAGGAAAAACACGTTGAACGGATACTTATATTGTAATGACTAATATGTCAATAATTGCTGAACAATTTCTTCATAGTCGAAGAACATAAGTCACAATAGATGTGGTTCTAAACGGTCTATCGGATGACTGGCAGAACGTAGAAGAAAGAATAAAGCTTATACTTGCGATTAGAAAAAACAGTTCTAAATTATGGTACTCATGATACGTAAAGAATAACTTGATTTTCAAAATTCAAAGTAAGGCGGGAAATGTAGGGAAACTGCAAGTAAATTATTTCGTAATTTTTAATGTACAAACAATGCGGACAAACAGTTATTTGGTCAATGAGAATGTAGCGGAATAAAAACATGAAATATTGTATTTGTGATCGACTTTCTTTTGAACTGATTTAGCACATGAAAGAATGATTATTTTGTTTTACGTCTCTAACCTTATCAACAAAACTATTTGTTTAAAACAGTATCGTTGTAAATTAATATATCCTTACCAAAATTTCTATTTAAATTTTTCATCGTTCATTATTGTATCAGAACTATTTTCTGCTTTGGTAAACATTTTTAAATGATAAAATCAGTTTCAGATTATTTCATAAGAATATATTTTCTCAGTTTTCAGATGAAAAAATGGTGATAATTTATTTTCAATAGCATATATTGCCGTTACTAATTTAATTATTTGCTATTATTGACAATAATTTTGATAATTTATTGATTAATAGATAAATATGTTTGTAATAGAATTAAGGGTAGCAATGTTTACTCCTAAATTTCTGGGATGGTTCCTTTTTATTATTTGCATTATTTCATCAAATGCGCCAATACGTAAATATATCCTCATAGTTAAAAGTATGAAATTTTGTTGATATAATCATAAGTTCAATACATAAGTATGTTTGTTCTTATTATGTCATTGAGAACCACTGCCTGTTAAAAAATATTAAGTGAAATCATGATAGAAAGAGGAAAGTATAATAATCACTACCCCTAGAAATAAGATAAATTAATTATTTATAATTTACTTAAAATTGTATTGATCAACATAAAGTTGAAGAAGGCTTGTGGGTCAAAATTATTTACTGTCATAATAATTACAAAACTAAAACTAAATACCTGGGAAGGGTTCTGACATAGGATGAAAAATGTCAGATTGTAATCCAAAGAAGCATTAGCAAGACCAAGAGAGCATCTCAAAAGCAAACCGGAGTACTAAGAAACAGGAGAATCTCAGTGGAAACAAAGAAAAAGCTGTTTGATTGTGATAAATGTCCTTCTGTATGGAATTGAATATTGAACGACCTCATCAGCGACAATGGAGTGCCTTCAGGCAGCAGAAATATGGAGTTAGAAAAGGATGTTGAGGATATCATTGACTTAGCATGTGAGGTGTTGGAAAGGATGCAAACGATATGAAAAATCATATTTAACATCAGGAAGAGACAGACGATGTTCCTGGGACAAGTAATAAGTAAGGACGATCTGGAGAACATAATACTCAGAGGACAGATAGAGAAACATACAGAGGAAAGCATCTCGAGACATTTTTGATAAACGTGAGCAAACAGATGGTAGAACAGGGTTTGGGAGAAATGCCAAGAGTAAATGTACAGAGAGCGACAAGAGACAGTGCGAAGTCGAAGTCCACGATTGTCTACGTCCTAAAGTGAAACGAAACATGAAGAAAAAAACGTATGTTACAATGTATATAATAATATTTTTCAAAATATTTTGATGGAATTTTGCAAATAAATGGTCTAATGCCATTTAATATAAGGTTTATTATTAATATTACATGTGTGTAGTTGTTCGTTCTGAATACTTTATTTTTACAATGTCTGAGACATTCATGCTTGTGCTTGGAAGAAAAAGCTCTTGTTTTACATTTTTTAATCCCCGAATTACTCTATGCATATTCTTAAAAAAGGCATCTAAATTCTTACTTTGATCAGGTAGGAGATAGATTTTTCAGGTAATGCTGACACCATTGCACGTGACTTTAAATTCCAAGATTTAAAAACAAAATCTCATTTGAAAGATATAAAACTTGTGAGAACTCGAATAGGCTTCCATATAATTCTATGATTTTTTCCTGAAGAAAGTTTCAGCATTTGCCTCCTAGGAACAAAACCGCAGCGCAAATAAAATTTAACGATTTGACTTCAATGCAATTATTTCTTTTCAGATTCAGTTTTGAGAAAATTTTATTCTTTGCTGGTGTTCCTCTGCGGGTGAAACGATGTTTACCTTTCAACTTGTGTACTGCATGTTTTCGCTCTTGCACATCAGATATTTTCTTTTATTGTTGCTTCCTTTTTTACCTTACACCTAACGTTTTTGCTATGTTCTCTTTTCATTATATTTTCCTTTGAAACTTTTCCTCTTTTTTACATTTGACTCTGATTGCTGCTCATGTTTTTACATTTAATTTTGCTTCAAGCTGTATCGTTCTCATAGATTTATATTTTTTCTCAAGCTTCGTCTGATTCTTTCTTTTATTTTTCTTATCTAAGAACCCATTATTCTCTCCGTCTTTCTGTCACTTGATTTTTTCACTTCTTTCTTATGGCTAAATTGCTTTAATTTAGATTTGTTTTTCTTCTTTTTACTGTCGATTTTGGCAGCTTCTTCATACCCAAATTGGTATCTTTTTCTTTCATGCTTTTTTCTTTCTTTGTAATTTGTTTAATTTTGATTTACTTTCTTACTGCTTCTATTTTCCTTATTACGGTTTTATTTTTCTCCTGCTTTTTGTGGCTTTATTTCTTGTTTAATTCTATGATAAAACTTTATTATTTTTCATTTATTTATTTTACTTTTGATTTTCTCACCTTCTTCATTATAATTTTCTCTTTTATTCTTTCTTTCTAATTTGTTTCATTCTTTTTCCTTTCATTACTTGTTTTTCCTTAATTATTTAGCCCTTTATTTCACATCTTTCGTTTATTTCTTCGTTTATGCGTGCTTTTTGTTTTCCTCGTTCGCTTTGCAGCGACATTTTTCTATTTCCTAATTTATTTCATTTTATCTACTTTCTTTTGAAATCCCTTCAATTTGATTCTAATTTTATTCAGTTTATTCATTCATCTATCTTCTATTCTCGCTACAAGCTCTACCTTAACTTATTTCTTTTAGCGTTGATCTATTTTTTAATTATTGTTTCTCCTTTACGAATTTAAACATTCTTTCCAATTTAGGTATTTTTTAACATCAGTTCTTGCAGAATCTCAGAATTCGAAAATTTAATTCAATATATCTCGGTAATAAACAAATTAAAATGGTGAAAAATGCAATCAAGTCGAAGACAATAAAATAACTCACAGAAATCCAAAAATTAAATTTCAAAATCAAATAAGAAATGATATAAAATCAAAAGAAATAAAACAATTGTTAAACAGAAATGACAACACGGGGAATCTCAGGAATTCTTGTAAATGCGCAGTTTTGATCTTTTCTCTTTCTAGGTTTAGTGAAACCCACAGCATAATTATATTAGATTTTGTAAAAGAAAAAGATATATAAAAAAAAACAGTAAGATTTAGAAGAAATTTGGGCTGATGGTTTACTTTCTCACATTTTTTTTCTCATTTCCAAATTCTCATTCAATTTATAATTTCAAATTCTTACATCATGAACGATAAGAACAATAAGAAATCAGTGCTACCTCCCTGTTCATAATATTTTGTCACCATTTGCATCCGATTGCTATTATATTATCAATTCCTGGTCAAGTTTTCGCAATAATTTAAAGTTTTAATACGCATAACTTTGCATTGAAAAAATAATAATAATTTTAAAATGAGATAAATTTGTAAGACATAAATACAAATGCTAGAAATTGGTGCGAAGGTTCATATTGTCCTGAAATCTCTGTAGGTGAATTTGAAGTCACTGTGTTTAAATTATCAAGATGATATTTATAAAATGATGTCCAGTAACTAGAGTAATGATATTCGTTCATCATATACACATTATATTTATTTAATTCGATACAATATTAATACTACATGAATATTAATACTACATGCATAAACAAAGTCTAAAGTATTTAATATAAACAAACAGTCAATAATCATAGATGACAATGATTACTAGACAATTTCTATACAGCTAAATTTACAAAATGAAGCAGCAGAGATAATGTTTACAGAAGGATGTTAAGAATATCAAAGATAGAAAATCTGAGATAAATACAAGTTTTAAGTACAAAAGCAAAAATAATAATAAAACTTAGAATCATAAGCAGGCAGATAGAATTATTGATACATATTTAGGAAGAAGGACTTATCAATATATTATTCTGTTTAGACACATAATACAAGAAGAAAAGGGCGAATAACTTACATAAATTTGCAGAAAAGTCTAGCAGTGCAGGAGGATTGCAAACGGAGGAAAACCACAGCTCGGTGTTACAAATGGTGTGAAAAATATGGCAAGCAATTAGGCACGTTAAAAAAAATATAAGCTGCCTTATGGTTGAAATCTTTCTTGAAATGTTATTTAAGTTTTTATTTCAAGATACTTTTTTAAACTGAATATAAACCATAATCAAAATATGTTGCCGTTTAAAAAAACGTGGTTTAAAACTAATTCATAAGTGAATGACTTTCCTTTCTTTCATTTATTAAAATAGCTAATTAATCCCCTTTTTAGACGTCTTTTATCTCTAAGCAATTTTATTTATTAAACAATCTCCCAAAAATATTATATTTTTCTGAAATGTTGTTTGAAAAAGTACCTAAACAATTTAAATAACATTCATTTGATTTTGACAGTTTAATGAGAAATTGATATTCATCGTGTAGGGTAACGATAGTTCAATATTTACTATGGAAAAATTACGTTCAATAAATATTCCTTAAAATATATATATCAATTTAAATAACATTAATTTGATTTTGATCAAATATTATTTACTTTAAGTTTAAAATATCTCAAAATGCATTCTGTAACCAGAGAGTAGTTGTTCATTTAAACCATCGGCATGTTTGACAGTTTAATGAGAAATTGATATTCATCGTGTAGGATAACGATAGGTCAACATTTACCATGGAAAAATTACGTTCAATAAATATTCCTTAATATATATATATATATATATATATATCTTAAGAAAAATTGACGAAAGACAACAACATTGTTTTAATAACAATATAAACCTGTATTTACAACATATGCAATGTTGATAAAAGAATAAACCAGTTATGTGCAGAGATTAAGCAAAATATGTAAGGATTGAAATGTAGCATTAGAAAGTGTGTGAGTTAAGAAAATGTTCATCGTACTAAAAATGAAATAGTTTGAAGAAAGTTGAATTGCTTATTTTTTTTTCTTGTTCAATGTTCACATGCAGTTGAATTAATGTTCTGAATGTTAATATACTTGCTGGACAGTAATCTATGGAAAGATAGTTCTTACGTAATGTAGTTCGTGTAGAAAGAGTTAATTATTACAGCTTGGGAGTTTTGAAGTATGAGTAAATTTGTGAGTAAATGATGATTAGACTGCCGTGGAAACCTGTGGCAAATAAAACTCACTGGGGAAAGAAACAAATTTCGTGTCAGGTAATATCAACTTTGCTGCGCAGGAAAACGTTGCCTCACGTGCCGAAGTTTCTACTGGATAGAATCGACTAATCAAAAGTCGAGCTTTTGTAAAATCAAGGAAGCTATTTCGAGCAGCCTTCTTTAAGAAGTGGGCTAAATTTTAATAGATAAATTCAAGTGATTGGTAAATTGTCGATAGACTGTAATTCCTGAATTGTTTTATACTAAGCAAGTAGTAGTTATTATCTAATTAAATGCAAGTTTATGTATGTGAGGGATGCCCCCTACGTAGATTGATAAAGCTATGAAGTAAATGTTTCAATATGCCGTGTAAGGACGTAAATTAGAAAGACGATGAAGTTTTGTTATTTAATAGTGCTGGTTGCCTAGATTGTTGCTGTGACAACGGTAATGAAGATATGGCCCACGATCTGTTTTGAAGAGTGAAAGTCATCCAAAAATGGCAATTTACTCTCGCAGAATTGACCTGTCAACAGCTTCAGCCGTGCTTCTTTTTAAATAAATAGCACCTGGTCAGCGAGTAAAATCTTCGATGATGGTTAGTATATACTGGTACCCAGTAATTTCTGAAAGCGGTCCCTCTAAATCCAGGGGAATCTGTTGAAATCGTACATCTAGCGTTACAAAATTTCGGAGCGATAATTTGATGTAACGGCGAACTTTAGACCGTTGGCACTGTAAACAATACTGCGTCTAGTATCTGATGTAGAGTTCAAGCTAAGCCAAACAAAACGATCAGTAATAAGTTTAGTTGTGATTCTCCAGCTTGCGTGTGACAATGTGTGAAAATTTTTGACAGTCTGTGGATTAAAATTGAAACTTAAGCTCTGTGATGACCAGTGCTAGATCAGTACGAAATGATTAATCTCTCTGAAGATAGTCGTTAAGTTATATAGTATGTGTGAAGAAAATTTTAGTTATTTCATCTTGGCAGTTTCACGGTATGAGTAAGTGAGTGAGTGAGTGAGTGAGTCAGTTAGTCAGTCAGTCAGTCAGTCAGTGAATGGTGCTTAAACTATCGTGAAATCCTGTGGCAAATAAAAACTCACTGATGAAAGAAACAAATTTCAAACTTTATATACGTAACTGGTTTGATCAGCTTTGCTCCGAGGGAAAACTTTGTCTAACGTGCCGAAGTTTCTGTTGGATAAAATCAACCAATCAAAACAGGAGGTTTTGTAAAATTGGGAAGCTATTTCGATCCAACTTCTATCAAAAGTCCACGAAATTTTCCTAGATAAAATCAAGCGAATGTTAAATTGACGCGAGACTGCGATTCTAAATTTGTTCTATACTAAGCAAGTAGTACGTTTTATCCAATGAAATGTAAGTTTCTTTGTGTGAGGGATACCACACAATCTAATGTTGTTCTACGGTGCTCTTAGGCCAGAAAATTAGTTGAATTAACTTGAGTGACTTTTATTTATAATTATCAATTATTTAGTATTCTTCAAATTAGAAAGATTTACTGAATCTTCAATAGTTTGGCTTCTAAATGTTTCGAAACATATCGCTCATATTTTGTGATTATCACTCTTATGGTAAAACGTGTAATAAAATAGATACGTATCTACATAAAAACATGTAAAATATTTTTTTTAATTATTCGAATGTGATGGTAGGTAATAATTATTTCGATCTTTGATTAGTAAACGTAGTTTTTATTTAATAAAAATAATACATAACCCTTAGAAATTAATACAGAAATCTAAAAGATTTCAAGGTTTACAAACTATTTTAAGCAAAAAAAAAAAAAAAATGAAAAAAAAAATGTAAAAATTCAATATTCATCTAATTCTTTGTTCTTAAGACAATAGTGTCCTTCATGTATCTTACTCTTAAAAAAACTATTAAAGTCTTTGTTGAAACTCGTATAACTCTGTATATAACCAATGTCGTGACGTATCTCTGCGTGTAGTAAGATTTGTGACGTAGCTCACCTTGGTTCTTTACAAAGCTGCATGGGCTGTCATTTATATACTAGGTATATAATGCCACACTAATTTGCATAGGATGTCCTGCTCGATCTCATTCTACAAATCACTTTCTCTCCCTACTTCCGCACTTCCATTCTCAGCTTTGCTTCATCTAGATATTCCATCTTCATATCCTCTATGACATTCCTGCTTTATATTGATCAGAATATACCAAAATACAGTCCTTTTTTTAATTATCGCTGTTTTGTTTCCTCTCTCTAACTGGAAATTCACTCCTTCTGGACTTGACACTTTGTTTTTCTTTCTGCCTTACATTAAACGCTGACGGTATCAGATTCATCCCAGCATGTGGCATGTATTTATATCAAAAAGGTAGTATTGATAAGAACGCCTCAATTCTCACATTAGTAGGTGAAAACGCATTCAAATTAATTTTCACAGTTTGGACCAGTTTCTCCGCTATTCTGTTAGTCTGTGAATGGTATAGCGTTGTCTTATAAAAGGGGAATCTAATCCGTCGTAATAAAACACATAAACTCTCATCCAAAAACTCAGACATATTGCCTGTAACTACCGTTTGAGGTACTCCATTATTCGAAAACACGGCTCTTAAAACCTGTTTTACGGTGGACACTCTTCTATCAGTTTACATATCGACTAGTATTAAAAATGACCCCATATCCGTGATATGAGCATGATCTATGTGGACTCAACCAGAGCTGTGCTTCCTTAGGACACGAATAAATTTCTTTTTGTTTGAAACTTCTTATTTCAATACACTTTAGACATGTCTTAATTTAATCCTTAATATCATTTGAATACCCTCCCCTACATTTGCACTTTTTAAAGTTCTTCGTGCTGCCGTTAAGCCGCAGTGTCGTGTATTCCTTTCAATAAAATTTTTGTCAACATCTATGGAGATACTACTACATCTCCATTCTCTATGATGAACTTGCGCCTTGCCTCCATTAAAGTCGCTTTATCATTGATCAATTTTCTATCTGTTATTTTTTTATTCTTTCCATCACTCTCCTATAACATCGGGTCGTATTCGGTTTCAATTTTAAGCAAATTTATATGAAACACGTTTGACTATACGCACTGTATTATTCTATCCTCACCAGATCCGTGCTTCTCTTCTGTTCCATTCACAAACTGTAACCTTGAAAATGTCTCAACTCAAACTCACTGCTCTTCTTGCGTAACTCTGCAAGTGGCTCAATTATTTCATTGCACTTGCTGTAGACAGTTCCAAAATTGACTCTAATTTCTCCTTTTTCTTGGAATCACTATATCTGTAATCTTCTTCGTCAACCTCTTATCAAGTGCTATATCTTTTACAATAATTGTTAGCTCAAATACGGCAAATTTTTTGGAATCAAAATTACAGTTGTCTCTTTTCACCGTTAATCATGCCTGGTAGCTCTTAATCCCAAACGATAAACTAGTCCATCTTAACACGTCTATAAAGATGTTAATTGTAGATATTTCTTTAAACTTCCCATTACTCTAAATTTAATTGTACGAATATATAAGATCAAGTATCCTATATTCACCAGCTAGTGGCTTGCAACTTAATCGGCAACGGAAATGAATTTCAGCATATTTGGGGATTTAATCCTACGATGTAATCACCACATATCCTTAATTCTCTATCTGCTTTTCCTATCGCAAATCTAGATGATGCGCAGTTATTTCCACGCTATATCACATTTTCCAGAATACCCTGTTGAAACATTGTTTAATTTTGCCATCACCAAAATAAGTATTTCTTCTCTGGATTCTATATATTTAGGGTGATATTTCTCTTTTAACCGTATACTTGTTATATATCTTTAAACAATTTTATTTCACTTTCTCGTGTCTCCATGGAATTTATTAACTTTGCTGTGCCCGCATTTCATACATCAATTTTAAATATCCATGATTGTTATGACATGCTACTGCCAGAATTGGAATTAATTCATATCGCGTACCTGTTTGAAAGATACCCTGCAAGAAATCCATCGTCTTCATAGTGGATCCATCAAAGCGATTCAATTTTACATAAGTGTTTTATTTAGAGTCGTCCCAACTTAATCCAAAATATTTTGGTTATTAACTTTATTTCTCTATAATTATCCACCTGCATACTAAATACATGACCATTTATTATTGTACTCTGTCGAACTTTCTTTTGTGCATTAACTACAAATATTCCGCTTTCTTCATGTTCTACTTCAGAGGGGAACGTTTTTCTTTTTCGTAATTTCTGTACTTACTTCTCGTACTTACATATCTTCTGAAAACGATTCGTTCTTCCGAGATTCGAGTATAGCTTCCCTGACGCAGTATATTTGCATTTATCCATTTCATATATTCTTCCACAATATTTTCATTTCATTCGGAATTTAGTCGTATTCTCTTTGTACGTTTCCAGTTCTTCTTTCGGTGTATTGAATTCTGATTAGTTCCAACTGCTGGAAAAAGTCTATACTTGTTTCCAAATTCAGTCGGCTGCTTTACATGCACACCGATATCTACCGCTCATGAATTTGGTTTTGTAATCTTTCAATCAACCTTATAATATCAATTCGTATTTCACGACATTTCTTGCGTTCCTGAGTTTTTGAAGTTACAATATTTAGGTCGCACCTTAAGCCAATTCACGTATTGCATCACAGACTCCTGTGGCAAATGCCTTGATTCTAGAAACTTGGACCTCTCGGCAATATCTAATTTCTTCTTCGTTTTAATATATATATTATTTACTCTGATAATTTCCGCAAAAGCCATTTTTTCGAAATCCTTAAGGTAAGATATGTTAGAAATTTTTCTTAAAGCTTCACATCCCACGGTAGGTAAAAATGATCTGCTTCTCTCCTCTTTTCTATCTTAAGTCTTTCAAATGTTTCACTCTTTTAAATGCCGCAAAAGTTAGCATCAACTTCTCATCGTGCCCAATAAAATGAAGGATCCTGTCGGCGATTCAATTGTTGACTTTTGTATAACTCTGTGTGCTTCAAAAATTGTGGCATGCCTCTGCGTGTAGAAAGATTTTTTGACGTAGCACTCTTTATCAAGTGTAATACAATGGATTGCTGCCCAGCCTGTCACATATTTACTACTTATATAATGCATGGGATTTTACAGGGTTTGTTAAAAATAATTTTTAATTTAATCACATATTTTATATTGCGAATAAGGGAAGATTTTCAAGATATTGGTTTATTGTTTTTTAGAAAAATGACAATTTACTTTCTGCTAGGATTCCTTCTTCTAACTAATAAAAATATAAAGCAGGGTACAAGTTAACTCCTGAATATATAGTTAATTAAATAGGAGGTGTAACGGATATAAATAACGATCTCTATGAAGATTTTCTAACAAATAAACAAAATATAAATAGTTTAATTTATTTTTAAATACATCTTGAAGGATTCATTAAAATCAAAGATTTATTGAAATTTTACATGAATTGCAAAATCAATGCGTTTTGTGACACAAAAAATGTTCTAAATGTGCCAATCCTAATCATTGGCGTACTCGATGTCGAAAAATTAAACAAGACTTTAAAACATCGATCGTTCTAGAATGTAATAATCTATTTAACAATATAAGTTTTAATAATAGAATAAACATTTTGAACATAAACTTTGTTTTTAGCAAGTTTTCATCATGGTATTTCCATTTTCATCGATACATTGAAAGTACGTAAAATAATCATCTGAATGATTCATATACATAAAAAACAATATTGAAAGTAGAATCAGAAGCAAAAATAGAATATCTATCTATCTATCTATCTATCTATCTATCTATCTATCTATCTATCTATATGTGTGCGTGTATATATATATATATATATATATATATATATATATATATATATATATATGAATGTGTGTGTGGAAGTAAATACTAATGAAATTGATTGAAACTAGAAAGCGTTAAAAATCGCTTATTAACTGGAATGTAATGTAAATTTCTCGCCACACTATAATTAAAATAAATTAGAAATAGCATTTAGTGGTAGTATTAGTAAGAAGAGGAAAATTATAAGAGGGATAGTAGTAGGAAGAGGAATAAAACGAGAGGAGGGATATTGTTAGTAAGAGGAGAAAGAGGATAGGATGGATAATAGTCTTAAGAGGCGCAAAAGATTAATGATTACTGACTGTTTAATCTAATGTGAATGTTAAAGACCAGCTGACCAAACAATGATCAGTCTGAAACAGCACTTACAAATATTGAAAATAAAAGAAAGGAATAGACCATTTAATTATAAGTGCTGTCTTGTTTCCATTTTCTCGAAAAGTTTGTCTTCATTTCATGGTATATTTCGCATCCTACCATGGGACCACGATTACTAAAACTCGCCTCAAACCCCTTATTACTTCGTGAGTAAATTTTCAAATATCCACTGCCATATTGGATAAGAGATTTTTAGTATTCTTTTCATATCACCTTTTTTATGGTTTCTTAACAATTCACTTAGATTTTGAGAAAATCTTTGATATCAGAATTTTCTACCGGAATTTTACACAAAGATCATAATTATTAATAAAAGTAATACTGAATACTAAAAGAAATCCCCCTAAGAATGGAAAACGAAAATAAAATTATAGTAAGAAGATGTCCTTAAAGTTCGCCTGCACTTTCTTTGTATTCATTTTATTCAGTAAAATAAGAAATAGTACAGTTCGTCGGAAAATAACATTTAAAAAGTCAATTTCAGAAAGATAAATTGATTTTCTCTAAGAAAAGCAAAATAATTGTTATTTAAAATGGTTATCACCAATAGTATAAATACTTATTTATTCATAAGTTTACAGTGAAAACAAATTTTATAGATATTCTGAGGCAACAGAACCCAGAAAAGATTGAATATGTCTCAAAAGAGACACACAATTTCTTTCTCACACAAAGGTTAAATTATGTGAGTCCATGTATACATATATAAAGAGAGAGTAAATTTATGCATAGCTCGTCAGAGCAGACTGTATCAAGAAGTTTTAAATAATGATGCCTGTAAGTTAACTATCGCTAAACATCAGTTTGTAATATTTTATATTCGAATAAATATGCTAAATATTTGAGCAATATTTTAAGTACAAGGATTTCAGTGTAAAAAACAATATAGTTCAAGATTAGTTAGTAAAGAAAATTGATTCATATGTAAAAGAAAATAACAGTATCCAGACTGATCTATAAAAGTAGATTTATTCGGAAGATTATTGGGTAATATATAGGTTCACAGTTTTGAAATATGTCTTTTCAGGAAGAAAGATATTGTTGATTATATTCTGAAGTTGTACTCATATAGATAATGTGTGTTATTCCGCAGGAATCGAACTTTCTACCCTTATCCACATAGGAGAAGCCACCAATAGAATTTGTACGTCCTAGACCTCGCGACCACGAATAACGTTCAGTCTAAAGAAACTCAAATTAAGCCTATAGCACAATTTTATATTCATCGTAATAATCATATCTGCTCTGAAAATTTCTTAACAAAAATTTTTCGTAAATAATCAGTCCGGTAGAAATAAATATACAATAGTGTTTGATTATAAACAGAATATCTACTTGAATGCGAGTATCGATCATAATATTCAGACAAATCATAGTAAATTGTCGGTTGTCTATAAAAACATTTTTTAGATACACTTAATTTTTTTTTCTTTAAAACAACATTTAAAAGTATTATTACAGTTAGGTTTGCGTGTTTTTTTTTAATATCCCAAAACTCTATCGCTTTCTACGTCACGTGATGCAAACATCTCGCAAAGACGCTCCTCACAACGAACGTTCCTAGTTTGCATTTTAAAATCATTTGTTTCTGATGAAAGGCCGAGGCCGGTCTGAAATATCAAATATATATATATGATAATAGAAATAAATAAATAATCTCAAGAAAATAAATTTTTAAACTTACAAATTTTCAGTAGTTTTCCCTGTATATATATATATATATATATATATATATATATATATATATATATATATATATATGATAATATTTTACTGTTTTCCAAATAAAAAAACAAATGTCTCGTAAGATTGCATCTGTTGGTTAAAATGTATTATTACAAAAACTTAAATATTACGAGCCTGTTTTTACAAGATGTTTATAACTATTTTGTTAACCGTTCAATGTACATATAAATGAGTTTTCAATGAGAGGACTTAAATTTATTTTTTTTATATTCAGAAAGAGACCTACGGGCTGAAAACCTTTCTTTTATTCTCTGAGAAATTTGTAGCAGGACCAAGAATATTGCATTATATATGCTTATTCAGTAACCATTAGCATTTCTTTAACTGTGTAGCATCTTACGCTTCTCTAGTGGGATTAGCTTAGTTGTGTAGAATGATTCCGTCAAAGTCTTTTGAGAGATGTAAAGTGAAAGATGAGTTCGTACATGTGCGACAAAATGTGGGAGCTGGGACTGGATAAGCAGCGATTGGATGAAGTAAATAGTAGGCGTGTTATTGATGCCTCCTTGAATGGATGAGACCATGCCAGTCTCTCTGTCTCTCTCTGTCTCTCTCTCTCTCTCTGTCTTTCTCTCTCTCTCTCTCTCTATATATATATATATATATATTTATGTATCTTATTCGATAACGAAACCACCTTCTGGTGATAAAGTGTATGAAGTTGCGTTGACGTCTAAAGAATTGAAACCATCTGCATCACAGAAGACAATACATGAAATAATGAAACAAACTCACACAGAGACACACACACAAATAAAGAAATCCAAATATGTGTATGCTTGTTTGCCTTGTCAAAAATTGCTGTAGTGTTATTGCTTTAATATTTTCAGTAATAACTATCTCGTACCAGAAAATTTTTTCCTCGGAAGCCATTTTGATTTTATGAATCTACCATTCCTCCCTGCATCGAATATAGTTATCGTAATTGTCCTTCTGCTTTAGCTGTATGCAACGAAATTTCTCAAGAGAGTACTAAAACTAGTGTGTGAAGTTACCGGTTATGACTTAGCAATTCGTCTTCCATCACATTCCAATAAACCATATCACTTGTATATGTTTAACAGTAGCAACAAGTAAAATGTAGGTATATTTTTCGAAGAGAAAATCATGACAAAAAGTTGATGTTCTACACAACGACAAACAGAAATTTACGAAGAACGCTCCTTGACTGAAATAAGCAATTTCAGTTACTAGATTTCAGAAATATTTTCTTCTGTAAAAATGATTCAAGCGAAACATTTTAGAAATTTAAATGCGTTTAACACTTGGTGCAAGAACAATAAATGGCGAGTGTTTCTGTATAAGGAAAAAAATAATATTACAATTATCTTTCACGTAATTTATTCAGCATATTTTCTATTAATTTTGTATTTGTTATTAACCTGTATGTTTTCTACTTCAAATATATTTTTCGAAGTCTCCGAATAATGTGTGCATTATGTACTCTTTCAGATTTAGAGTTGTTTTACGTAGAAATACAGAATAGATTAATTTTCAAGATTTCTCAATGTTTTCTTGTGTTTCTTCCTACGTATGTGAATGCAATTCCCTACACGATGATCAACATATGTTCTCTCATCCTCGAGCAATTTCTCCGTCTCATATATTTGTCCGTCTATCAACTGAAATTTCTCAACCATCATTTAAATTTATCGATTCATTTTCATCCGGCTTTACAGACGAAATAAATATTTGCCTCTCTTCCTCATATTGTCGATGGTAATATAGAAGGGGACTCTGTCAGTCGATGCACCAATGTTTACTTGTATATAAACAACGTGTCATGATAAATATGTCTATTTTAGTATATCTAGCTTGTAACATCTGTACAAGAGCATTAGTAATTTCGATAAACATATAATTCGTATTATATCACGCTTGATATTTTCTTAATAGTTATATAAATAGGTTATTTGTATCTCGGTTTGATACAAGTATTGTTACATACACGGCTGATATACGGATGATTTTAACGTGGTTTGATGGTTAGGAAACCACACTCACACACAATGACACACACACAGAGACACGTGCACACTCACACACACCCACGCACACACACATATATAAAGATATATTAGTTCAATCACAAAGCAAGGCTGTAATACTACCAAAAACAGGGGGTTACTATGAGTGAAAATGAAAGAGAACGAGAAACCTTAGATTTAGGAAGTGAAAATAAAATAAGTGAAGTGAAAATAAAATAAAAATCTCAATGTTTAGAAGATATAAAATAGTGATTAGTGAGACATTTAAATTTCAGAAGATTATAGTTATCTGGGAATTAAAAACTCCGAAGAGTGTTCCACTGTTGAGTAGTAGGAGAAATAAAAATGGTCCAAGAGATGAAGTTATATTTAGATAATTCACTAATAAAATGTTGATATCTAGTTGCTAAATATGTAGCACATAAATGTTTTTGTTCAGTTCACTAAGAGAAAATGCTGATTAGAGCATTTGCCATGAAAAGTTAAAGGAAAGCCACGTCATCATCGCCGAAAATTGACTGAAGGCGAAATTGCAGGTCAGAACAGGTAACATAGTACATTCTTTGGATTTAAGTCAAGAATCTCGAAATATATAGCAGGAACACCAGACTAGATATAAAATGAATGTGAATTTGATAGAAACAATAAAGAAAAAGTAAAATGATTAAAATAATATTAAGAGATTTCACCTCTGTTTTAATATTTTTGAATTATGGAATGATATTTAACAACTTATTTTCGTGTGATTTTCTTTTCGACATTACAAAAGTCTTAGGCTAGGAATCCTTCATGACTTCTCATTTAAACTTTTCAACCAAAAGAATAATGAAATATGGGTTTCTTAAAAAATAAAAAATAAAGTCCAAAGAATGTACTATAATGTTATCTTTTCTGACCTGCAATTTCGTCTTCAGTCAATTTTCCGCCGTGGTAACGTGGCTTTCCTTTAACTTTTCATGGAAAATGCTCTAATCAGCATTTTCCCCTAGTTAACTGAATAAAAAAAATTAATGTGCTACTTATTTAGCAACTGGATATCAACATTTTATTATTGAATTATTTAAATATAACTTCATCTTTTGGACCATTTTTATTTCTCCTACTACTCAACATTGGAACACTCTTTGGAGCTTTTAATTCCAAGATAACTATAATCTTCTGAAGTTTAAATCTCTCACTAATCACTATTTTATATCTTATAAACTTTGAGATGTTTAGTTTATTTTCACTTCCTCAATCTAACTTGTTCTAAGGTTTCTCGTTCTCTTTCATTTTCACTCATAGTAACCCCCTGTTTTTGGTAGTATTGCAGCCTTGCTTTGTGATTGAACTAATATATCTTTATATACGTGTGTGTGTGCGTGAGTGTGTGTGAGTGTGCACGTGTCTCTGTGTGTAATGTAGGTTTGTTAAAAAATAAAAGTTTACAATATTTAAAATAACAATTCAACGTTTTATTTGTATGTGTAAACATTTTTTTATTTCAATATTTGGGAAATGTCATCATGTTAAAGCATATTTCTAATTTGATCCTTGAACTATTGCGTAATTCTGTTAAATTAAGTTTGCGTTTGTCTGATTATAACATAGTTTGATTCCGAATATTATGTTTTCGCAGGAAATATGTAGCTATGATGGACAGTGTTAAAAATAAAAGGATTTATTTCTGTTACTCAAGGACTAGAATGATGTCTCTTGAAACCGTATACAGTTATAAAATATGATAATTCAACAAAAGACCTCAGGCATATTATTGTTATAACATTGATCAGTAAATATTTAGCATGTGCTTGTCTCCAATGATATAAACCTCAGGGGATGTATTAAGAAGCACCGAATATGTTTTCTTTTAATGTTCATATCTTGAAGGAAATATATTTTCCTTCATGAGTGATGAGCCGTAGACAAACGTGGGGCAATATAGTACAAGGCAAGTCGAAGCACAAATAGCATTGCTGCCCATGAGGATATTTTTTGAAAAAGAAAGAAATTACATGATCTAAGTTTATGTTTTAGTGATGAGGGATATAAACAGAAAATTGCCATACCTAAATGAAATATAATGTAAGAAGATGAAACATAAATAAACTATGCATCAGATGAAACGTCGCTGGTCAATGAAAATGTAAAAACAAAGGAAAATAATAATACATGAAGCAAAGGAAAACACAGAATAAGTAAATGGAAAATGGAAATAAAATACGAGACGAAAAAGATTTTGCAGTGAGAATGTATGATACATATGTATATAATAAAAAACTATTTAGAAGAAAATTACAAATAAAATACGATATTGATTTTGCAGCAATAAAAATTTATTTTAAAAAAAGAAAGAGAAAGAAAAAATATATTTTACAAAAAAAAAATGAGAATATAAAATAAATTTAACAAGAGATGTAATAGGTAAAAAAATAGCAACAAAAGTTGTGTAGCATAATTTCTATAAGACAAAATAGAAAGATAAAACAGCTTGTCAAAATAGGGCAAACAATAATTGAGCACAGTGAAAAAGAAGTGAAAACTAAATTTACTAAATGACGAAACATTTCATAATTCGCTCGGAAGAAAAGTGCCTGAGGAAATAACACAGACAGAAGAATAATATGAATGATCACTGGTTTAGAATAAATAATCTATATTCGGAAAGATATGAGTAAGTAAATGGTATTTCATACAACAAAAATATCCTAAAGGAAAAGAAAATACCTTTAGAATTCCACTGCATTATTTATTTTGAAACCATTACATGTTTCATCATCAGAGTGCAACGTAATTTTTACATCGCTTCAGCGAATATATTAACGGTGATACTTCAAGACACAGATGTCGGATTCTGAGCCAAAGGGAATTGAGCTTCAGTTACCCGAAAGGTGTACAGATCGCAATCAACTTAGATGGCACAGGATGAGTGATCGGGTTTGATACAGGGCATTGTTATATATGATCCTAGTTATTTTTCCATATTTTGTTCGCTTATCTATTTTGTACGGTAAGGTGATAAAAAAATATAATTACGCCCTTAAATTGTTCAATATGTCTAGAAATAATCCGCTGAATTGCACTTCTGAAACTGACAGGAATAATTGTGACTCCTGTCTGACTGTTGCAAAATAAGTGCTGGATCCTCTCATAACACCTTATGATTTTAATTCTGATGGTTCAGTTATGATAGCAAAAAATACAAAATAAATATTCCACAATTTCGTGCTATCTACCAGTTACCGATCACATTAGAACTATCCAGATTAAATTTAGGAAGTAGTATTGAACATTTGATGAGCCTTGATAATTTCAGGTACCACAAGAAATGCCTCAAACTTTTTCACAGCTATCAAGTAGAGATTGTCACTAAAATCAGCTGAATTTATTTATCCAAGAGAAAAGCACTCAAAATTGCAAAAAGTCTGAGGCCACGGAGGCGTAGGGGAAGCTAGCCTCTTCCATGATAATGGGAGGTAGAAGCGATTGTCTATGATAGTTAATAAATGCTAGTCTCGTTTTCAAATCATTAAAATTCACGAGCCATTTCTTGCCCCAGTCCATTACGGATTGGAGGTTCCTCTCAAATCGTTCGCTTTGTCAACCTCATCAAATCTTTGATCGAGGCGAGCATAAACTGTAATGTCGTCGGCGTACTTGCCTACTTTTAGGATTTTATACTTTTTGGGATTTTATAGCATCAAGGAAATCATTAATGTAGTTCAAAAACAGGGTAGGATCTAGAATAGAGCGTTGAGTGAGAACTGCTTTCGTAGTTTTGGGAGACATGTCCGTTTAATATTACATTCATGGTTCGATCAGAAAGAAATTACTAGATTAGGACAAACAATTGTCCAGTTTGCGTAGAAGACCTGCATGCCAGATTCTCTCAAACACTTTAAAAATATCCAGGACAACGGTTTGAGCTTCGCCATTTTTGTCGAGATCCTGGTATATATACTGAGTGATGGTTGTTAGCATATCAGCAGTTGACCTGGTGAAGCGGAAACCATACTGTTTGTCCAAGAAGAGCCTGTGGGATGTGAGATGCTGAACTACCTCGGCGTTGATAATTGCTTCGAACATTTTGCCAAAGATCGGTAGAGGGCTAATGTTGCGGTAATTTGCAGGGTCCTAATATTCTCCGTTATTCTTAAATATAGGAACAATAGAGGAAGACTTCCAACAGGTATGAAAGCAGGAAGAAGATAGGCAGAAGTTGTAGAGCTTATAGAGTACAGAGGATAGTTCAGGGACACATTTCTTCAAGATTATGATTGGGATTCCGTCCCATTCGCTCACTTTGTGAGGATCAAGCTTTGAGATTATGTTAGAGACCAGCGAGGGGGTAACGTGGATGTCATTCAGTTGAGCCTCGATTCTAGGTTAGAAGTCGGGTCTAGATAATCCAGAAAAATCCAGTCATGAATTGATGGATAATCTGCGAGAAAAGCATTCAGCTTTGTCCGCTGAAGAGGTGACGACCACAGATTCATTGATTAGAATTGATATTGAGGTTTTACTATTGTTAAACACACTTTTACAGAGTCACCCGTAGTCTTTGGCGCTGGACTTATTCGTTGGTTCATTCGGGAAGCATACAACATCTTAGTTCACCTTAGAGATACTTTGAGATCCTTTCCAAATAAGGTAGTGACTGTTTGTCCTGACAATGTTGTTGTTATGATCAAAGACATCAGTCTTTTTCCAAAAAGATCCATCAGTTTTGATGGCTTGTCTTTACAACCAAGGAGAGGCTGACTCTAGAATCTTCACTCATGCTTTTCATGGCGCCTTTGTTAATTAATGCATGGGACATTCTCGTCTTTGCAATCAGTGTTTTGACTATATTCCAGTATGTGGGCATTGAAATGATGTGGGTTGATAATGGCCAGTGCTAGTTACATAAATGTTTCCAATTTATGACATAGTAGTGACTATAGGCACAGAAAATTTCAGTAGCATGCTGTTCTTTCATGCCTTCAATGGTTGTAATATTCTTTCAGCTTTTGGGGGAAATGGCATAACTAACTGAATGGCAGGCATAAGAGGTTTGCCCCTTAGTTACTTCCGTCTTCAAGTACTACAGTCTAATCGTAGAAACAAGAACAACACTATGGATAGAATTGATAATGCAGTTCTGCACTTGTTCCGAAGCAAACGTTTATGATGACATTCCACAAACAATCACAGCCTTTATAGAAGTAAAAGCGGCTTGATTAACGTAGCAAAATGTATATGACTCCAGATAACATTGTGTAAAATGTAATCTGAGCTGTTATTGGCAGAAAGATGCTGATATCTGTCAAGTCATTTAGACTACCCTTCCATTAAACACATCACTCAAAAAATCCCGGACCTAACTAATAAGATAACTACTTTTAGGCAGAATTTGACTTTTTTTTATCAATATAGACCTCTTCTAGGGTAATATACTGATTCCAGCGCTTCTATACTTATTCTATGCTTTTTTGTAGAAAAAGGTATCTTTAGCCTCATAATACGCCACAGTTTCCGATAAATCTTTCTCATTGGAGTGAAATCTGCTTTCCTATAGACTTCTTTTGAGGTCTGCAAACAGCCAGTAGTCACTTGAGAAAAGATATTGAGAATAGGGTAGATGCGGACGCAATTCGAAGCATAATTTCTGCACTTTTGCCATCGCTGCGAACGACGGCACGGTGCAATACCTTAGTGAAAGAAAATTTATTTCACATTTGTGGACGTTTTTTGGCGATTTCTTTCTTCAAATGTACCAATAATGCTATATAATATTTGCTATTGATGGTTTTTCATTTCTCAAGGTAGTCGTAGAAAAATACTTAACGCATCGAAAAATACTCCGGCAAACTCTTTGATTGCTAATGTCTGCGTATTGGTCGCTTTAGACGGCTTTCCTCTGATGCTGTATATATAAATGACTACCGATTTGATTCCGGAGTGAAGCGGTGGATCCATGTTTTAATTGTCAAGTATTTACACAAAACCACTTTCGTCTGGCGTTGAAACAGTTGCAAACAATTTTCTAAATAGTCGACAAGTTGCTTTTTTGTGAGTAAACGCAATACTCAATCCGAACATAGCTTTCTAATTGAGACATTTTCATGGAAAATGAGGAATCCACTGCGTTCTGATATTTTTAGCTTATTTGCTATCTCACGTAATATCAATTTACGATTGTTCAAAACGAGTTTGTGGATTTTGTTTTTGTTTTACAGGACAACTGCTGATTTTGGTTAACCTAAGATTTCAGCAAGATTTGTGTCTGTACGACCGCGTTTACAATCAGCATAGCATCACTTACACGTTATTTTTGACTGAACAGTCTAAATAATTTTTATCAAGCTATTAATTTGCGTGAACATTATTTTCCAATTAGAAAGCAATGCTTTTTTAGCAACATAATTCAGATTTTCCCATTGTTGTGAAAATATGCAACAGTCGTTTTTACTTAGGTAAATATATATTTAATATGTAAACTAAAAATCAGATTAGGCGCGAATCGTTTCACGTGCTATTTGAAGGTTTGTACTTCATGAATCTTATTTGTATTTTGTATAAGTTGTTCTACTTATAGGTAAGCCCGGGAATTTTTGAGTGGTGTGTTATTGGCCAAAATTCTCAGTAATTAATTAAATGTGGCTGCACGACATGATGACTAAGCCGATGTAAAAGCTATTGCCTTGGATTCAGGTGTACACACAAAGGTGCATGGAAATGTAAATACGAAATGATTCATTAATCCACCACGCGAATCAAAAGTTTGTTATTTTAGTCGTTTTTTAAAATGTAACGCTATATGAGTCGTTCTTCATGTAATTCCGGCTATAGAATCTTAGTTTGTAGGTACAGAAAAAAATTTCATGAATCAAAAATATTATTTATGCATAGAAGGTTAACAAAGAACTATTCCATCAGTATTTATCACAAGTACATATTTATACTACTTCGTATGGCGACCATATATATATATATATATATATATATATATATATATATATATATATATATTGCGACGTGCTGTCAGACGATTGTCACTTCTCCATGAGCTTATTGATGACTCATCAGTGCTGCTAGCAACTTGCTCAAACTTGAAATGACACACACTGTAATGGCAGCACTGTAATTTTTCATCGGCAAACTTAAATTCTGAGATTCAATATGCAGCATTAGAGGAACAAGAGGTGTAATTGGATTGCTTTCATGCACATTTACGTGTTTAACCAGACCCGCCTTTGATTACATCATCCGGCCACACAGCCCATAGACCCAGACATCTCCACATTTATTCGGCAGAGGTTCCTGTTTTCTGATTGCTCTCTTGATCTTTCCCAGTCTGCTTTTTCGGCTTTAAAAAGTTTAGCACCCTCAGACATCATATCTTTACCGACCACGATCAAATTCCAGGGTTTTCTAATCATCAACAAGAATACTAAAATACACTAAACTTTCCTTAAATCTATTTTGATAATGTTATTTTGGTTTGTCCTTGGTCCTCTTGATAGATTGCGGCCCTTCATAAACGATTATTTTGTAAATCTGGAAACATCAAATTGAACAAAATGCCCAGCCCAACGCATTTCTAACCAGTGTAGTAAAATTGCCTTCGGCTTTGGTGAAGAAACCTGTATCTGTAACACAACTGTCCAACTTCGGATTAAGAGTATGTTTTATACAGTGCTAAGTGAATTTCTAAATGACAGTAATTTTTTGTCTTTGAAAAGTTATAAAAGTTCAAAAATGTTTCAAGTTTTTTTATCTACTGGGAACGAAATGCTGAGCTTTTGCTTTGCAGAAGTTCTTGTCAATTGCTTGCTTAGATTAGTTTCCTTTCACCCATGATCAATGTTCTGTCTTAGTATTTCCGTTTTAGAATAATTTTTCAACAGCTTCTATAGATCAATGTTTAATTGAATATGTAATTAAGTTTTTAAGGTAAAATATTGCATAGCCTTTTATTTCTTCCTTACCTCGTTACTCTGTGTTTCTATTTCTCTCTTTCTTTCTCTCTCTCTTTCTCGGCGTCCTTTGAAACTAAATATTAATCGGTTGAAATTATTCAAAGAAAGTTATGAAAATTCCTAGAAATTCTCAAGCTTTTTCTGTCTACTGTAACGAAATACTTATCTTTGGATTTGACATATCTTCTTCTAAATGACAAATCAATTTAACTTATAGGCAGTACATACTGAATATTTGTATTTTTCTATCTCCCACCCTCACCAGTATCACCCGTTCTTTTATTTTCGTTTTTTTACAGGATTTTATCAATCCGGTACAAAAAAAAATTAAAACCTAAAAATTGCGGAATAACTTTTAGGGAGTCCAAGGCAAATAAATCACCTTGGAGAGGGCAACGGGATAAAACTCCATTATCTATTCCGCGCACAATCATGGATTTTCAAAATAAATATATAAAACCTAACGGCGTGAATGGAGTTAATTCTAAAGGAAGCAACTCGTCGCCCGGTAAGGATCGATATGTACAACAGCTGTCAGCTTACCGCCATCCGGTGACTGCAAGCACCAATGGAATAAAGGGGACATTTTTTACAAAAACTTGTCTCTCGCCCGGGAAGAAACGACATGAGCAACAGATGTCTCTGTGTCGTTATCCTTCGACTGTGCGCAACAAAGAATGAATTACTTTGGGGACATGGAATTTCAGGACGATCAACCACTGTATTCAACTCGAAAATGTCAAGCAGGAGATGAATAAACTGAACATCAATATTCTGGGAATATGCGAAACCAAATAGCCTAACTCAGCATCGACAATCACTTGATAATATACGCAGGAGGTAAAAATAACGAAAAAGGAGCCGGTTTAATACTGTACAAAGAAATGAAGAAATGCATTCTGGGATATTGCCAGGTTTGTGAGAGCGTTATCTTCGTTAAACTGACAGGGAGACCCTTCACCATATCTATTATAGTAGTTTATACACCACCAACTCTATTTACTGTGGAAAAATATAATCATTCTACTCCATACTAGACAAAGCCAGGACTCAGTGCAATAGCGAAGAAATTAGAATCATAAGGGGTCCCTTCAATGCCAAGATATGTAAAGAGAGGGGAGGAGAGGCGTCCAAAAACTCTGTATTAGGTAACACCAAAGAACAAGTAGAAACATCGGTCCAATGGTGCACAGCAAATGACCAGGTAATAACTAACACCTGGTTTCAAGAACACCCACGTCTTCTATGGTCATGGAGCAGCCTATGAGCTGACACGAAAAACCAAACATATAATATAACATAACATATAACAGGAGATGCAGAACAGGAGATTCAGAAATGCAGTTGTTTAATGCAAAAACTATCCAGGCGCAGACTGACCACGCCCCAGTCATCTGCAAATTAAGGGTGAAAATCCGGAGAATAAAGAAGCCTTGTGCAGCATTAAGACTGCAATACAGCACGCTAGTGAATTACCTCAACCTGCAGAATGAATACTCTTACATCGTGGAAAACTAATAAGAAGAACAATTTGGAAAAATAAACTCGAAATGAAGCAATGCTGACATGAATTAACAATATTCCTCCACAATGAATCAGAAGAAGAATTAAAAACAAGCATCAGGGATAGACAGCTAAAGCTCCTGGGACATGCAGTGAAGATGGAAGGCTTGGAGATCCTGATACTAACAGGCCATATTGAGGGAAAGTGAGAGAGGGAAAAATAGCGTGTAACGTAAATGAGTCTGTGTTCACTTCTTTTTCATAGCCGGAGAGAAAGTGAAAAGGAAGGTCAAGCAATAAAGAAAATGGCAATTAATCTAGTTAAAATTCAGCTAAACTATCATATTGTTGTTGTTGTTGTTGTTGTTGTTTTGTTCTTCTTTTTTGACGGTGAGTTGAGTGAAAATGAAGGAGAAAGAATAAGAATGTACTATGAAACCTTATATCCGGGTCAGTTTTGGTCGCATCTTTGCGGTGCTGTCTCTAATTTCAGCTTCCATCTGACTGACTGATTTGACTTTCTTTCTTTCTTTTATCGGCAAACACAACATTCGTGTCAAAATTAGTAAACTATGTAATAAAGTACCTTACAGATATTTTAAAAAAAAAGAAACCTAATTTTGAGACTAATCTATCCAGGAGAATCATCAACCCAACAGACCAGAAATTGGTAAAATCAGTAAAATTAATAAACTAATCAAAAAGAATATTGAATTAATAGAATTGACAATACAACTGATGTCATCAATCTGTTTTGCTTTATTAAAGAAAAAAATACTTTAATCCAATTCGACATACAATCGTTAACCATAAATTTCCTGGGCTGTTTTATTTTGGCATTAGAATTCGCCACACATTTTTCCGATTTAACTAAGGATGAATATGATCTTATGAAGAACTCCTTATCCACAACCAAGTACAATGGATAAATAATGTTGTACAAATAAACTAGAAAAAAAATGAAAAATCATAATAACAGCTCATTAATCAAAGTTTAAAAATATTCCAACATTGAAAATGATAATAATATAAATCTATATAATTGCCGAAACCCTTCAATTGCCTCCTGGAAAATACCTATCTAAAACAGTGCATTGTTTACTAATGTATTATATCTTCTAATGAAGACGCACTTATTAAAATGTTTACGTCGCTTTTACTAAGAACACTTTTAAACAGAGATGGTAATTGATTTTAACTTACTTCAATAAAAACGCTTACGGAAACCAACCATATATTTCTGTGGTTGGCAGTAAATAGAGACAAATAAAAATCTAAAATAAAATAGAAAATTCTGAAAAAAATAATAGAATCCGTATATTCTCACTATGGAATCACTGAAAATATTTCACTTTAAAATTTTATTAATCATATTGTTCATTACACTTTATTATATAATATTACATAAAAATTATTTCATTAAAGTAATCACACACTCAATACTTATTTGCTTTTCATAATTCTAATATAATTTAGTATGCAAAAATAGCTCAAATCAAATTTGAAACTAAACACTAAAGCCCTTTCTATGACTATAGTAGTATAAAATCTTAAATATCACTAAAAAACAAGATCTAATTTGTTTTACAAACTAATGTCTGCACACTTGAATAATAAACGTTGTTCAAGGAAATATTCTATTGATGAGAAAAATATATAAAATATCTTATAAAATATCGATAACATACAAAGATGAGGACGGAATGGAATTATTAAAGTCTAAATTGGAAGCTGCAATGGCTAAATGAATAGAAACAATGTAGCTGGATCAGACGGCATTTTAATAGATCTAGTGATAGCCCTAGAAGAATTCGGCAGGGAGAAAAATACAGAAATAAAATTGAATTTCATAATACTAGTGAAATACCAGAAGGCCTAAGTAAGACGATTTACATAGCTCTGCCTAAAAAGCCAGGTGCAAATGAGTGCGAACTCCAACGAGCAATCATGTTCAATAGCCACATTACAAAACTGATCGCACGAATCCTGATAAATAGAGGAAGACGCAGAATTAAGCCAGAAATAGGACAATATTAGTGCGGGTTCGTCAAAGACACTGGCACAAAAACGCCATATTTATGATTAGGATGCTCTCCGAAAATGAAATACAAATGAAGAAATAATTTGACCTATGATTTATCGGTTATACAAAGGCGTTTGACAAATACACCACAAGGACGTGATGGAGATGCTAAGCAGCTTCGACATATTTGGGAAAGGCATCAAGAATATGTACTGGTAGCCAACCGCCTGCATACGGACAGGTAACGTATTTAGCAGGTACACAAAAATATAAAGGGGCGTAGGTCAAGGATGTGTCTTTTCACCGGATCTATTCAACTTGCACAGCGAGACTATTCTGAGAACCCTAAATCTTATGCCAGGAATCGTCATCAGAGGCCACAATTTTAACAACATAAGGTAGGCAGATTATATTGTGTTGATAGGAGATACGGAAAAGAAAAATAGAAGATATCCTACAGTAGGTAGCCGAAGATAATGACAAGAGGGGACTACAAATAAACAGCAAGAAAACCAAATGCATGTTCATCAGTAAAAAGATCAGCCCAAAATGCCAAATACAGCTGTGGGAAACCTAAAATCAAGCACGGACAACTGTTTAAATATCTGTGAAATTTTTTAACAGAAGACGGAATTTGCGGGGAAAAGATCAGAAGGGGAATTGGCATGGCGAAGGGCTCGTTCCAGAAGCCGAGTAAAATATTAAGAAACAGAAATTTTTGCTAGAAATAAAGACAAGAGTACTGGCTTGCTATGTGATATCAGTTCTAGGATATGGCAGTGAATGCTGGACAATATCATCATAGATGAAGGAAACATGGGGCAGCTGAAATGTGGTTTAATCACAGGTCTACATTTAAAATAGAAAAAGTAAAAACTGTACAAAATTAGCTAGCCACGCGTTGAAATTAAAATCAAAATATGGAAATGATCCAGATATAAACTGAAGCATTGTAAAAACAGCAAAGTCTTACAACGGTGGCAAAATATGCAGACTGTTCCAAAAAGATATGTTAGAGATTATGCTATTCTTAAACAAAACATACTGTTGAATGAAAGAACCGAAATTATGACTAAGTGCATCTATACTAAGAAAAACTTCTAAGGTTCATGCAACCATAGATTAAAACGCCATAAATCATTTTAATTTTGAAAATTGCGCGTTAAAAATTCCCTGCCACGTGAGCGTTAAAAAATACCACATATATACCAGCGTTCTTAAAATGAAAAAAAAAAAGGTAAACGGTAAAATCAATTATTAGAAATCGCCTGAAGACACCACTCATGGTAGAATCCTAGGTCACGTAATAACTCGTTTATGAATAGTATATATATATATATATATATATATATATATGTGTGTGTGTGTATGTGTGTGTGTGTCTGTGTGTCTGTGTGTGTCTGTGTGTGTCTGTGTGTGTGCGCGTGTTTGTTATCGCATGTGTATTTTTATAAACAGAGAAGCAGACAGACAGAGAGACAGACAGACATCCGTAAAAAGTGGAAAAATATAGTTTAATTATGCAATATCTATGGTCAAATGTGCTAAATATTACATATATAAGGTGCATAAACAAGGAAAACAAACTCAGTCGACAAATTCGAATGGCGAATTTCTGCTTCATGCTTCAACCCAGTTTTCTTTGCAGAATTTATCCACGCATTAAACAATCTGTAGCAATCTGTGTGTGTGTTTGCGTGTTCGTGTTAGGGTGTATGTGCATGTGTGCATTTGCATGTAAAATATATCTTTAAAATAATAAAAAAATATATCCCAGCGTCTTTCGTTTGTGTTCATGTGTTGTTGGACCAATGTTGGTCCCAAGAAATCATCGAGAGGGAATAAGAGATTAAACTAGATATTTAATTACTCAATTGAATGTCAATTTAATTCAAGTACATGTCATTATTATTACTATTATTATTGCGACGGTGATCAGTACCCGGAAGCTGGGACGTATAATATGTAAATGTAAAGTTAGTCGAATCTTGTTTAAAATATTCATGCATATTCTCAGCAAAGTTTCATATCTTGTTTTTGTTTAAACACGTTTTTATGAAGTTTGTAATAAGACGAGAAAATTGTACCATCTACAATACATATGTGCATTTATATGCCTGCGTGTATACACGTGTACTTGTGTAATATTGTTTTAGAGATAAATAATTCCACTCTCTCAAGAAAACATTTCAATCTGCTCATTGTCTCCTCAAAATACTCCGGATAGCAACCGGTCTAGGAGAAGGAAAATCTCTGAGTTCAAACTAGGTTGGAAAGGGTTGGTTTCAGTCTGGTTATTTTGCACAAAGAAAAACAATTTTTACTTTGGCTGCAGTATTGGTTTGTCCGTAAAAACTTGGGGAGTCCCAAAATATGCAGGTATGTATAAACATTTGAATATCATAATTTCTTCATAAATAATGCTCCTTCAAAATCTCATCTTAGTTATTAATTAAATATACTATGAATTAACTTAATGATATATTGCATATAATACTAACTACTAGTTCAGTATCGAGTTAAATGGGAAATACTATATACACATTTAATATACTGTTTGTTAAAACGATTTTGCAAAAATTGATATACAATAAAATATAAAAGAAATGTCATTAACCTTAAAACGTGTTTAAACATCTATTAACTTGTGTATAATCTTTGAATTGAAATCGAATATATTCCAAAGTAACGCACACATTCCATTTGTGTTTATCGTAAAAAGGAATGACACCACATTTGAATAAACTAATACGGATGTATTATAAACAATACACTGTATTGTATTCAGATTCATCAAGCATACCACATTTCTTAAATCCATTCCTCTATTAATATGATATATTTAAAACTTCTGCTTAAAAATAGGGTACAAAACGCAATGTGGTTGCAATTGTTCTCTTCAAATAATATTGAGCACCAGTATTTACAAAAAAAACGGTTAAACTTTCTTTTATTTTCAGCGTTTTCCTCGATAAACAAAAAAAACATGTGGTTATAATTGTATTTACTTCCCTCCACGGCGCACAGGCATTATTTAATCTAAATAGGTGGTTTTCAAGAATCTGTTTACCGTTTTCATTTTTGTTTTAGAACATAGGGCCTTATATATATATATATATATATATATATATATATATATATATATATCCGTGTGCATGTGTGTGTGTGTTTGTGTTTGCGCGCGTGTTTGTGTGGGTGTGCCTGTGTCAGTGTTCGATGTTGTGTGGCTATGTACAGGTGTGTGGTTTGTACATATGTGTCTGTGTAAAACCTGATGTTTTTTCGCTGTTATTGACGATTGTATTTTGTGGTAAGTTTGTTAATCCCTGTTCTTCCAACGATTAACCCAAGTTGCTTCTTAACTCTGTCTCTCTTGTGTTCGTCGTGCATTGTGAATATCGAATTATCCAATCCCCATTCCTGATCATATGCCATGCACATTTCAAATGTCTCTTTCTCTAAGTATATATCTTTTTGTTTACGTTTCTTGTATACTGCACGTGGGAATCAACGATGACGTTGACGAAAAATAAGTGCGTCCCAAAAAATTGTTTTCTTCTTTTTATAAAATCGACTGTCTTTTTCACTCTCGTAGAATGACAATATTCTTATTCAATAGAATGACGAATGTAAAACGCTCATATGTGTAATGATATACAACAGTTTCTTTATTCGCTTCTCGGCGATATGGGGTGTCAGCGCACAAGCATAAAATGGAGCCAGCCAATGGGC
This sequence comes from Ascarosepion bandense, assembly GCA_037127315.1. NCBI lineage: Eukaryota > Metazoa > Mollusca > Cephalopoda > Sepiida > Sepiidae > Ascarosepion > Ascarosepion bandense. The sequence goes on along the minus strand of JBBBDQ010001213.1, from coordinate 4,716,277 downwards.
CGCTCGCCCCACTGTTACTTTCTCGGCCTGTCTTCCAATCACAACTCTGACAACATTCTTTGTACGTCCGTAAACTCAACTGTTTTCTAATCTATATATCACGAAACACTTTTTGATAATTACAGTTTGAGGCAAAATCTTTACAAACACAATTTAAGTTTACATTATCTTACCTTTTCTACGCTAGTTATCAAAGCACAGTTCCGCTCAACACCTGACGTCCTTTAACTTTCAAAACAATCATATATTTTCAAACCAGTTCTATTTTATGTTGCTGTTCAGTTTATATATTTTTGCAGTTTCTTAAAAATACATTTCTGCACAAAATTAAGCTCGAGTTCCGATAACATGTAACACAATTTCGATAAAACCTAATTGTTTTGCACTTGTTCTCCCTACTTTCATAACTGTAGCCTTTTAGAATTGCATTGCTTTTGTCTCAACTTTCTTAATCAATTAGATTTGCATTCAGTCTTCACTGTCGTATAGAATTAATTATAATACATAACTGTTTAATACATTGTACCAAAATATACCTCTGTATAAGAATTTATTAAGGTTTTGAAAAGAATTATTCCCTCTTCCAATGACGTATCGGCGTTCGTTGTTGCATTTTCAGATTTTCGTTGCAGCTTTTATTCAATATTCTGTTGTTGTTTATTTGCTACATTTTACATCTTCCAACTCGGAGTCTCGTCTTAGAATTTTACATTTGCTGAGAACCATATATCCTACATTCGTACAATTTTTTTGGTCTTTTCTCATGTTTTTCGTTACTACCATCTATAGGAGACCATGTAATTTTCTTGTTTCTCTGTCTTATCAACACACTATAATCTACATATCTATTTGATATTGTGGTACTCGTTAATATTTTCTAGTAGAAAGTCGAATTAATTTATAATCGATCATTGTAAATATTGAATTAATCTCTAGTGAGATGACACATCTTTGTCTTGCAGCTCTTTCTATTTAAGCATTTTTTCTGTATTCATTTTCTCTTATTTGAGCCTCGTATGCTATAGTTTTTGCAAATAAATTAACCAAGTAAATCAACGTTACCTGCACAGTTCAACGACAATCGGATTTTTATCAAACATAAAATGACTTATATGAGATATATCCGCAAATGATGAGGAAAAAATATTTATGACTATTCGAATTCTGAAGTTTTCATTAAGTTCAAGCTTTAGCGCACAATCATACGTGTCAAAATATGAACAGAAAAATAATAAAACTCTTGTTAAAATGGAAATTCAAATCAAGAATTTGAACATGTCTGTACCCTTTACTCTATTTCTCTATTTCTTTAATTCCTATTAAATGTTATTTGACATTCCATTTGGGGTTCCCCAATATTTAGTCTTCAGAATATTCATTCTAGACAAACAAGACTACTATGATATTTTAAAACTTTTTCTGAATGTGATGACATATAATAATCCATTTTCTAGTAGCATTAATGTGAAAATTATCGCCTGAATTTTAACTCGGAATACCGATTCAAAATTTTCTGTAGATAGCCATTACGCCACACACAAATCCAAAACATACTGATGAAATTATATATATATAAAGATAAATAGGGAGTTGAACAACAAGCAACAATTTAGAAAGTAGAAACTAAAGAATAAAAGCCGAAATAGATTCGAAAATATCCAAATATCTGAATATAACGCTAAAAAACACCCTTTCGAAATCGGCATATATAGACGAGATTGGGTAAAGAGATGAGCAAAAAAGTACAAATTTGCGATTTGTAAGAAAGTCGAAGAAATGACAGAAAGGAAAGAGGTGTTGTCAGTGGATGTCACTGAGACCGCAGCTAAACATAGGTGATGCTATACATAGAGGACACAACGGTGAGAAGATACAAGCAATAAAATTAGCATACATGACACGAGACCACCGAAAACTAGAGGTGCGGCAACAGAAATCACGGAGACACGGCATCCCAAGAGATGTAGCGGCGACAGAAGCGGACATTCAGAGGAAGCAAAGACCGAAATTAGATATGGATGTATTTGAAAAGAGAAGCATGAAAATAACTTATATATTGACGTAAATAAATGTATATGTATGTATAACGTGGAATATTTTCAGAATAATGAACAGTGAAATCAATGTATAAAATATAACACTTCACGTCTCTGTAAGCGTGTGCAAGGTGGTGAGTATGCAGGGTAGATATAAATAGAAAATATTTCATAGTTGTATATTAGGAGTATATATATAAATATTTGTTAGCTACATTTAATACATAAATACATTTATCGCCCTCCTATCTATCTATCTATCTATCTATCTATCTATCTATCTATCTATCTATCTATCTATCTATCTATATAGTGCTCTAAATTGACCATTCATCTATGTATTGTGTTGAATATTGTGGCCAGATTGGGTTTGGTATTTGTGCAGTATATCTAAAACATTTCTGATGAAACAAGCTGCAATGTTATTGATCTCGATATGTCATTTCAGTATAATTTTTCTCATTGCCATAACATACCCTTCCTGTTTGTTTTCTATAAATATTTTCATATTAATCTTTCTGGTAATCTTTCCTCTTTGGTACATTCATTTCATGATTGCAAGTTCAGTACTTGATTGGTAAGAAGGTCTCATATTATCAATGTTGAAATTGCTACTTTTAACCATATGTTATATGCTAATCTTTTCTTCATATAGACTTTTAACTTGTTAAAATCTCTTTTGTTTTCCTGTCAAATAAAATCTTGAAAAATATTTAATGCAATGTCAATTTGTGTTTTTTGTCTACTTTAATGTTTTTTTTTATTGACCTCTATCCCTCACTCTCAATAACCCTTTCACTTTATTTTTTGAAGTGAAATGATGGAAATTAAATAAAGCTTAGGTAATAAACCTAAAAAAAATAATTACTTATAAAAATTGACTAAGCAACATTGAAGATGTCAAGGTGTCAAGATTGTAGTGGTTGAAAAAAAGCAACCTGCCGGGAGCTTCTTCTACAAAGCAGAAGTCACGGAATGTTGTTGCCCGAATAGAACTTACGTCTATAAGTATAAGATAATTCGCACTTGCGTGCGTAGTTAAACTGGTAACATTTTGTAAAGGACAGGGGTCGTGAGACCAAATTATATAGCTCGTTCGAACACATACAATAGAATTAGTTTCCAAAAGTGAATATATTTTTGTATTTTTTATATCGTAAACATTTCATGACCACTACTGATATGCAGGGAGTTATTATGCGAGAATGAAGATACATGAGATATCGAAGATTAATAAGAGAATAATGGTGGTCAAGTATATAGAAGATGGCAGTTGACGCTGTTTTTGAACTTTTGAGGTTGTAGCAATCCAAAAACCGGAAGTGTGATAAAAGAAACTGGTATTATTATAGAAGAGGGGGTTACGTCTAACTATTTTCTCGGTAAAAAACTGGGACTATTATGCTAGTCTTGTAGCATGTGTATGTACATATGGTAAGGAGTAAAAAGGAATATATCACGTCAGAGCATTAACCATAAAAATACTTACAGAAAAGATAGAATCAATGCATATCACGTTAATTAGATAATGACTGAAGATGGTTTGCCAATTTAGGATTTATTACATTGCAGATAGCATTTGGGGTTTTGCCGAGAGCCTAAAATGAATAGCGTGAGCACGTGAACATATATGTCAAGAGTACTCAATATATGGTCTAAAGGTAGATTTATAAAGGCGTAAAATGGCTTCTAATGTGAAAAACGTGTTGACTCTTGCTAGTAGTAAGTTTCGATGTAGTCGTTTCATTTAAGGTCGGTTGAGAGTGTGAATCCACGGAGGTGCAGTGTTGCACACTAGGAAAATAGCGTCATTTATTCTTATGGTAGGTAAAAAAATTTCTATCGGGTAAAAGGAAAGCAACTTCGTTTTAGAGGCATTAAAATATACGATATATTTGCTGCTACATTCAATCACAGAACCGAGGACACTTTGAGGAGCAGCAGCATGGTTTACGTTTTTAGATTTGACTGACTTACTATTGAGACTGGAGTAAATTTTGGTGTCAGTTTCATAGTTTCCTTCTAGGGAACTAATTAAATTAGGACGATATAACAAAGCGAAGTACCTAGGATAGACTCTTGAGTTTGGAAAGGACTGGATCGAGCTCAGGGCATATTTCTTTAGAACAATGCCTTGGATTTTAGAACATGCACTTGAGCTAAGTGAGTTAAGATTTGCTCTAATTGTGAAATTATATGGAGGCACACCACACAAGTAAAATGTGGCATTAGAAGAGAATTTACAAAAAAATTACACAACATTTTCGTGGAATTGATTGAATAAATGTGAGATCGAAGAATTGCTGTTGTTGAGCACACTCTTGCAAAGCCACAAGTAATGTCTGAACATAAAGTTGCGAAAGGCTATATGCGGCTAGCATCGTTTATGACACGCTTACATTCATTACTAGCAGGGACACAAAGCGCCTATTGTGAAGAGACATGTCCTTCTTTTACAGTCAGAATAAGTGATACATATGAACGAAGACAAGTTAAGAATAAAGACATAATTAAATTAAATTCAGAAATGTTTAGCTGGAATTAATGCATAAATGAAGGCTCTCATGAACAGAGTAAACTCAAGATGCGCATTCTTGAACATGTAGACTATAACCTTTGTTCCAAAAGACATCAGAAAAGAAATTGCCAAACGATTGCCAAACAACTCGTTTTGGCAGCAAAAGAATATTCTACTTATAGCAGGTTTCTTGATAGGAGGAGTTCAAATAGATATTTACAGACACCAGAACACGATCTAACTTCTTATAAGCGCAGAGCAGCATGATTTGGCAAAAGCGATCTGGAAAAGAAGCGTGTCGTTAAAGTTTACTTTGAAAAAGCGTGGTGAAATCAACCACTTGCGTGAGAGACGGAATGATTGAGAAATTTCTCTCTTGGACTCCAGCATGATGGACATTGAAGTACGGATCACAAATGTGTTACTGAATGGCTGATGAAAAATGGCTTGCCTATATTGTCTTAAATACTGTCTAGCACGAAACAGTCTGCAGGGGAACGGGAGTGTGAGAAATATGTCATACCTTACTGAATTACTAGAAATAGACAGATACACATATAACAATGGACAGGAGTTTAAAAATGGTCTACCTAGCCAAACGGAGGAGTTTAATAACATAGAATACCAGGCCATTCGACATTGGAGTTCTTTCTGAAAGAAGGAAGGTATCCAGGAATGGAGAAATCAGAAGAGTGAATTGTAGGATTGTGAGAGCAAGGATGTCATGGATCCTTTCGTAGAGAGATGATTCAACATGGCCAGAGCAGGTACAAATGACAGGTCTATTATCGGAAGAATTGTTGATGTGTTTAGGTGTTTTTTTGTTTGTCTTGTTTAGTTTTATATCTTTCATTCTGTATTGCAATGTTTTAGAGTTATTTTGGTAAGGCGAGTCCTATAATAACAGTAGCCGTTGGTCGTCAAATTCGACGTGTGGAAACGGAACAGGTGCAGGCTGCAGTATAGTGTAGACTCAGTGTTTTTCTATTGGGAGCACGTGCAGAAACACTCATCCATGCACATCCATGTCACTACAAAAACTCCGATATTATGCGAGTGTTGAGCAGAGCAACCGCGCGTGTTTAGTTTGGTAACTGCCAGTCGGAGGCTGTAACGAGAAAGATTCAAACAAGTAGTCTCAGTATAATGATACATTGCCGCCATTCACAAATACCACAAATTACTCGCAAAAGAACAAATATTAAAGCCTAATCATAAAAAAGAACCAGGAACCACTTCTTAAATAGGAAACCAGAAATGAGCTTCGACACCTGTTCAAGACAAGGATAAATATTAAGATTCGTTTCATAAAAGAGACAATGTTCTTAAATAAAATAAACGAAAATTTACTATATTTTAATTTATATGTCAGGATATCCATTTCTGAATATGTTGAATAATACTCGTTTGCATAATTCAGAAATAAAAGCACCAATGCCGTAAATAGACAAATATTAAACAATATATTGTTTTCTTTTCATTTTTTTAGGAAAATAGATAAATACGTGAATTTATACTCACATTGCAAACTTCACAGATTTTAAGGCGTTGTTCTATTTCAAAACATTAAGCAGTGAATGATAGAAGAAACAAACGCCGAGTTGATTTACGAAAAGTAAGCAAAATATACACCTTATTCATGCAGGCCAAAATTGTAACTTTCCTACAGCTTTTGTGAATTAACAGAGTTTAATTTCCAACAGAATATTTGACTTGTTTCTTACCACTCAAAATAGACAAGATATCGGAGGCTCATCTTCATTTGCATAATGCAATAGTTAGTCAGAGAGAAAAAGGAAAAACCAGATGATGTGAAAAATCAGACTTCTAAGCAATCATCTTTTTCTAAAAAGCTTTATATTTATATATATATATATATATATATATATATATATATATATATATATATACACTCACACACACTCACAATCATACACACACACACATATATATATATATGTGTGTGTGTGTGTGTGTATGATTGTGAGTGTGTATAATAACGGTCATGTCACGTTGAATACACCGGTTCCCGCTCGATCACCGAAGTTAAGCAACGTTGAGCCTGGTCAGTACTTACGTGGGTGACCACTTGGGAATACCAGGTGCTGTTAGCGTTCACGGATGTGCGTTGTGGTGCGGTGGATGGCGGCTTGGAGGGGGAAATCGGTGAGCCGAGTTCCAATTTCAGTCGAGCACACTGCACTCACTTGCGCACTAGTACCCTTGGGAAAGGTATTAATCCGTCCGTTCCCTCCAGTTATGGGTTAAATAACAGGGTAGGACTTGGGACCCTGCCCTTAAACAAATCCCAATGAGACTTGCTCCGTCAGGGAGGAAGCCCGCTCAACCCGACTAGGGTGAATGCGGCATACATACATACATACATACATATATATATATATACGTAAATAAATCAAATAATAAATAATGACTTCTAAGCAATCATCTTTTTCTAAAAAGCATTATATATATATATATATATATATATATATATATATATATATGTATATACACTCACACACACTCACAATCATACACACACACACATATATATATATATACGTAAATAAATCAAATAATAAATAATGAATAAAAGAATAGCCATGCACAGAAGCAACTTTCGTCAAAAACAGGAAATGAAAGGTTTCCCAACATCTACACTAATTTAGTAGAGTTTAATACATCGTAATGTCTCTCTACCAAAATGCAAATTATGACACGCTAATGATCCATTGAGAATTAATTATAAATAAATACAAGCGATTCCTCAACAAGAACATGAACAACCTATGACATTGGCACACTAAATTCAAACGCGCTTAGAATTAATCAGCGCTTTAAAAATAATCAGCGGGCCAATTGTATAAAATAATATTCCAAAAACAACTAAAAAACTAAATCATCTGTAGAATAGAATTGAATCAAAATACCTGATTACAATTTTGAAATATAAAGGAGAAATAAAATTTTGAAAGTCAGTGTAAAACTTTTTATGGCCAACGAAATGTGACTGAAATCTTAAATGTAAGTTATTTAACGTGAAACTGTGAAAAGAATAAGACAGTAAAGAAACACACGCATATAAATGTTTTGACATGGTAACCACTTACGTGTATACACAGGATATTTTAGGCATCAGAAAAAAATGAATTCGATATGTACAGTCACAAGGTTATTCCGCTGAAATTAATCAACTTTATACTAGAAACACATGAAACGACAATTATGGCAACTTAATATATTAAACACAAAAAAGTAATGTTATAAGAAGAACAATAAATCTACACTTTAATCATACGTTCACAACATTTTGCGCATATTTTATACGCAAATTAATATTAACATTTGGAAATTCGTGCATTTACAGTCACATAATTTTTCACAGGTTCGTTGAAAAGTGAAAAACTCAAGTTATTTAACAGAGCCGGGGACGTGACTTAAAAAAAACCTAATCCTAAAACTAACTCGTTGTCCAGGTATGTCATGAATTATTTGTAACTCTTTCTAGACATTGTGGGGAGTTAACAATACGAGCTTATCTGCCTAATTGATATATTCTACAGCTGAGGACTACGATTATATATCTATTTATCCATTTCTCTCTGTCTGTCTCTCTCTCTCTCTCTCCCTATATATATATATATATATATATATATATGAGTGTGTGTGTGTGCATGCTTTTGTTTGTGTTTATATATATATATATATATATATATATATATATATATATATGGATATATATATATATATATATATGATATATATATATTTTTTTTTTTTATAAGCGTCTCACCCCGAGCAAGGCATGTCACTGCCACTACTGTGCAGGGGGCTACGTAGAGAGGAGAAAGGCTGGTTAAATATAGGACATAACAGAGGGTGGGTGATAGGCGGGTGAGGATACCGAGAATGAGGGTTGGGTAGATGAGAGTGTTGTGAGAATAGTTGGGAGTTAGTGTGATAGGAGGTGTCTATTGACCCTACATTTAAACACCTGGAGATTGTAACTGTCGGGAAAGCAGACTTGTGGAAGGGAGTTCCACAGGCGGGAAGCGCGAGAAAAGAAGCTGTTGGAGTAGAATTTACGGAAGCTGTTGGAGTAGAATTGTGTTTTAGAACATGTACATAATTTCTTCTATATATGTCCTCTTCTCTACAATCATATGGCTGTTTCAGTGTTTGGAACACAAACACATCATCGGGAGAAGTAAAGGTTTGGAATCATTCTCTGTTTATATTTGGGTTCCAAACACTGAAACAGCCATATGACTGTAGAGAAGAGGACATATATAGAAGAAATTATGGACATGTTCTAAAACACAATTTATAATAATTGTTAACAGCTCTATACATCATATATCGAGCACTGTTTTAAATTAATGTTTTGAACGGGAAAATTTTTTTTCTGTTTTCTCTCCTCATTCTATACTCACTCGGATATATATATATATATATATACATATATATATATATATATATATATATATGTGTGTGTGTGTGTGTGTGTGTGTGTGTGTGTGTGCGTGCGAGCTATCGCAATGTTTTTGTTAGAGTTCTGTATATCATAGTTTCATCACCATTGTCTCGTTCGTGTCAAATTGATTGTAAATATCTATATGAATAAGTTTTTTTATATGTACAAAGCTAGTACCATCTGATTTCATATTTATCAATATTAGTTTGTTTTTAACTGACCCGGTTGAAATGAAAATTAAAAATAATTGTTTAAATTTTTCATTCATATTTATTCGTTTATAAGAACAATATATTATTTTCTTCAATACGTTTTTCTTTATGAACTCTATCTTGCTGCATGTTGCACTGGGCATGCATCATGACACGTCACTCAGAAAGGATGGTTATATTTTTTACAGTATTCAGTATTGGACCGACAAATCAGACTTGTTTGATCGCAATTTAAACATTCTTCTTGACCATGCATTTTAATCAAGTGTTATTAATCTGTGCAAATAACCAGGCGTCAGAAAATAAAAAAAAAACTAGAATATGCAGTATTTTATGTTTATTTCATCACCTTTACTTTCTTACCTATTGAAAGCTTGATGTTCGCAAAAACTTGCGCCGGTTTAGTTTGATGGAAACATATCATTTTACGTCTCATTGAAAGATTCACAGCAACAATTTTTGTAATTAATAATTTTCTATTCAACGTCGCGATGCATTTGCTTTCGCAATGACCTAGGCCGACATATTCTAGATGCAGTTGTTTTTGTCTAAACATTACTCGTTTCACCTTGTTTATATTCGCGTGTAGGTGTGTTTGAAATCAGGTTGAAATATTGTGTTTTCTTTTATATACGCCTATAGGGATATCTTTTCGGAAGGAGAAACATATGCTGGATTAAAGAATAATGTGCATACACAAGTTTGGCAAATGTAAATAAAATAAAGAAGAAAATAAACAAGTCTGAGAAAATCATTAATAAAATCATGTAAAACTGAAGGGAATGTCATTAATAATGGTCAATAAAATATGCAAGTGAAAAACAAAAACGAATACAGGAAATATACAAAGCTATGTAAAAATACTTAAGGCAGAAATGATAAGTAGAATCAAACAGGATTATTCGCACGGAATTGTTGTATCCAAGGAGAACTTATATGGTTGCGTTATACTTGCTATTGAAATTTTAAAAGAAATCTTATCAAGAACCGTACAGACGTTTGACAATTACTATAAAGTGTTATATAATTTCTGAAATGTTAATTGAATTTCAGGTGAAATATTACTTCACAGACGTCGATAAAAACTTCGAGTTAACCTGTGCAAACTTTTCTATTTGTATTAGCCAGAATAATGTGGTGTACCATTTTTGTAACACGTTCATTAAATGTAACCTACTTACAGATATTATAGAATATTCAGTCGAGTCGCTACTTTTTCTTTGTCTCTTCTAATCTAGTAATTCTATATTTTTCTTTCAGTTAGACTGGCTATCATCGTGATTACTTTTTTCAATATCTTCTTTCCTTGTTGGATATACATCTCCGTAATTATTTGAAATTAATTTCCTTATTCCGATATCAAACTGATGCAACATCATTATGTATATCACAGTACTTAATAAATAGTAGATTTAGTCAATATATCTATGATTGTACTCAATTTTGTAACGTCTGTGATAATCAAATCATCTGCATATAAACAGAAATATAGTTTCCGTTCTAAAAATTATTAAATGTTATAAACAAGAATATCTCATATTTAAACTATACATTTAAGCGATTCTGAGAACATTAGAAGTTTTATGATGATGTTTTACTGGTGGTTACAATCATAACAACATAAAATATATAAATGCCATAGTTGAATATCTGCACATAAATTAAATGATAGGAGCATCCAGAAGTTAATGAAGAAAAGTGAAAAGTGAAAAGTGAGATGTAAACATCAACCGAGAGAAGACGGAGTGCATGCTTGTCAACAGAAGGAAAATCGTTAGAAGAAAATTACAAAATAGATACATTAAAACAAGTAAAAATTTAAACATCTTGGAAGTATTTTAACAGAAAAGAAAAAGAGACCCCGATACCCCAAAACTCATTGCGAAAATGTTTTGATCCGAAATTCAAGCCAAGTATTAAGAAACAACTAAAATGTCATAATGAACTATTACATTGTGTCAGTTACCATATATGGCTGTGAATGCTGGACAATAAACTCATAGATGAAGAAGAGAATTGAAGTCATAAAAATATCTTCTTATATGTTCCCCGTTCCTTCAGGACGTAGGCGAGCATGGCTTTCCACGTCTCTTTATCTCTGGTGGCTCTTAGCGCGCCTTCTCATGTTACACCATGCAACCCTCCTTCCATCATCCACCTTATTAAGTCCTTCAAATATGTTATTCCTTTTCTTATCTGGCCTGTTATTATCTAGTTGTCCAAGCCCTCCTTTTTCATTGGACGTCCCGGGAACTTCAGCTGTCCCTTCCTGATGCTCAGTATTAATTTATTTTTGTTTCCATCATTTCTAGGACATCATCATTGCTAACATGCTCGATCCATGATATTCAAAGTATTCTTCTGTAGAACCACATTTCATTTACTTCAAGTTTTTCCTTTATCTTTGATGAGATTGTCCAGTATTCACTGGCATATTGAAGAACTGAAAACACATAGCAATCCAATATTCTCTTCCTTGTTACTAGGGAAATTGTCCTGTTTTTTAATACATAACTCAACTTCTGGAATGCACCTTTCACCATGACAATTCGCCTTCGGATGTCTGTGTCGCACTTTCTGCCTTCTGTTAAAAGACTTCCCATGTATTTAAAGGTTTATACCTGCTAGATTCTAGTATCCCCGACCTGTATTTGGCATATTGGGCTGCCCATTTTACTGATGATCTTGCATCGATTTTCTTGCAGTTTAATTGTGGTCTTTCTTATCATTCTCTTCAGCTACCTTATGTAGGAAGTCTCGTAGTTTCCTTTCTGTGTCTGCTATCGGCACCTTATCAAGACAAGGGGGAAAAACAAAACTAATTATTTACCTAGTGACTTTGTGTAAATATATGGCAGAACTGGGTTTAGAAAAGACTACACAAGAAATAAAAAGACGGCACATGGCACATAGAATAATAACAAAATTGTATTATTTCACTTTTAACATAAATCTAACGATGGAACATCAATTGTTTCTAACTGATTAGATCATAATGCAAAATAAATATTTTGATATGTGTGGACGCCATGTAAACTAAGCGAAATATGAAAAACCAAAAATTGTATTCACAAATAATCTAACAAGTGAGAGGTTTGTTTTATGCGAACCGAATAAATGGATAAACTCATAGTAATTATATTGGTTTATTAAATATTTACGACTAACCAAGTATATGATATTGCAATTGTCTAAATTGTAATCAGATATTCTGAATCTATATTTAAATGATCAGAATTGGTATGGTGTCTGAGAAAGGTACAAAATATATTTAATTTTTAAATATTATGATTTTATTAATATGTTGGTTTCCTGCAATAATAAAAGAATAGCTTTTATTCATGTAAACGTTATACAACTATTTTTTTGTTTCCAGTAGTTCAGAAGTTCTATAAGAAGCTACTATCAATTTACCATCATAGACAACCGCACCTACCTCCCATTAGCATGGACCAAGCTTGCCTCCCAGAGAGTAAAACACTGCGCCTCCTTGGTCTCACACTTTCAGCAGACCTCAAGTGGAATGAATATATCGAATCCATTGCTAAATCCGCTGCTATGAAAGTCGGTTCTCTGTGCAAGGCCCGGAGGTTTTTTTCCGTCTTAATTTATCCTGCACATTTATAAATCTTCCATCCGCCCGTGCATTGAATACTGTTGCCATATCTGGTCTGGTGCCCCTGCTATTCTCCTTTGGCTTCTCGACAAGGTACAGTGGAGGGTCTGTAATGTGATCGATACTGACTTGGCAGACCGCCTGCAGTCTCTCTCTCACGGGCGCAACGTGGCTTCGCTGTGTCTCTTTTATAAATACTTCCATGGCTTCTGCTCCGATGAACTTAGATAACTGGTTCCCCCTAGGTTCAAATTTGCACGAGATACTAGATTAGCAACTAGATCCCACCCTTTTACAGTGAAACCGATAAAATGCAACCGCAACTTCTATTCCAACAGTTTCTTTTCTCGTACTTCCTGACTGTGGAATTCCCTTCCACATGACTGCTTCCCTGACGGCTACAATCTCCAGGAGTTTAAATGTAAGGTCAATAGACACCTCCTAACACAATAACTCGCTTCTTTCAAACACTCTTCCCATTCTTTCAAACATTCTTCCCATTCTCCCAACTACCTATCACCCCACTTCTGACATTTCCTATATCTAACCACTCTTTCTATTTACCTTCCCCTAAGTAGCCCCAAGCGCAATAGTGGCAGTGGAATGCCTTGGTTAGGGTGAAACGATTAAAAAAACATGTACTAGCAACATATGAAGGTATATTGTTTTAATCGTTTCATCCCGAGCAAGGTGGTAATTCCACAGATGTGCAGGGGGCTACATGAGAGTAAAAATATTAATTAGAAGAGAGTGAAGAGGAAGACGAAGCAGTTAAAAAGGAGCAAGAGGAGGATGGGAATACAGGTGTCATGAGAGTTGCAAATGTGGAAAACAAGGAAAGAATATACGGAGTGGTGAAAGAACTAGAGTCAAGTGGTTAATAGACGAGTATTGACATTGCATTTAAATTCCTGGAGGTTGTAGCCGTCAGAAAAGCAAGAATATGGAAGCGAGTTCCACAGGCGGGAAGTGCGAGAGAAGAAGCTACAGGAGAAGAATTGTCGTCTGCTTCTGGTTAATCTGACTGTGAATATGTGGGACCCAGTTGCCAATCTGGTTGCACGAGTAAACACCTGTTGCAGAGGCACCAGTGACTTAAGTTCGTCCGAGCAGAAGCCATGAAAGTATTCCTAGAACAGATAAAGGGGGACCATATCTCGTCGGTGGGGAAGTGGCTGTAGTCGAGCCACCAAGTCGGTACCTATCACATTACTGATTCTGCATTGGAGCCTGTCGAGAACACTGAGATGAACAGCAGTGGCGCCTGACCATATATGGCAGTAGTATTTTATGCACGGACGAATGGTTGATTTGTATATATGCAGGATGTATTCAGGCGGGAAAAACATCCTGGCCCGACACAGTGACCCAACCTTCTTAGCAGTGGATGTAGCTATGGACTCAATGTAGTGGTCCCCTTTGAGATCAGAAGAGAGGGTAAGGCCGAGGAGGCGCAGTGTATTGCTCTCAGGGAGATTCGCTTGGCAAAAACGAATGGTTAAAACATACTATATATTTTTTCTTAAAACACAACAAATTTTCCTTGGCGTAAACGCTTAACTCAAATCGTGAAGTAGTTTCGACGTTTTCATCTCAAATACGTCAGCATGATACGCTATAAATAGTCTCTTAAAAATCTTCAAATGGAGATGGACGAAACGGGTTTCTAAGGCAACAGACCGCAAAAAATGCGTACGCGAGCGAACGACCAGGACACACTTTTTTCACTGACACCACAATCTTCTTTCACTGACACAAGCTCCTCCGGCTCAATACAAGTGTATTAGTACAGACTTTTTACCATACACTGACATACGTACAAGTGTCATGTAGATATATATAAATGTCATTTCCCGAAAGTGATACGGACAACATAGGAAATACGCACGATTTGTGCACATACAAATACCTCAGTCCAAGGCTAGCATATCAATAAATCATTTTTGCATCTGATAAAACTTAGTTTTATTGTTGTTTCAAATTGTTTCTCGTCTAAATGATATGAACACGTAACTTGTGACCACAACGTCAAAACGCACAATATATAAATAGAGACAGAGAAATTTCCCGTCTAAAATTTGGTTACAATTAATACACTGATCTCAAAAGTTTCACAACACTTACTACATGGCTTTAATAGCTTTTCACATCAACCATTTTTTCTTAATTATTACCTGCTTGCTATCGAAATCTGCACTCTTTTTTTTCATTCACAATTTGTTACTAATTATTTCATACGAGCGCAATCAGAAGAAATATTCTTCCTATTCTTTTTGCCTCTAATTACAATCTTAATACATAATCCTCACGAGGAAGTTTTTGAAGTATCCATAAAACAACGTTATTCACAATTTAACTGCTCAAATAGTAAAAAATTGTTCACTCAATTACATTTTCTATTTTCCGATAGAAAAATAACATCACATAGAATGAAGCTTTGCGAATGTGGTGGAAGTTTTGCCACCCGAAGTTATAGACGAGTTTACTGACTTAGACGCAAGTATACGACACCCTCAAAAATGTTCTGATGAAAATAATGCGTCGGTCCAAAGAATCCATGCTACGAGACCTGTTCAATAATATCAGTGTTTGTGACAGAACTCCATGGCAACTAGAGAAGTATATGCGAAAGCTACTCGGACGAAATACATTCAGAAAAAGTACTACGGCGCTTGTAGCAAGACAAACTTCCTCAAACCACAACACTATTACTAAGGCTGATGCAAGACTGTCAGTCAGTTAAGTGCTATACGTGATACACGCTTGGGCGATCATGTCTCGAAAGAGACATTACTGACTGGGCAGAATATTATCCCGCAGTAGGTTACCATTGCTTTCTGCGGTAGACTGGTTGCCGACCAAGTCTATAGAACCCAATCTGTCCTTTTATTTAACCCATATCTGGACGGAATAGACGGATTAATACCATTGCTTTCTGCGGTAGACTGGTTGTCGACCAAGTCTATAGAACCCAATCTGTCCTGTTATTTAAATCATAACTGGGAGGACGAGACGGATTAATTCCTTTCCCAAGGGCATTTGCGTGTAAGTGAATGCAATGAATTCAAATGGAATTCGAACACGGCTCCCCGATTTCTCGTTCCGAGCCGATATTTTAAGCAAAATATGTGAAAGAAATTATTTATAATATTATAAACTGCAGAAAGTATAATTCTACATGACAAGCGAAAGCTATCTGAATTTTGTCTTTTTATCACCCAAATACATGCCAAGTTCTCATATAATGCTGAAAATGAACGCACAATTTAAATATTTAATGCTCTACTTTAAATGCTATGAGACAGAGATAGTAATATTTATGAAAATGTTTACACTTTTAAATGTTTCGTTTTTTCAGGTCTCGAAATCTTCTTTCTATAACGTGCCATGTGTAGTCAAAGAAAATTATCATCTGAATTGGATCTATGTTACTACTAGAAGAAATGCAAGAATTTACAAGAAATGAAGGTGTGATAGAATATTTTCAAGAATCTATATTCCTGGGAGGAATGTCTCTTTATTTAAGCAAACTATGAAGTATTTTCTTCCACCCTGCACAGCTAAGAAAATTTACGCATAATCTAACACAGTCATATTGTCTGCATTTTCTAACAAAACGGAAAAATATGTTCCCACGATCAGCGTATATTTTTTATTATTTCTTCAGGACTTCAACAGTTCTGACTTAATCTCTTGATCTCGTTGGAGAAATAAGTGTGATGTTGGCCAGTACATAGAATAAACACTCCAACAATCTACACGTACGGCATTCACTATCATAGCCACACAATAATACATTATAACCTAGGTGTACTTAATAAATTTCAATTTTAATTTTAATTTTTTTTTAAATTGTAGTAGATAGACCTTACTATTTCCTGGATCATACACCTTCCTTTTTTTTTAGAACATGAGTAGAGTCTCCACTTTTTCCGGTTTAATAAAGAAATTCTCGTTGTCTTTCTTCTCCCCATGCCTTAATACTGGTGCTCTTGCAAGATTTTTGTTATGTGTGGGGATGTTGGCAAATTATCTTCGATCTCACGGAACCTGGTTGGCAGTTTCCTGTTTGCTGCTTCCGACTGGTAGTTCCCGAACTTCTGTTTAGCGTATTAAGAGGCTGCTCTGATCAACACTTTAATAATATATGGAATTCCTGTAGTATTATTTCACTCATAGATAGGTGTCCCTGCAAGTACTGATAATACTATTCTAAGACTCTTCTTACCAAAATAATCCCTAATTATGACAAAAACCAAAGAATTTAATTTAAAAAAGATAAACAAAAATCACCTCAAAATTTTAACATCTTTTTCTCAAATGTCCGTTTTATCCGAAATAAATTCTTGCAGCTTTGAATCCCTTCTCCACTTAAATTTACCTGACTGCTTTCCTGTCTACTGGAAATCCACCTCTGTGATTCTTGTATTTAAGAACAGTGGAAAACACTCAGGCCCCAATAATTATCACCCAAGCAAACTCTTAACGGAATGTGGAATACTGTTCAAGGTTATTATCATTGCTGAAATGGTTCAACATTTCACAGACCACAGCATCTTCTCTGATGAACAGTATGTTTTCCGCTTCACCAGATCAAATGTTGATATGCTAACAACCATCATAGAATATATTTACCAATCTCTCGATAAGACCGTCGAAGCTCGAGATATGTCCGAAATTTATCCAAAGTAGTTGACAGTTTGGCATATTGGCCTTCAACGTATGCAACTTGGCTATGGACTGACTGGACGCTTAGTTGATCTAATCAAGACGTTACATTCAAATGGTGTAATATAGGTAGTATTGAAGGAACATGTTTCCAAATATTATACAAATGCGAGTGTCCCTCAAAGCTCCATTATATGTCTTACGCTTTTACTAATGGTAATTAACGATCTCTCTGATGTAATAAGATCCCAAGTAGATCTCTACGTTGACGACTCTACCATTTACTACCGCATCGATAAGAAATATACATCAGGGAATTCGTTAAAAATTTATTGGTCATTGGGCATTGGTTTGGGTTTCTAAATTTGCAGCGGTTGTTATTATGGGACAGACTGTTATTAGTGTTGGAGTTATTTTTGCTGAGTCCTTTTAATATTTTGCTGTTATATACTTTAATTATGTTTCTAGATTGTTGAAGCAGTATAGCTTAGTTGTATTGTATTTTTATTGAATATTTTGCTTAGAGGGTTATTTTTAGGAAAATGCTTATCTATTAGTTTAAGAATTTTATGTCCCAACTTGAAGTTAACTGACTGATTAAAAGAAGGATTATACCATATGATTTTTTTGTTTCTATTTTTGCTTTTTGAGCTCTTGCATTTTTCCACAAATTAATTTTGGATGATTGGTATCCGCTTTCTTTAAGGGTTCTGTCGTATATTACCTTGTGTTTATCAAATATTTCTTTATTGCAGGAGTATGTGTTAATGCGGCGTTCCACTGATGATGGTATATACTTGATAATAGATGGTGGGTCATTAGAATATGATTTATATAAATTGGGCTAGCATTATTTTAAAAGTAAGGTTGGAATGTGTTCGATACTATGATATATATGTGTTCGATTTCAACCATGTAGAATCCTAAAGATGAAAAAATATATATCGGAAACACCATGAACGTATTTAAAAAGCGATTTTACAATCACCTCTTATCCTTCAATAACAAAGAAAAACAAAACATGACGTCTCTCTCCAAATACTTTTGTAAGATAAAAGACGAAAATAAAACATCTAAAGTTAAATGGAAAATCTTCAAACAAGCAATAATATTTAAATCAATAAAGGAACCATGCTTCCTTTGTCTTCAATAAAAAATTGAAATCATTAAATATATGAGTAACAACAAATTTTTAAACCAGAATCATGAAACCACAGTAAACTGCAAGCACATTAAAGAACTAACCTCACAATCAAAATACTACAAATGCCAGAGTTAGGACCGCTTAGAAATAATACACCTTCATAGCACTAACAACACTCTAATACACACCAGAAACCGTGATCTAATCTAAAATTTTTAAAAATTAACAATTTTATAGAAAAAATCGATTTCCTAAATTCAAGATTAAGGTTACCTATTAACTTAATTACAACATTAAATCGTACCTCCTACATTAAATTCTACCTTATACCTTACCTATGACCTTAAATAAGAACATTAAATTTTAACATTAAATATTACCTATTACATACCACAAACTGTAATCTAATTTACAATTTAAAAGTTAATAGAAAAAATTGATTTCCTAAATCCAAAATTAAGTTTAAATATACAAAATTAGATTAATTATAAAAACTGTGCTTACATACAAAAATAATCTATAGTTGTACAAATAAGTGGTAAGTCCAATCCCGTTCTTCACCACCTTTTAAACCTCCATACTTTGCTTCTCCAAGATATCGAAAGGATAAAGTCTAGTCGCAAGATCATTAAACATATCTTATCCGCTAATGTTAAATCTGTCTACAAATTTCCAAGACATATATTAATCAACTATATTCACTACCCACATTTTCTTCAAAATTCAAACGGACAATTCACAAGACTTATTCCCTTATCACTAAGCCCCATCAACATCCCACACACTATTCACCAAATATAAGGAAAGAGGCTTTCTATTACTGTCTATACCACCTGATGAGACATTATAGTTTCAATGTCGAAACAAATGTACGATTTGAAATGAACATATAAAAAATTTGTACATGTTCTAAAATATAAATTATAATACATACACACACACACACACGCACAACAGACAGACAGACAGACACACACACACACACACACACATATGTAGATGAAATTGAATTCACAACAAAAAAGAAAGTTGACCAATATTTACATGTAGAATTTACTCACTATGTCGTGTCTTTCTGTATAAGGAAACAAATACAACTTTAAAGTACGTGAGCATTAGACTTAAATATTTGACCAGAATAATTAAACAGATATTTAATGAAATAGAACACAAACTGTCAAAAATACTTCACAAAAAACAATCATTTAAAAATGATAATTAGAAAAATGCTTTAATTTTATATCTCTATAAAAAAGGTTTAAATTACAAAACTCAATCAAACAAAATAATAGAAAATATTACTAGAAATCTAAACATTATTTGTTTTAACACAATTTTAACTTAGAATTATAATACAAAATAGGGCAAATATTTTTTCAATTAATTAAAAAGCTCTTCAAAATACACTCCGAATAAAATAAAATTTCCAATAAAAATTTCCATGATTTCTGTTATAGCTGTACTAGCAAATTAGAAAATTATATAAAAGAACGCCAGAAAACTAAATTGTAACGTGCAAGATAACATCACAAATAGATCTAAAGATAGAAAATATGCCCTGAACGGACTTTGTAAAACAGAAGACGTTATTAAAAATAGAGGTACATGATACAGTTAGACAAACGAAAACATGAAAAAGAAAATTTTAAAAATAGACGCAGTAATCACAAATAAACATTTAAAGTGGAAAACTTAAAATTGTACGAAACTGGATAGTCACTTATAGTAATTAAAACTGAAAAAATGATAAAAACCTGCTATAACATGGAGTATAGTTAACATGTCAAATCATAAAACGGTGGTAAAGTCTGAAGTTTGTGCAAAGGAGAAAATTCAGCCATTATGATTTTTCAAAAACAAAATTCAAATGACTAAATGAAATATAAGAAATAATGCCCAGATCCTATCACACCTGTAAATACAAACCTGGATGAAGATGTTTCAAGTTCTGTAATAAGCGCTTCAGAATTTTAAACATTTGCGTTTTTGATAAATTCCGATGTCACGTTTGCAAATATCTTTGTTTGTAAGTTTGAAAAAGGTTGCGTTATTGTAAATCGTCTAAATATACAGAAATTCTGAAATCTAGTTGGCAAACATATCACATTTCAAAATAAAAATTTATCAAAACAATATTTAATGAAAAGAAATGAAACTATGAAGTTACACTAAGAAAATATAGCCAAAAGAATATTTTAGAATACGACCCCCACCCAAACAGACAAATAAAAAAACAGTCATATAAAATGAACCGCTATTTCTTTCAACACACCATTTAATTTAAATGCAAAAACCAAAATGGAACAAATATTTTTAAACAGATTGATAAATTCGATCCAAACATCTCAAAACTAAACAACATCTTTAAGTAAAAATTCAAGAAAACTGAGATAGAGCTGTATTATTAGTCTAGAAAATTTCATAAAGAAACAAAAAGCCAGAAACTTATATAACATCTTAAAAGGAAACCCATTAATGTAACTGCAGTGACTAAAATAAATGTCCACTTCAAGTACATTTAATACAAATGAAATATTTTTCCAAAGTATGTCCTAAATTGTCAAAACAACTTATTTGATATGAACAAAATATATTTTGGAAACCAGGTATTTCAATCTGAGGTCTACATTTAGACCAGAAAACTTTAAAAAATGAACACAATTGCCCTGCTACGTTTGGAAATTGAAATTAAAATATAGAAAAACTCAGACATAACGTGTAGTATAGTGAAAAATGCCAAGCCCTACAACAGTGGCAAATATGCAGACTGAGTCAGGAAATAAATTTAGCTATTATGTTATTCCAAAATAAAATTAATTGATGAATCAAGAACAGAAACCATGACTAAGTGTAACCATACCATAAAATATCTATTTGGGCTGTACAACCACGGATGAAAAGGTTATAATTTTGAATAATTTTGAATAATTTTGGAAATTGTGCGTTTAAAATTTCCCCGTTCATACAAAATCCCCGTTACGAGAGATTTCTTTAAAGAATCGCTAAAATCAGTTACTGCAAATAGTCTGACGACATCAAAGGTACAAACCTAGGTCTCGTAATATCTCGTGTAGAAATAATATATATATATATATATATATATATATATATATATATATATATATTGTCCATATAATAAAACATACTATATTTTTTATTTTACTCTGTAAATATTTATTTTTTATTTTATAATATATCAAAAAAGACTAATGTTGGGCCAGTTTCCATCTATTTTCACTTATGTATGCATTTACCAATATTTCAACCCAATGTCTTTAATATAGAACCCGATAAATTGTATTTCACTTTTTGCAGCGTGAAACGAAACAATATTGGTAAATGTATACAGTGGGTACATATCTCATATTAAGCTCGCACATACACACACACCTACAAATATATAAATTTAGATGTATTTTAAATTTATTAGCAAAGTACACAATACACGAGATATAATTTGTGTACATATAAAATAGACAATTACGCTAACAGCAAGGCATGACAATCTGTTTCTTAAGTAAACGCGATCTTCAGTTACACACCTCATAGACTGATAATTGCATTCAATCAGTGATTATGGGAGGTACATATATTGATTTATATATTTAATATTTAGTATATATTAATTGTTATTTAATATTCATTTTAGTATAATGTTTTTAAACTTCTACGATTTTACTTTCATTTTTAGGTTTCAGTATGAACCAAAAACATTTTAATAAATGGAAAAAATTAAATCCCAGATTTATAATACATAATGCAATTAGACAACACTAAAATATTACAATCTAAAAACGTTGAGTTCTTAACATACACCTGATGACTACGGAGTGCCTAAAACTTCGGGTTGTTCTTTAAACTAAGGATAATGATTTCCCTTATATATATATATATATATATATATATATATATATATATATATAAAGTGTGTGGGTGTGTGTAGAAGTGGATAATGAATTCAAAATACTGAACTGATTGACTGTTTCATGTAATGACAATTGCCATATGGCCTGATGTTTGCGCTAACAATGAAACAGTCTGTCGCTTCCGTGTGCTGAATTCAATGTCCATCTTTATAATTGCATGATGTTTATTTCTGATGTTGCCTACTTTAGACCATAAATATACCATACATTGTAAGTATATTTTATCATATTTTGCTATTATTTTAAAAGAATCACCTGATATATATTTTTTTATATTTTATTTAATATTCTCAACACAAGCATTTTAATAACGACGCATGTAAATAACAAGTGTTTGCAAATACAGAAGTACAAATACAATTAAAAAGCGAAACAATAAATATAGTAATTAAGAAGACGTAATATTACAACTAATTTACATTTTTAATGATCATAGTAAACTGCAAGGCAAACATCTGAAACTGAGTTCCACAATCGATACGCAAGAAAGTAGAAATTTTTGAATAGACTATACGCTTATTTCTTTTCTTTAGAAATGTACAATGAGTAGACTTTTCTGTCAATATGGTACTACTCCTAAGTTCATAAATTACAGCTTCTTCTTCAATGTTCCCTGTCCCTTCAGGACGTAGTCGATCATGGATTTCCACGTTTCCTTATCCCTGGTGGCTCTGAGCAAGCCTTCTCCTATTACACCATGCAATCTTAGTTCCGTCATCCACCAGGTTAGGTCCTTCAAATATGATATCTGTTGTTTACCCCTCTCTCTTTTCCCATCTTTCTGGTCTGTAATATCAGGTTCTCTAAGCCTGCCTTCATCATTACATATCCCAGGAACATCAGCTGTCTGTTCTTGATGCTCAGTATTAATTTCCTTTTTGTTTTCATCATATCTAAGACCTCACATGCTCGATCCATGATATTCGCAGCATCCTTCTGTAGAACCACATTTCAGTTGCTTTTTTCTTCATCTTTGATGATATTGTTCAGCATTCACTGCCATACTGAAAGACGGACAGCACGTAGCAATCCAGTACTCTCCTCCCTGTTTCTAACGAAATTGTCCTCTTTCTTAATACTTTACTCAACTTCCGGAATGCATCATTCGTCATGCCAATTCGCATTCGGATCTTTGTGTCGCACATTCCGTCTTCTGTTATAACACTTTCCAGGTTTTGAAACTGTTGTACCTGCTTGATTCTAGTATCTCCGACCTGTATTTGGTATATTGGGCTGCCCTTTTTACTGATGAGCATGCATTCGGTTTTCTTGCTGATTTTTCTAGTCCTTTCTTGTTACTTTCTTCAGCACCATAAAAGAAAAATCATCAGAACAATTGCGATGAAATTATTTATAGAAGAATTACAAGGAAGCTACGTTACGGATGTGGGAATGTTACTAAAACCGATGTGTTAGATTATATCTAGTCCCATTGCAGATTCATCTTTGTATTTTATCAAGTAGCTCTAAGTACATACCAAAATCTCCAAACCAGATGTGGCAACAATAGTTAATTATTTATTGTTATTATTTTTATTACGTTCTTGTGGAGTACGTTACAATAGAGTTTCTGATATTTTACCCATTTTAACACGAAAGCCGTATTACATTGACTCATTAAGCTTATACAAATTTTACGATGTGGCTTTAAAGAGAACTGAGGAAAGAAATGTCAACTGCTACATGAATATGTTAAGAAATTCTAAAATCATTCTATCGCTTTGAATATTTCTTGATTTTTAAATAAGCACATTTCCTTTTTTGTCATCTAGACGTGATATAACTGAAAATGACATTTATTGATCAATACCTTGAGTCATTACTCAAAACTTTCTCTTCCAATTATAACTTAATAACTCATTCGTCTTTATTTCATTAGCAAGGGCAATGGAATTTCGAAATACAAATTATTTTTCATTAAATGACATGGGAATATCGGGCCCTGTATGATGTTTAAATTGCCTGCTATATATTTATATTATAGCATATAATACTTTTTACATCAAAATATATCAGTTATTTTAATGAATAACTGTAACATTTATCTTTTAAACTGCTGCATGTTAAAAAAGCAGACAACAAAATGCTGACGTAAAACCGGATGAAAGCAAAGGGATCAATACATATAGGCATGAAACGAATATGAAATATTATTTCAGACAACAGTAGAAAATTGTACTTTTACCGAAAAAAAGTAAATATTTTGACAATTTAAGTCAAAAGAAGGAATTCGACGGGCGAATCATCTTGTGAAAAATCAATGGAAGAGAATATATTACATATAGCTATAAGTATTAAATAGAAAAACAAAATATTAGTAAAGTATCAGACCTGACGGACGAATATTTTAGATGGAAAATGATAGGCAATTTTTTTAGAAAACTTGATTAAATATGATCAAAATCCAGGTTTGTGTGATTCCACGAGAAATTCCTTTGAATAAATCTCTTTTTTTCCAATGTAGGTTTTAAATAAAAGGGTAAACTCGGTTCTATAAATCTGAGTGACAACCCTGCTAAAAGATAAAAAAAATGTTGCAAACCCCAGCGTTACGAAAGATAACTAACACTAAAATATCCCCCGCAAATATATGGGATTTCAAAAATAAAATAAAATAGAAAATTAAGGGAATCTTTAAAAATTTGATCACATCGGAGCTATACTTCAATAGATTTTTATATAATGATTATGAGAAAATAGTGTTGCATGTATTAAAAAAAGTTTCATGATTCTACGGAATAGAGATTAAAAATTGAATCAACTCTGTTATAATTAGTTCACAGCAAAGATTCCCTTATCACAAGAGGCAATATCAAGATGAAAGTCAAGAGAGATTTGAGTCTGTTTTAACATGATTTTATGTTGACTTTCATTCTAATTATAATTCGGTTTTAAATGTAGAATTACCGCTTTTAATTCACTAAAATGATAACTAAACTAGCTATACATATGATGTGAGCATAATGTTATTTAACAACATAATAACTTCTTTTAATTTAAGAAATATTCTTAATATCACATTGAACGCTCGTACAATTCAAGACGAGAAAGATTTCAGAGAATTATTTATTTGTAAAAATAACTAGAACTTTAAACATTGAATTTTTTAAACATATTTTGGCAATTAAGATTATAACTGACAGAAACGTGTACCCAAAATACGCTTTGATGAAAGACTCCGTGACACATTTTTCTAAGATTCAGCTGAACAAAACAAGAACCTGCTTAAAATATGTTTTTAAATGAAAATGAAAAGAAAATTTCCAAAATCATAATCTAAACAATTAACATAAAAGCACCAGCAACAATCAGATAAAAGAACTCTGCACGTTGAATGGGGCCTATGATATAGATCACTCTTACCGCAATGACATGAAGGTTTTTCGGTAACAAATTTATTCTATTGCGTATGGTAAAATTATCAAGAAAGATTTGTTGAATACTATCAGCGAATTTTCGAATAGCAAAAGAAATTAACGGAAATCCGATGCGAGCAAATGTTTTACAAAATTGAGATAATAAAATAGGTATCGATATTTTCTTAATTTCATATTAACATTCCTCCTAGGTCATTTCAAGAAGAGTATTGTTTCATCACTTGATTCTTGTGTAAATTTGGGTTTTTCTTTCAGTCTAATGTCAGCTGCAGACCTACAATTCTAACGTTTCCGTGTGAGCTCTGACATTTCATTCACTTATTGATCCTTTGTGCCTTCAGGTATAGAGTTGTCTTTTGATTACTCCATCTATCTTGCCCTTGCACTAAACACATCTCTACGCAGCTTTTTACCTTGTCACCTACACTTATCATGACCTTATAATAAGTGAACATTATTAAAAGCAGTAATATATAATAATAAGCTAGAATTTTAGCGGTCAACATGATAACGAATTACAGGCAAATCACCAAGACGTTACCGTGAAAAAATAGTTGGAGAGATGGATGCAAACAGAAACGAAAAATGTCTAAATTTGAAACATTAGAGCCAAGTAACTATAAAGAAAATCAGGTTATGAGGATTTTACCAATAATATCAAAAGAAGAAAACAAAGATATCGATCAATTTCTTGGTTAGTATAAAATATATGTAGTACAAAATAAAAACATATTCATTGATATTTCCCAAATTTTGCATAGATTTCTTTAATCATAGTGACGAAATTACAGGTTTTGTCTTTATTTGAATATATGGCAGCTTTGCTGTTTGAATCTTCTGCTAGAAAATAACTTATTGTCACTTGCTGAAATTTTGAAGGATCTCATATTACACAAAGCAAAACGTTATAATAATTATAATAATAATAATTGATAATTAAATGAGAAAATATATATGCGAAATAGAAATATATAAATATAAGAAGTTTTGTACAAAAATTATAAAAAATGCAGAACAGTAAAAAACCATCAGATTATCCAATGTAAAGATGATAAGGTCGCCTAACACCTTAAAAACACTGGTCGTCTTTACAGACAATGGCAACACGCATATATAAACGTATTAACTTATACTTTTATTATTCGTTGGGAACTATTGTATGCCGAATAAGGTAACCGGATATTGATCGCACACATATGAGGGAACCGTCGAGGAATCTTTAGACACTTTCTGGTTTTTCAGCCACCGCGGACTCTCTCTCTCTCTCTCTCTCTCTCTCTCTCTCTCTCTCTATATATATATATATATATATATATATATATATATATATATATATATATATCTTCGGGCAAAAAAGCCAGGACTCATATAATATTAAATTTCCCATATTCATAATTTTTTTGCTTTTTTGAGTTGTCGCTATACTGACGTCAT
Source organism: Ascarosepion bandense (assembly GCA_037127315.1). Taxonomy (NCBI): domain Eukaryota; kingdom Metazoa; phylum Mollusca; class Cephalopoda; order Sepiida; family Sepiidae; genus Ascarosepion; species Ascarosepion bandense. The sequence continues at coordinate 4,688,872 of JBBBDQ010001213.1, read as the reverse complement.
CTACGTCCAGATACATTTGTCAATCATCCTTGCCGGTTTATCGCTACTCACGCCGGTAGTCCTCTGTGTTGCTGATGTTTCACCTCGCCACCACCATCTACGGCTAGATATTTTTATCAATCATCTCTTTTCCGGCTGTCGATGTTTTTCTGCATTTGTTTTACCGTCGATTATCTCCACAGTCAGATGTATTTGTCAAGCGTAACTTTGCCATATTACAATATTAATAATAATAGAGACGTTAAAATATCTATAATAATAATAATAATAATAATAATAATAATAATAATAATAATAATAATAATTCCGAAATACGTAGATAAGTAGGATAATAACTACCAAAATATAATTAAAAAGGAAAAATTTTGATAAAATTCAAACAGAAACAAGCTAATAAATATTTTGGAATGAAACCATGATTTAAAATTTTAACGACTCATTTGGTATCAAGCCTATAAAAAGAAAGGTTATAAATCTGAATTATTATACCATTCCAAAATTCTAATATATAATGTCCGTCCATTGACAAGGAAGTATTTTTTTGTATGTGGCTTCGGCATGTGTGTCTTTATCTGTGTTCCTGGCAAAGATCTCACGCAAACGTTATTGCTAATTGAACTAATTTTTGATTTGCATTTTCTAAATATATTCACATTTATATAAGCTAAATAAGGATGAAATCTGAGGTTATTTGTACGGAAAATCAATGAATTAGTAGTAAGCTATATTAACACAACTGAAATATTTTCTATGGAAATCGAGGTAAAAGTCTCCTTGCGTGACCAATAGAATTGGGCACCATATATTTTATTTTCGAGCGCCAGCTAGTATATTAAAACCACTGCGTTTAATAATTTAGCATATTTTACCCCTCAAATTTCATTTTTAATAATACATAACGATAAGATAAGCTTAGTTTACAAGAGTGCCGCTGATTATTAAAAATAGAATAATTATTACACGTTCATGATTTACAATATAGTGATAATATAATATTGTTGTAGGTAGATTAGTAAGTGTAAATGGCTTAGGTAAAAAAAAGATTGTCAGTTCTGCAGAAATAAAATTTCAGTTTAACTGATCGAATTAGAATTTTTGATTACAAAATATTATCAATCAAACGCATGTAATTTAAAATAAAATTGATATATTTCGCTGTGTTTTAGAAATTCGTCTATAAACGTAAAATGTCTCCAGACAATATCCCTCAGTATTTCATAAAGTTTAGCGAGGTATTTTAGTTGTTTCAATGTAAAAAATACTATGCAAATTCTGAACACTTAATCTTGCAGTCCGAAATCGAAATAATGAATTTAAACGTTTATTAAAGACAGATTTTGCAACTGCGACGTTACATATCAGAATGGTTAAATTTCTTTTTATCTTTCTTATCCAGAGCAATTATATAGTGTACCTTTGTTGTAAATTTTAAGTTGGAATGCATTTCTAAAGTTTAGTATGTGATGTTTAGACTAAATTTCAGTTTCTGTTTCAAAAGAATGTTTCATATATGAATTAAGTTATTGCTAGTAAATCAAAATGTTTATCACTTTTCTTTGAAATTAGCACTGTCAAGTCCATTTGTCTTGTCATATAGATGAATTAATCTAAATTGCATTATTTATACTGTAGTTTCACACATAGCAATGCTCACTAATCACTCATTACAAGGATATTATAAGAATGGAATATAATTTTATTGCACATTGTTACATTCTGAAGCAGCAGCAAAAACCTGGAACGATCAAGGTTAAAATTAGATGATGTGAACACAAAAGTACCAACTATAAGCACACATGAGCAGAAGATAAATTGAAAAACCTAAACTGTAATAGCAACAATAAAAATACTTTTGTATTTACTAACGTAACAATCAATAGAAACGCAGAAGCCAGAAAAACATGTTAATTAATTTAGAATAAATAAAGAATGAAATTAAAATATCTAAATTGAAATTTTAGATGTATGGAAAATATTATTTAGCATATATAAGTAAAGATTTGAAAACTATTGAAAAATTAGAAAAAATTAAAATAGTATTGTACGATTGGTCAGGGAATAAATAAGGAAAAAAGCACTTTTTGGAATAACAATTTCAAAAAATATGGAAAATAATTACCAAAAGTTTTAGAATAAAAATATAAAAATATAACATAATGCAACAAGAGATGAATGATGTTGTAATGTCATTAAATTAGATATTTATCAAATGGAAATGGCATGAGATTAAAAACAGTAGAATTTAAAATATCGGAAATCATAAAGTAAGGAAACATTTAATGAATTACCATGTCTAAAAATATTAAAGTGTTTCAAACATTATAAATGATAAAAAGGGTATTTTTTACTTCATGCCAAACAAATGGCAAAAAGTATTTTTTATTACAAAATATATTTCATTAAATTGAGGACATGCGATTCTCAAACAACAAAATCACTGACGACAGATCGGGTCTTGCTCATCATGATCAAGCATCAAAACCTCTCCAATCAGCAAATCAATATTTAAGTATCCTCAATCGTGAACATTTTAATTATATACAGGATCATCAGTGCTTCCGAATATTGACCTAGCTTGACATATTGCCTTATTGTTTACTTGATACAGAAAGAAGAAAAATAGTTCTACACATATTTGTCGAGTGATTGACGGATCGTAGATCCGAATGATGAATACAATATAGTTGCCAAGAAAGATTATTCAAGCATATTTTTGATGTGACAGCAGAAAGTAAGATAAAAAGACATGAATAGAAAAAGACATGGATAAGATTTTCCCGAAAGAAGATAGGAGTATTGGAATCTTCTAAAATTCAGCTTAGAAGTAGGACCACGTTAGAGAGCATCGGCTATGCTTGCGGAATAGCCTCGTGCCTAAATAAAATTCTGCATAAAGTTTTATATTTGAATGTGTTTAAGAGTTCAAAATTTTTAAATTTAGATAAAATAGATTTGTGAAGAATAAAAAAATCTGGTTTTGCTGTATGTGTATACAGTTGTAGTGGGCGAACATTTTTTTTGTGTTAGAATGAAAATGGAAATGATTTTCGTAATCCTTTTTTGTTGCTGACAAGTAAATGACGAAAGAGAATAATCAATTAGTGCAGTGTGAAGGAGAGTGAAAGACAAGGAAAACGGTTAAACGTCTGAACTAGGCATCAGTCAGATGACTTCTAACTCTCTGTGATGTTCTTTCGTTTTGTGTTGACTGTACACGAGCAAAAAGTGAAAAGTGAAAGAGCAAGACAAAGATATGTCTTCTAATTAGGATGTTCGCTGAACAACGTGCGACTGTCTGAATAGAAAAAAAAATTACGCGTATTTATGTGTTTAGAGATTAAAAACGGATCACCATTTTGTTTTTCCCACGTCTATTGAACAGGTGTAGAGGCTCATCTCTTGGTCCCTGTTTAGGATGTGGTTGCCGGCATTCTCTTTTCCAATCTTTTCACTTTTCTTTTCTTTTTTATTTATTTGTTTTTCAATTGGAGTAGATAGACTGAACTATCGCCCGTTTCCCACTCCACCCACGTCTATTGAACAGGTGTAGAGGCTCATCCCTTGTTCCCTGTTTAGGATGTGGTTTCCGGCTTTCTCTTTTCCAATCTTTTCACTTTTCTTTTTTTTTTATTTATTTGTTTTTCAATTGGAGTAGTTAGACTGAACTATCGCCCGGTTCAAACTTTACCCACGTCTGTTGAACAGGTGTAGAGCCTCATCCTTTGTTCCCTGTTTAGGATGTGGTTTCCGGCTTTCTCTTTTCCAATGTTTCCACTCTCGTTTTTGTTTATTTGTTTTAATTGGAGTAGATAGACTGAAATATCGCCCGGTTCACACTCCACCCACGTCTATGGACCAGGTGTAGAGGCTCATCCCTTGTTCCCTGCTTAGGACGTGGTTTCCGGCTTTCTCTTTTTCCAATCTATTCACGCTTATGTAGCCCCTACACTCCAGTGGCCTTACCGCCTTGCTTGGGGTGATGTGATTAAAAAAAAACAAAAAAAAAACTCGTGACTGAATAATAAAAAAAAGTTTGTATCGTTTTTTTTTATTTTCACAGACGCGCGCATATGGAAAAATTTAGTGAACCAACTCTCTTACAAAGAAGGTATAAATCTATATGCTGTATCATTAGGTCATCAAATGGGGAAAGGTGTGTGTTAGGTGGAATATTCAGTGCATCCATAATCTGATAATACAGATTTAAGAAACATGGAAATGAGTTCTTAAACAGTGATATTAAATTTGGGAGTCACCTCCGACAAGTTGGAAATGCAAGGCATGGTGCATTTTGTAGGTGACCAAATTTAGATGCCACGAGTTTGAGAGAGGTTGTTGAAAAGATCTGATGATTGCGTTTTGCCCGTTTGTACTAGGTCACCATGTTTGTTTATTTATTTTATTTGTACCAATATGTTCATGCAAGTTTATATGCACCCAATTGGTTATGGTTTGTAAAGTATAGAACAAATGTTAAATTTGCACTCGTTTGTAATATCAAATTTGTTCAATGAGAGTATCTCTTCCACGAAATTGACATAATATATTACGGAAGAAATATGTTTTTTTAATGTTCTGAATGTTCTCAGTAACAGAAAATTTGTGGATATTTAGTATTCGCAAGTTACTATTGGTTTTGTTAGTTCCAAATCGATATTTTCTTCGTGAATAACAATCATTTGTTTTTTAGAACAGGACTGTTTTTTTTTTGTTTTTAAGTAATGCGTTCAGAGATATTAATTATGAACGATGGATTAATGATTTATTTGAAACGTAAATGATTAAATATGCCGACGAAAATGTACTTGTTTAAATTACGGCATCAAGCTGTTAGATATTTTTAGTGAGTCAGAATTTAGCACGTTCTGAAAAAGATCTCGACAACTTTTTTTAATTTTGAAAAAAGAGAGTGTCCAGTGTTTTGTATGAACACGAACATTTTATGACTGTTTTCCAATAACCCACTTTAAATTAATACCTTTAGAAGGCTTGTTTCTTGTAGTGTGTGCGAAATTAAATTGGTGATAGAAAACATTAAAAGGAAAAGTTTTGATTTGCAAAGTTGTTGAGCTGATGCAGGTAAAATTCATACCGAATGTTCAGGCAAATCTTGTAAGTTCATTTGAAGTCATCTGATTTGATAGTCCGTGACTCCGTTTTTACTCCAGATAGTCACTGAATCATTCTGTTTTGCTCGACCACTAAGGGGGCCAGATCAAACCGAAAATCGAATTATTCCAGTGGGTTCCGCCCACAACTGTGTTTGACTTATGTGTGATTATTTTTTTTTTTACTGAAAAACAGCTTTCTAACAGATGAAGCGTTGCTAGCTTCTTTCTAATTCTTCTGCCTAGTAGGATTATATTTCATGTTTCTACCAGTCCAGGTTTGTACAGATAAAATCTGCAGTGCATAATCTTCGTATTTTATTGCATAGAGGAGTTCTGAGTGTTTACTTCCTCGATCACACCATTTCTGAACACATTGTCTGTGTTTATTTCTCATTGATCAAACATAATAAGCATCTTTTGATTATTTCTTTTATTCCCTTGCTATAACTTTCTTACTGGGCCACTACATTCAATGAGTACATTAAAGAGAAATAAAAAATGATTGTCTTCTTTTAGATTGTAGGTTATTATAACTAACCACATAATTATTTTCTTTAGACTATATATAGTGGACTGGCTTTAAGGTGTCTTCAGGAACGTGTTCATTTCAGAGTACGCTTTTACTAATAGGAAAAAATAGAAAACGTAAAGAAAAATAAACAATGAAATTAATTTAATGATATTTTGTCGGAACGAATAAACTTCAATTAATAGCAACTTAATGGTCTAGACGACCCACTTGCAATATTTAACGATCCAAATAAGTTTCAGTTAACCAGCCTCATATGACTGACGGATATAAATAAATGGACTCTCTCCATTTATTCAATTCGATTCGTGATGGTTGCTCATATACAGACAGATTGCTGAAAGTGGAAGTTTTAAATCGATAATTCGTAGTTAATTATTGACCGATATGGCCGTCTCAACAGGTCTTAAATTTTCTTCTTGAAGCGGCCTAAATGAAAATTTTTAAAATAATTAATTGTAAGAGTCTGTGACTTTACCTAATTACAAAATTACGCGTTTGAAGAAGTCCTAATGTCAACAATAACTATTTTTAAAATATTTTAATGACTGAAAAAAATTACTTATTTTTTTAAAAAAAATTGACCTTGCCTATATGTGTGGTTACAGCAAGTTTATGGAGAACTTGGCTATGTTTATTAAATTGACTTTGAGTAAAATACAATAGAAGTCTTCACAATTTACCCCAGATTATAAGAATGTAGGAAAGTTTCAACTGTCCCGTATGTATAAATAAATGAGCATTCATTTATCAAAGAGCATAACCTCTATTTTTTGGTTGGAAATTATTAACTATGAAAATGTTCAAAGAGTAACTGTAGTAAAGAGTTTAAAAAATTAAGAGTTCCTTCGTTTTAGCAAAATGTGATTTGCCCAGATAAAAAAGTCCATGTTTTCGATGGGTGTATTAACAGGGTAGTAAGAATGCAATCTGCTTGCTTTCTTTTTGTACACAGCCAGTAGGAGAAAGAATGAAGGGGAAATAAAAAATCTGCACGAGAGAAAATGTGTGTGTATACAATTGCAGGTCGCTGGGGTCATTCTGATTATTTTCTTACTGCTTTTTATTCAGCATGGATTGTCTAGTGCTTCCTCCTGCTCTTCTCGCATTGGACAAGAAAAGTGTACAAATCGCTAAATCAGATCACGTGATCAAATTTCAACGCATACCCATATTTCGACGGGAAGAAAGATGATCAAATTCATTGAAATTTCAATTGGTTTCTTTCCGCGATTGCATTCCTTTCATTCGTTAATAATTAGTTTCACAGTTGCTCGTGAATTTTCCTTGACCTTTTCCTCAGCATGGACGTAATCTTTGTGTTTATTGCTCAAAAAATAGATTTTAGCAAAGGCTAGAATAATTTAAATTAATGAAGAAAAGAAAGTTACTTTTATTTCGTATTAACTGCAAATACATGATCAAATTGTCGGCAAACAAAACCGCAACCCAACCACATGTTCTTGTAGTTTAAAAGAGATTCTAGGAATCCGTTAGGATAAAAATAAGACCTACAAATAGCGGGAGGACTGTAGATGAGACAAAGCCCAACTAACAACTCAATTCCAGTAATAATTTCCATAACGTTGATGGCAAATTACAATCATATTATGGACCCTAACAGCGTGAATTGGATCATAATCAAAGAAATTGTCTCCTCAGCAGGTAAGGAGCGATTGTGCAACAGGATTCACCTGATCATTAACCAGCTAATGTTAGCATCAATAGCATAAAGACACACAGTTTTGGAACTGATCCCACTACAATAAAAGAACAACATGAGCAACCGGTGTCGCAGGACCGTTATACATCGAGTGTTCACACCAAATAAAAAATAACTGTCGAAACATGGAATGTGTGAAGTTTGGAAAATGCGGATAGCTGCAGAATGTCAATTAGGAGATGAGAAGGTTGAATATCAATATCTTAGGCATATGCAAAATTAGATGTCTAAACAACGGAGATTTCTTCTGTGACAAGCACATCATATAGGAAAGCATTAAAAATAATGAGAAATAATTGATAGCAGAACAAAAAATTAAGGGAAGCGTTGTGCGATACCGCCAGTTATGCAAAAAGATTTCTTTCTGTCAAACTGAAAAAAGAACTTCTATATAGTTGTTATAATATAGAATATTAGGCACCGAAAACGAAAAGCACTTATGAGATAATAGAAATTTTCTATTCCATATAAGGCAACGCCAAGGCCGAGTGTAAATCACAAGAAATGTGAATTATCACGCATGAAAGCATATGTAGGCAAGGAGAGGGAACGTGGCTACTTCAGACGAGAAAAATGCAATGACAACGGAGAAAAATGTGTCCAACATTGCACAACGAATGGGCAGCTAAAAGCCAACAATTTCAAGAACACTCATGACGATTATGGACAGAGAGAATCCCAGGAAAAGACACGAAAAACGCAATAACGACGCAACTTTAAATAGAAGATTCAGAATGCAGTTGTTAAATGCAAAAATTATCAAAGTGACGACTACGAAAACTACTACTTCTCAGTTATATGAAAAGTAAGGCCAAAAGTTCAGAGATTGAAGAAAGCTAGTGCAATACAAAAATTGCAATAAAACAACCTCTTGAACGCAAACATCTTGCAGGAAAGAAATGTAACGAGTGTGGAATGCGAAAGACGAATTAAAAAACAGAAACATGAAATGGAACACACTAAAAGAATTGTTGCTGGCATCAGCAAACGGTATCATCTCAAAACAAAACAGACATTAAAAAAATGATTAGATCACAATTGATATTATAAAATGATGCAAAAGGAAAAGAAAACAATGCCAATACAGGGAACGGAATGCAAAAAGACTAGACAAAGAATTACCGAGCAAATGCGGACAGTCTAAAAAGAATGGTTCAATGACAAATTAAAGACTCTTCATGCTCCAGGAGGATAGAATTTTACCCCTAGTTGAGCAATTTCACAGAACTTTTTTCACACGCCACTTTCCAGCAACAAAAAGTAAGCGGCCACTACAATCACAATATAACTTCAAATTATCAACAGGGGGCAAATACAATATAATTAGTTATTTATAACGTACCCACATCAAACATGCATTACTACAAAATTAATATTGCTGAAAAAATAGAACACTTCATAAATAAACAGATGGAGATTTTTTTTTTATTTCCCAACAAAGAAAATACAAAATATCGAAAACAAGTTCGTATTTCCATTATCAAAATGCCCCCAACAACAAACCGAAGTTATCGCATTTGAAAAGGACATGATAAACATTAAAAACAAACTAAAACAAGGAAAACAGCAAAGTCCAGACCCAACTAAAATGAGACCAGAAAATGATAAACAAATCAGAAAAACTATGCATACAGACAAACAAATCTAGAAAAAAATTTAAATGAAGAGGAACGACTCGCATTACCAAATTTTAAAAAGGGAATTACAAACAATAACATAGAAACAACATAACCAATGAATGAAAAAACATAGCCGCTTAACTCAGACTTGATAACGGAATCAAGCAGCTACCGAAAATTGAACTCTTCATTAAACTACTAAATAAAAAGATGATTCATAGAAATTGAAGGAGACAAATCTTTCCCTATAGAACCAAAAGAAGGTTATAGGTGAATCCCAATAAAGCAAAAGCTTCAGAAATATAAGCAATTCATGCTTAGACAAGAAATTAGAATCATCAAATTCAGAGAAATTGGTCAAATATTAAACCAGATGCCATTATAAAATTATTTTAAGCTACCTTTTGTAAAGACCCTTAAAGTTACCTTATTCGTCATATTAGAGGACCATTTGCATCTTGCTTGATCATCATTAGAGGGTTTTATCTATTTAAGAAATTAAAGTTTTATCTGCAGTGACATAAGTATATATGCCAATATATATGAACAAATATTTTGTGATGTGTATGATTTTAAAAGTATACTTATCTCTTGACATAATTTGCACATTTTAGTTCAATAAAAGTATAATTTTATTACTTGAATGGTCCTGGGCATGACGGCCAGCTGCAACCGGCACAATGCCTCAGATTGTAATTGTTTATATATATATATATATATATATATATATATATATATATATAAACAATTACATTAACAGACACAATTATATATATATATATATATATATATATATATATATATATATATATATATATATATATAATTGTGTGTACACATTTAATTTTATGTATATATATATACATATATATATAACCAAAATTATTTACCACTTACCATTAAAAACAAATAATCTGAACCCTTGTCTTCTGCACAATTATAACTACTGCCTGGGAACATATAAAATAAGAGTGATAACACACCGAAATTTCTTTTTCTAACAAATATTTGTGGACAAAGTGAAACGCATAAAACCTATACTCGCAAAGAAAGTATTTTTTGTGTAAAATTATGTTGGTTTGATTTTGTCCAGTGTCAATTACATTGCTGCGCTTTTTAATAAACCACTCTTTGCTCATTTCTATGTTATCTAAATGTTAGACAGAAGTGACTATGCAAAGCCGGTTAGTAATGTTGGATATAAGAACTTGAACAACAACAGGAACGCCGACAATAATGATATCTAATAATAAAACTCCTGGTAAAAATAATGAAGTGCTAAACAAAGAAAAATCTAAAGAAATTAAAAACAAGAGTGTCATCGTGTATTTTATTTTAAAATTATATTCAGGTCACCTTCTGCCATTAAACTGGGAATCAATCAAATATTTCAGCCTTTTATTTTTCACACCAAACCACCGATTGTTTATCGATTATTCGAAGCCGTTATTCTTGTCTGGGCATGAGCGGATGAAAAGACGAGTTTGTAAGGTAGACGACTAAAAGGCGTCTTCCGATTCTTTCAATATCAACAATGTAAAATTGAAATAATTCAAATACATTAAGTTGCACCGCAGGAAGAAGAATAAATTAATTATATAAAATCGATTTTTAATTATTTTCATTCTCTCAACAAGTGACAAGTATTTATCTATTTCAAGCATGCACGAAATACCTATGTTTTTGAATCTGTATCTAATCTACAAAATCATGAATTTCAAAATAAAATCTTATGATTTTCGGTTAATAAACATTGATTCCAACCAAGACATCAAAGCCTACCATTGCTATAATCAAGTTTATTTTAATAAAAGAATGTAATCCTCAACACAACAGTAAAGTCTATAATATCAAAGATCTAATAGATCGTAAATTATCCTAAAATATATACTTTTGATGAATTCATCTGTAAAGTAATATAAATTTAAATTAAATATAGTGTATCTTATAAAGCAGCACCTGTTTATATATTCTATTCTTCAGTTCACTGCAACCAGGGAAATACAGCCACTAAAATCTGTAGATTCACTGAGTGCAAAAAATATGAGAAATCGAAAAATAATATTAAAAAGACAGAGAGAGAGAGAGAGAGCGACATAGAGAGAGAGAGAGAGAAAGAGAGAGTTACAGGTTTAGAGACAGAGAGCAATAAAATAAATAATTGATGCCGACAAAAATATATGCTGACATCGCATTTCAATTTTTGAAGATCAAAGTTAACTGGAAAGTTAGAAGCCAGAAGAAAGTTCTACAAACAAGAAGAGCGAGAAATGAAACGTAACATAAAATATATGATTATATCAAGTAATTACAACCGTAAAATAATAATTTACTTAAACAAGTCAGGTTGTGGTTCAAACAGAAAAGCTCTTCAGAACAATTATCTAATTCAAAGTTACCATAACGCACAGGAGCTATTGAAATGAAGTAATGCAGTGAAGCATTTTCCTTATGAAACAAAACCATATCCGTCAGTTTCCTGAGATCTTTTGTTATAATATCCTCTCTCAAAAGCCGCTACACTTTATAGTGCGACCCCTTTAATTAAAATCTAGAGAAGCCATCATTTTCACCACCTAAAATGAAACCATCGTTTTCCCTGCAGAAAAAATCACATAGAATTTCAGAAAAAATCACATAGAATTCGTTAAGTTTTGAGTTTAACTTGAATGGTTTATCTCTTTGTCTCTGGCTCAAAGGAATGAACTTAATATTTTTAATGTGTTGTTCAAAGAAAACAAGATAGATCTAGAGTAAACAATGTCAGATATTCCTGTCATGTGCCCGGTCTGGTGCGCATTTTCTCATGCGTCAGTGGACTTCGCACACACCTAACTGCAAACATCATCATTGTTGTGGAGATGTATACACCTTTCTAAGAGTGTAACGTGGACTCGAGAAAATGTTATAATACTCTACCTAGAGTTATACTAGTATGCTACGAGAATGCTAGCTTTAAGTGAACGTTATAAACTACTTTAGATGTTTTTATCTTCCTATAGTGCAATGAAGATATAACTGTTGAGACGAGGATTTGTACTTACACCGAAAAGAAAAAATAAATTGTCTTCTTTCTCACCTAACATAACAGGGAATTCGAATTAATACGATTAAAATTTTATTCGTAGATAGTCCAAACGTAATACACCATGGAAGATTTTAAGTTAATTTTTCAGCAACAGCAAAAATTTCAGAAGACAGCTTTACGAAAATGCAATAACAGAAATAATTTATTATGCAAAGACAAAAACAACAAAAAATGCATATTTATGCTGTACTCAGATGCTAACTCAATTAGTAAATTCAAGTACGTCTCAGAAGAAAATATAACATTTATATCGTACTTTAAGTTCAATTTGAGAAAAAATATCAGATATATTTGGTTAAATAATAGCTAGGTATTCTGTCAAGAAAATTGTTACCGCTGAACATGAAAAACATCTGAAACTCATTTTGTCGAATACTTGGGAAGAACAGTCCATTAATGAAATTATGTCGATGTTATGAAAAATTTTGCAGTAAAGATTTAACCATTTTTATACATGTTGAGAATGCATAAACCTTACTAATGATTAAGAAAAAGATCCATATTAGTCGAGCCTAAATCTGATACATTAAAACTTGAAGCAACTTTTCCCGGACAGATTTAGATGTCTAATCTACATTAATATTTTAACATCAGACACTGTTGCAAAAAACTCAAAATATTATCAATTTAAGACAAGATACAGCGAAAATAAAAAATGTTACGTCAGATGTACCACTTATTCTGAAAAAATTAAAAATGTACAAAATCAAAAAATATTCTATTGCATTTTGTAAAGTAAAAGGAAACTTTAATCAATTTTTATATCTAAAATAAGTACAGATTTGTGTTATCATGGCATTAAAACCAAATTAGATACATTAGAAAACCGTGGATTTATAAAAACTTAGATTGCTTTGAATGTGACACGTACGGGTTAATTTTAGTAAGAAAATATGTTTTATTTATTTGCAGATTTTTCAAATGGGTTAAATCACTACATCTTTCCGTATGTATATTCTCTACCTACTCCAGAAGTTATATTTCCCAAAGTCAAAGGTAGTATTTTTAAATTGGCCTGTCTGGAGTACAACTTCGAATTGAAATGGAGGAAAAATGACAGAATTATTTGACTATCAAAACAAGTAAATGACTATACAAATTTAAAAACTAACTTTCCATGTAAAAATAGCGCAACGTATTTTCCTGAAAATTATTGATAATACATCGGCTGAATACGCCGGTGCCGTCAATTACATGTACGACACACATATTTAGACTTCTACGAAAATACAGAACGTAAAGCTGATTCAACAAGTATTTCAGAGACTCCATGACTACAGGTTCAAAATCAATAAACGGAAATGTATTTATGGATTAAATTAAAAATTTAGGTCAGCTAAATGACAAAGTCGGAAGACCATATTCGGCTTATTTCTTTTACGAATAATTTGGTTACACTAAAATCATTCATTACATTAGTAAATTATTATTATATTTATGTACCAGATATGTAGAAATTGCGAGTACCTTTAAATAAATTACTTAAGAAGTGCACGAAATGGAATTAGCCGGCGGAATATCATAATGCTCTCGAATAAATTAAAAGTTTTCCCATACATATTTTGACCCGCACCGACAAATAATAGTAGCTTTGATACATGCAAATAAGGCGAAAGAGCAGTATGATGCCATAAATTTGAAGACGGAACAGTGAAAGCAGTCGCCACTGTTTCAAGTATTCAAGAAATACGGAAAATGCTTCAAGCACATTGAAGATAAAAGCACCCAGCTATAATTTTGCATTTAATAAAATTCGCAGGATGATATAAATGAAAGCAATACATATTGAAAACTAATGATTGTCCGTTATTAACTATATTCGTTTATAAGAAATAAATGTGGTGCATTGGTTATCGGCTTGGAACGAGAAATTGCGGAGTCGAATTCGAATTCCAGTTGAATTCTCTGCATTTACTTACGCGTAAATACACTTGGGAATGATATACGTCTCTTCCTTCTTGTTATGGGTTAAATAACAGGATAGATTGTGTTCTATAGCAACCATTCTACTGCACAAAATGATTGCAATCTACTGCGGGTAAACATTCTGCCCCGTTAGTCATGATTTTTCGAGAAATGATCGCCCAAGCGTGTATCACGTATTTCAATTAATGGACGGATTGTCACAAGTGATATAAACAAAATGGAAATTCTATTGTCAAACCAATTGGGACACACAGATAACTTGTTCAAATTCATATTAAAATCTAAAAAAAAGAGTTTGAGGATACGGCGACGGCTTCACGGGAATCTGAAAGTAAGGTTAACATCCTTGTGTGTAACACTATTAAAAATTTGCCGGAGACGATAGAAAATATAAAAATTCATTTTTAAATAAAATAAAACTAAATGATATATTTAGTCAAAATACTATGAATTATGTAAAGTTGAAATTAAGTAAACTAGATATAACTCTGATAACAATAATACTGCATTTTCTAATTGTGGTTTAAAACCTGTTACGCAGAAAAACGTATAATACATTCATCACTACACAATAGTATTTTTACACAATTCAACTAAAGATATCTGGGCAATATTGACAATTATTTCCTGATGAGAAACTATTGACCAAATCTAGACAAAGATATTAAAAATAAAGTTAGAATCTCTGATGGTTTTAAATGAAAAGCAATATCACCACCTATATATTATTAGAAATGGCCGAGTAGGGAGAAACTCTGCGCAAGATATCATATGGACTTGTTTGGACCTCTAAATGTTTCATACTATTTAAATGTAGTAGGAAGTTTCACAACGTGATTCGAATTATTGAAGTGTAAACGGCCGACTTCCGCAGTAATGATTAGGTTCTTAAGTAAACTTTTTGAAGGTTGGAGTACCTGAAATAGTGGTATCCGATAATGAAACTCAGTTTACTTCTGATGAGTTTAGAATTTTTTAGTAAAGATTATGTGATGGAACACTTGACAACAAACGATCTATCATTTCATATGGAATGGTTAAGCTGATAGGTTTGTTGACACCATGAAAAGAGGATTAATGAAAGCTAAAGGATTAGAAGCAGAAAATACAAAATAATTTTTGAGTGTATATCAAATGGCGTCAAATGCAACAGCTATCGGTAACATATGACCTGCATCGCTCATGTTTTCTAGGAAAGTTTAATTTATAAATGATTACATGGGAATAAAATGAAAATTCTATAATTTGAAATTACTGGATCATTGAAAATCTGCGATAAAATTTTCTTTTAAAACTTGATGGAGGGAAAAGATGATAGGCATGAAGGTAAAATCATTCAGCGCATTGATAATATTATGTTCATTGCTCAAGATGAAAGGTTCCATCATTGAAGACATAGAAATCAATGGATATCTGAATATACACAAACGAGCAATCAGTACAATTTGCTTTACCGATGGATACAGTTTATGATACTTTTGAAGTACGTATTCCCAGTACGATTAATATAATGTGACACAAGACAAAGCATCAGAGTAATCCGACTAAAACTTTGCAAATAGACAACTTTTTGAAAGAGTATCAACGAAAAAGAAATGCATATTAAAAAAGAAGGCATTGTGGAGATGTACACATCTCTCCAGAGTGCGACGTTAACTCGATCTAATATTATAATGCTGACGTCAAGAATAATCAAAGAAGAATTCTAGACAACTAGAAAACTGCTACAATATTGCTAGCAAAAAGCAAACTTCATATGTTATTACAGATTACAGTAAGACTACGTCGACTTATGCAGCATTATATTACTTTGTTTGCGTCTTCTTCATTCAATGCGACGAAGTCATATCAATCATGGACAATTTTTTAAGCAGAATATTATTAACTCTCTCACAAAGGCAATGATAATAATACTGGCAATATGTTATATAGTCTATAGCTTATTATTAGACAGTAGTAGGTTTAGAAAGTTCACAACGTGGATCACCCTAAAAATAATACTTTACCTCACAAATATATCTACCCCCTTTGTAACTACTGATAAATCTGGAAGGTACCTTTTAATTTTTTTAATCATTTCACCCCAAGCAAGGCATTCCACTGCCACTATTGCGCAGGGGGTTTCATAGGGGAAAGTGATGAGAAAGAGTGGTTATTTATAGGGAATGTCGGAAGGAGGGTAGTAGAGAGATGAGGATAACGATGATGGGGGTTGGGTAGATGGGAAGTGTGTTTGAGTGAATGGATGCAAGTTAGTGTGGTAACAGGTGTCTATTGACCTTATATTTAAATTACAGATTCTCCGTTGGATTTTGTCAAAACCCCCGAGGAGAATGTCAGGGGCACCCGACCAGATATGGCAGCAGTATTCAGTACACGGGCGGATGGTAGCTTTATATATGTGCAGGATGGACACAGAGGTAAAAACTTCCGGGCCCTGCACAAAGAACCGACTTTCATAGCATCGGATTTAGCAATTGATTCGATATGGCCATTCCACTTAAGGTCTGCTGAGAGTGTTAAACCAAGGATACGTAGTGTCTTACTCTCAGGGAGGCAAGCCTGTTCCATGCTAATGGGAGGTAGAAGTGATTGTCTATGATGGTTAATTGATAGCAGCTTCGTTTTGGAAGCATTAAAATTTACGAGACATTTCTTACCCCAGTCCACCACGGATTGGAGGTCCTTCTCAAGCTCGGCAGCGAGGTTTGCTTTGTCGCCCACACCAGATTTTTGATCGAGGCGATAGTAAACTGTGGTGTCATCGGCGTAGATGCCTACATGGGATCTTATAGCATCGAGAACGTAGGACCTAGGATAGAACATTTAGAACCACCCGCGTTCGTATGGTAGTTTTGGGAGGCATCTCCGTTTAATACAACCTTCAATGTGCGATTAGAGAGGTATTAGGTCAAACAAATGTCCAGTCATACCATAACTGCGCAGTTTGCGTAGGAGGCCAGCATGCCAGAGTCTGTCGAACGCTTTAGATATATCCAAAGCAACGGTTCGAGCTTCGCAATTCTTGTCGAGAGTCTGGATGTCAAAATTATGATACTTGAGTTTAATCTTTTTAACTGAAGGCTTACATAACGATACATTATTTTCTAATTTTCAAAAGAATACACTTTAAATTTGAATTTTTTGAACAGTTTCACATCATTTACTGAATAAAACATGTTGTTAAGAAGAAAAGTTGAAAATTTTACTTAAACGATTTATCACTTCAAGCACCATTCCTTTATAGTCACTCTTAAGATCTTTTCAGTTAACATTTGCAGTTTTTCGTAATAAACGATGAAATATACATGTAAAATTGAAGCAAAAGTCTCTTTTTGATATGTAAAAAATGTATATTGTACCTACGTATTATTCTTTCTTTACGAGCCAAATAATATTGATATGAACAAAAAAATAATTTAAATAAGAACTAGATCACTTATTCCCGAAAAACAATTTAAATATTTGTGTTTTTCACTTAAATTAGCCGTTTGTAGATTTGATGTTTATTTAAAATCTGCTGCATTATGCTATTAGCCTTACAAGTGAAGTAAGAATTTTCTTGAACATGCTAGACGTTTAAAAAACACATATTTTGAATTACAAAAGAGCAATTTCAATTTTAATGTCACATTAACGATGTCATTAAATTAAAAGATGAGGTGACTTGGCAAATTGTGTTAGTCAAATTCTGTGATCTTAGTTACTTTTATCCTGGTAAATGGTGGTATGATAGCGTCGTCTTCCAGTCTCTGTGAAGAGTTCACAGAATGATATATAGTGTAATATGTAATTTGGAGTAATACTGGGCTGTCCGGAAATTTCATACTGATTCTCAAGCAAAATTAAATAATAAAAGAAAAGTGTGCCATTAAATATTTCCTAAATATGAATAATTTCTTTGCACAACATTTTTTTCCATTTTTCCTTCAACCTAAAATTCTGTCTTCAGTGAGTTTCGGTGCCTTCTCGGCAAAGAATTCATTAATAATATTTTTTTATGTCAGTCAAAGAATTCAATTTTTTTTACGACTGACATTATTTTGTAAAGAACTAAATAAATTAAAATCCAAACGTGTTGAATGTGTGGGTAGACCAACACATTCCATAGAAGCTCCAACATTTTTGCAGGATCTACAAGTTATGACATTATTCCGCCTATCCTGTTTACAAATTCTAGATGTTTTTGTTGAAATACTGGGAACAGTACATTGGAGAACTAACTGTCTAGTGATTTAATAGCAGTTCATAGTACAGGATACTTTTTCAATCCAACAAGATGCACAGTATGAACTCTTCTTAAGATGAAGACCAGCTTTTGGCGTGGCTCATGTTCCTTACTTAAGAATTGTTTTCGCAGAACATTGTTGTAAACGATCAATTTCTTATCCCCCATCCCAATTTGCGTTAAAGGAATGTGCATCTTTATTTCGTTTATGCAGCAAATTACGGTTAGAGATGCGATTCAACCGATTGTTTTCACTGACATAATATGATGTCTAAACATCGAAGCGATTTAAGTACCGAAGCTTTACTAATTTCCCTTATTAAGTAAATTTTGATAATTGTAATATTTCTGCCATTTTCAACGTTGTGAAATGCTGGTTATTATCAATTAATGCCTTGATATGGTGATTATCTGTAGTGATTGTCTGCCTAAGCGGTCTTCATCACAAAGCCTATAATCACTAACTCTAAACTTAGTGAAGAACTTCCATACAGTAATGTTAAAATGTTAACTGAAATAACTCTAATGTACGCAAAGCATATATATATTTGCATGCAGGCTATTTTTGCCTTACGGCAATAAAAAAACATCAAATGTCTATGCATCTTTAATCTTCTTTTTTCATAGGAATTCAAAATTGACTCGATTTCAGACATTTTAATATTTGGTTGTCAAAAGATAAGCTCAACATTGCAGTAATCCGAAATGGAAACGTAATATATATATATATATATATATATATATATATATATATATATATATATATATATGCGTTCCAGACATTTCATCTGAAAATCCTCAAGTAATTTTCTATGTGATGAGTAGTGTGTAGGTTTCGCAATTAAATATAAGAGCTGTCAGAAAGCAAGCTTTATATACACACGCCTTGGTGTGGTTAGTAATGTCACGAGCTGCCCATAATCTCTTTCAATTCTTCTGAAACACAGAGAGGCTTTCTGAATACGTAGATATATTTCGACATCCAGTGAGCAATCTTTTGTAATTGTGATGCAAAGATAAAACATGTTTTCAACTACTCCAAGTCTTGTTCCTTAAAGAAAAATATTGGATATTAATAGAGAAAGCAGGATAATGAGATATTTATAATTCCTATCAAGTTTTGACTTGAAGTCTTCAGTAATTTGCTGTGGATGCCATCTACACCAGGTGCTTTATAAGAGTTAATTTTTTTGGTTTTCATTTCTGATTTCGTTAATAGTAGTTTGACGATGTATATGCTCCATAATGTCACACTATCTGTAATGGTGTTATCGACAGAAGAATGATTATTATAAATAAATGCTCTTCTTCCCGTAAATAATCTCTTTTTTCTATGATGGTATTGACATTGTCTTTTGACTTCAGAGTGTGTAACAGAGAATGTTGGAAGACAAACATTTGACGTGTCAACGAATAAAACTATTTAGAGTTTTTCTGTTCCATGTTTTTGGAATATCAAAAGCCATGTTCTCCCACCAAATTTTCATCATACGTAGTTAAAGTTGTACGGTTGAATTGTAGTTTTTGTAAGCTTTGTCACCTGCTAGTTTATTTTCAATGCTTTACTAAATTTTCATGAATAGTGTGCTTAGTTGCCAATAACTGGATGGTGTAAATGTTATTGTGCTCAAGCGAATTTAATGAGTCCTCGTTCTGTAAAATATTGCACCTCGGTCTCTATTGAATAAACCTGGTACCTAACGTTCTCTCAGGTGCTCTAAATAGTTTCTTTCCTCATACTCCATCCATACGAATTCTTTAAAGAATACACAGTTTGAACAATGTAGCGCAGATACACTCTTTCCAGTCTCTACATTAAAATTATATTAACTATCTAATTAAGTTTAGTCTAGAAAACGGATGACTTTTGCATCCAAATTTACAATTATTAAAGCGGCATTAAAGTTTGAATTATAATGATGTCTCCACTATGCCACATGTGTTAGCTCTCGTGAGTTCTTATAAACTGGAAAATCAGTAAAGTATGAAACAGCTATCATGCTTTCTTATATATATTTTGAAGACAATGCTTTCCAGTGAATATTTTGTACAAAGAATAAAAGAGGTACTAAAATATTATTAATCAACCTTTGAGAAGTCAGTAAATTCATTACCGTAACGCGATGGAAGAATTATGAACAGGAATATTAATAATCGGCAGAAAGAATAATTAGAAAAGTGTAATCAGGAAAGCCCTAGATAGCTATTATTATTGCATTTAAATTTTTATAGATTAAATTTAGCTGTGAATTACAGAGCCAGAAGGGAGTTCGATGAACAAGAAGACCGGGAAAATAAACACTACATCTAACCAGCTTAACTGGAGATTAATGGGATTTTTTAACTTTAAATTCATAACAGAACAAAACGAAGATCTCGTCTGGAAAATTACTATAAAACGGCAAAGAGAGGCAACCTTAGGACGCTAGGTAAGTGAACAAAGACGAACCGCCTGATCAAGGCCTACATTTTTGCTGATTTTTCTTTCGATGTTATCAAGTAACTCAAGGATTATAACAGGGACACTGAACCATATGTAGCAGGTATATTCGAGGTATGGTACAATGGAAAGCATACACATATGTAAAATCGATTCTAGAGATGAAAACTGTCTTGCGCGATACAATGAACCTATTTCTCAGTAGCTGACATAGCAACAGATTCAAGATAGTCCTTCTAGTTTACCTCAGCTGAAAACGTTAGCCGTAAAAGATGCAACGAGTCAATTTATCCGAGAATAGGATCAGTTATGTTGAGGTGGAGACAGAATGGCGTCTCTCAGATGCTTAATGGCGAGAAGTTTAGGACTAGAAACGTTAAAATTAACAAGCCATATTTTGGCCCAATTATCTTGTTGTGGTTTTGGACATAAGCTGCCATTTTTATCTTGGTGAATTGATCAGCCTTACTATTGAGACAGGAGTAATTGGTTGATTCATTCAACTGATGTTATCGGGAAGATCATTAATTAAAATTACAAACAGTGCAGAACCAAGGATAAAACTTTGGGGTCACACACGTTTTTAAGAAAACATACAGACGAGAGTAAATTTCATTTCACGATTAAATAGGAAAACTGGATCCGCCCAAAAAAGTGTTCGGAGACTCCGTAACTTTTCAGGTTGCGGAAAAGACATATTCCAAACACTGTCAAATTCCTTCAAGATGTCTAAAGATACAGGGCGGGCTTTATCGTTATTATCTAGAGCATTGCAGTCTCTTTTCGTAATTAACGTCAATATTTGATGTGGAGAAAAAGAAACGAATTTCTTGACTAAGATTAAGCCTACGATGAGAGTTGATGGACAAATACACTATTGATGAGTGTCTCTGGGGGTTTACCAAAAACTGGTAGTAGGCTTATAGGGTGAGAGTTGAAAGGGTTGGACAGCTCCCGAGAGTTATTAAAAACTGGAAAATCAGTAAAGTAAGAAGCAGCGAGGATTTATTATAGAGTTAAGAGAGAACAGGAGCCAGTTCCTGAGCATATTTCATAATGATTATTACAGAGGGATACCATGAGGTCCGCAAGGGTATGTAATTTACATATGATAGCATAAACCACGAAAGGCTTTATATGCTGAGCACTCAACATATACTCATTAATATGAAATAAGTTTGGCACTGATTTTCGAAAAGAGTCAAGATTAAAGTTTGAGAAAAACGTTTTAAAAGTTTAAAAAAGCATACAGATTTATCAGAATAGAAAGATAACACTTAGAATTAATTGCAGAGAACCTGAAATTTTATAATTCATTACTACAGAGCCGAAATTAATCGTGAGAGCTAAGTTGTTGCAGCAACAGCAAAGTGTCGCCAGTTATGTCAAGAGCGGTAACAATATTATAACCGAAAAGTTTCCTGTGTACTATATCGGTCGAGTATGTTGGTGTGAACGATGGAGTGGATTGAGGTTTCTCCTATCGGCGACGTCACTCAGAAAATCATGAAGTGCGTCCCACTCAGTATGCTGTTAACAGAAAGTCTTATGAATATCGCGTTACTCCCTAATAGGTGATTGTAACGAAATATCAACTGCTAAAACAGTGTTGTCAGAGTTACAGAAAAGGCATTATTACGAATATCGGAAAGAGCAAGTAGAGGAGCTAAGAAATTAATCAAGTAGTAATCTCATCAATCGATGGCAGAAGTGCATCGAATTTCAAACTCTGAATATGACAAATTTAAACATTTTTACAGTTATTTTTAAGAATAAAATCACCTTTGTGAAACCTGCACTCATTTTTGTATCAAAATAATAATTCTTCTTCTTCATCTATGTGCCATGTCCCTTCAGGACGTAGGCGATCATGGCTCTTCACGTCTCCCTATCCCTTGTGACTCTTAGTATGTTTGCTCATGTTGCTCCTGGCAACCCCTGTTCCGTCATCGACCTGATCAGGCCCTGCAAATATGTTATCCGCTGCCTTCCTCTGTCTCTCCTTCCTTCTATCTGTCCAGTCAGTATCAGGTTCTCCAGGCTCTCCTTCCTCATCGCATGTCCCAGGAACTTCAGTTGTCTCTTCCTGATGCTCAGCATCAATTTCCTTTTTGTTACCAATCTTTCTAAGGCCTAGTCGTTGCTTGTATGCTCAGTCCACGATATCCGTAGCATCCTTCTGTAGAACCACATTTCGGCCGCTCCCAGTTTTGTCCTCATTTTTGATGATATTGTCCAGCATTCACTGCCGTATTGAAGAACTGACATCACGTAGCAGTCTAGCACTCTTTTCTTCGTTTCTATTGAGATTTTCCTGTGTGTTAGTATTTTGCTCATCTTCTGGAACGCGTCCTTTGCCATGCCAATTCGCCTTCGGATCTCCTTGTCGCACTTTCCATCTCCTGTTAGAACACTTCCTAGGTACTTAAATACTTGTACTTGTTTAATTCTGTTATCCCCCACCTGTATTTGTCATTTTGGGTTGTATCTTTTGCTGATGACCATGCACTCAGTTTTCTTAAAGTTTATTTGTAGTCCATCTTGTCACTCTCCACTGCTACTTTCTGTATGAGGTTTTGTAGTTTCCTTTCCATGTCCGCAATCAGCACTGTATCGTCAGCATACCTTATGTTGTTCAGGTTGTGGCCTCCAAGAACAAATCTTGGCGTGTCATCTAGTGTTCTCAAAATATTCTCGCTGCATGTGTTGAACAAAACCGGTGAAAAGACACATCCTTGTCTTACGCCTTTTTCTATCTTTTTGTATCTACTGAGGTCGTTACCTGTCCGTATGCAGGCCGTTTGCTGCCAGTAGAGATTCTTGATTATTCTTATGTCTTTGCCGAAAATGTCGAGGTTGCCTATCATCTCCATCAATTCTTTGTGTCGTATTTTGTCGAATGCTTTCGCGTAATCAAGTCTTTCTTCATTTGTAATGCCCTTTCAGAGAGCATCCTAATCATGAATATGGCGTTCCTTGTTCCAGTGTCCTTGACGAACCCGCACTGTTCCTGCCCTATCTCTGGCCTGATTCTGCTTCTCGCTCTATTCATCAGGTTTCTGACAATCAGTTTTGTAATGTGACTCATTAAGCTGATAGTTCTGTGTAGTTCGCACTCGTTTGCACCAGGTTTCTTCGGCAGCGCTATAAATATCGACTTGCATAGGTCGTCTGGTATTATTCCGCTGCTATAAATTTCGTTAATGTCGGTAATCTTTTCTATGTCATATACTTTTAAGGCTGTCAGCAGCTCTATCACTATGCCATCTGCACCAGGTGCTTTGTTTCTGTTCATTTTGGTCATTGCAGCTTCCACTTCCGATTTTAGTATTTCCGGTCCATCCATCTCATTGTGTATTCTCAGTTGTTCTCTCTTGTCGCAAAAGAGATCCTTTGTGTATTCTTCCCATCGCTGGAGTATTTCCTCTTTCTCTCATATGATTGTCCCATCCTTGGATTTTATGCATCCTGTTGAGGAGCAGATTTTTTGTCCTCTCAATTCTCTTATCTCTTTATGCATCTCTGCTTTGTTGTTTCTGCTCAGTCTCTCTACTTCTGCACATTTGTTGTTGAGCCATTCCTCTTTGACTTGTCTGCATTTGTTCCTTATCTCCCTGTGTAGGTTTTTGTACTCTGCTCCGTGTCTTGGCGTTATTTTTTGTCTCCTTTTCATCTCTTCGGTCATCCACTCGTTTTTTCTTCTGCGTCTGATTTCCTTTGGGGCTATGTTGCTCGCTGAGGTTACCATCCCTTCTTTTAGTGAAACCCATTTTGAGTATCATTTTCCAATTTGTTCTTCATATTTCTTTCTCACGCTGTTATTGTATTCTTTCTACAGGGTGAGATCGTCCTCTAGTGTGTCGCATTGGAGCCTTGGTGATATGCTGGGCTTCTTCAGTCTTCGGAGTTTCACTTTTAGTTTGCATATGACTGGGACGTGGTCACTTCCGTAGTCAGCACCTGGGTACGTTTTGCATTGGACTACTGCGTTCCTGAATCTCTTATTTATAGTTATATAATCTATTTGGTTCTTCGTGTCACCTCCTGGACTTCTCCATGTCCATAAACGTCGTGGGTGTTCTTGGAACCGGGTGTTAGTAATGACCTGGTCATTGGCTGAGCACCACTGGATCCATTTTTCTCCTCTTTCGTTGCGCTCTCCTAGTCCGAAGTTGCCGTTCGTGTCTCCTTCTCTATCTTTACCTACCTTTGCATTTAAGTCCCCCATTATTATCCTAACTTCTCGGCTTTTGCACTGAGCCTTAGCACTGTCCAGTATTGAATAGAAAGATTCTATTTCGTCCTCCGAGCTTTGAATTGTTGGCGCATAAACTACTATGATAGCTATATTGAGGGGCATTCCCCACAGTTTAACCAAGAGGACTCTCTCTGACAGTTGCCAGTATCCAAGTACACATCTCTTCACTGGTTTGTTTAGTATTAAAGCGACCCCTTTTTCGTGTTTTTTACCTCCTGCATATATTATCCTGTGGGTGTTGCTACTGAAATCTCCGTTATTAGGCAATCTTGTTTCACATATGCCTAGGATGCTGATATTCAGTTTGTTCATCTCCTGTTTGACATTCTCTAGTTGTCCACAGTTCAGTGTCCTGACGTTCCATGTTCCTATAGTGAGTTTGTCTTTGATACGCACAGTTGCAGGATAACGCTCTAGAGACACCTGTTGCTCATGTCGTTCTTTCCCGGGCGAGAGACAAATTTTGGAGTAAAATGTCCCCTTTACGGCGTTGGTGCTAACAGTCGCCGGATGACGGTCAGGTGGCACCAGTTGCTCATGCCAGTCCTTACCGAGCGAGGAGTTGCTTCCTTGGGAAGTAACCCCCTTCACGCTGTTGGCTTTGATATATTTGTTGTAACTATCCATGATTGAGCGGAGTTAGATAGTGGAGTGGTATCCCGTTGCCTTCTCCACGATGGTTTATTGAGACATCACCTCTAGTTAGCTGACCGTTGACTCTTTGAGAGTTCTTTCGCCCTTTGTAGGTTTATATTTTTTGGACCTACAGGGATGCTAACGTCCCAATTTAATATACATATAATTGATGTAAAAAAAATACTACGTTTTAACTTAGTTAAAGTCGAAACGGCCTTCAGACAACCGAAAATTTTGTATATTTTTATAAAACAAAAATAAATGGTTAAAATAAAACAGATACAAACTAGTCTAAATTATAAGAACCTCACAGCAGTTATTACGATCAGCATACGTTACCAATAGTCACAAGAAATAAGATGCATATTCGACATTTTTGCAGTTATCTTTTGACTTTCTTTGGTTCTTCTATCAAATTCATACTGATGCGGTGCTGCTAGGAACACGTGTGGGTTTTTTTTGGGGGGGGGTGAGGAAAAAGGATTGGTAGGAGAGAAAGGACGCTAACATTTTTCTTTTGTTTTTAGACTGAGGACGGAGAGAAAAAAAGTTCATTTTAAATTCTATAGAATCCTATTCTTATGGTAGGTACAGACAAAAACAAAAAAATTCAAAATATAGTCACTCTGAAAGAAAATATATGTAATAAAATATACATAGCATGAATTAAACGAACATTAAACATTCAGAGAAACACATGAATTTTCAAACATAATTATATTTATATTCATTACACAAGCCCATTATTTCATAAATTTTGTTTTTTGTTATCTTTTTTCTGTTTGCAAAATTTCGCAATGTAATTTAGACGTTGTTTTCTACTGTCCCTCCTCATTTAACAAGTTATGTTTGTATAACATTTTTCAAGCCGTCTTTGATTCATCTCGTACCTTAGAAATGTCAAAAGTCTCTTGTTGAGGTTAAGTATAAGATTCATTTGTGTATGCATTTTTCCCGCAAATTCATCGTTCCACACATGTTTAATTATGGTATTCTCAGGATCCTTCTGTAGAACCACATTTCTGCAGGTTAAAATGTTTTATTTATCTGTGAGATGATTTTCGAACATTAATTGTCATAACTGATATTACATAACAGATCAGTACATTTTTCTTTGTTTATTATATGTTTTTTTTTCTTAATATGCTGATGGGATTTTGTGAAACATATTTAGCTATTCCAATTCGTCTTCAAATCTCAGTGTTGGATTCTCTATTCTTTGTTATAACATTTCCCAGATATTAAAAATGTTGCATTATGTTTTATATTGGTATCTTCAGTTTACTTATTCTCTTGTGAATTTCTTCCTTTTTTAAAGGCTATGAATGAATTTCTTATTTTATAAATCACACTTTGTACTTTCTGTAAAATTTCTTGAATTTCGCTTTTCGAGTCAGCTATCATCTGTGTCATCTGCATATTTCATATTGTTAATTGTGTTGCTGTCAGTAATGCATCTGTGTATGTTTTCTAATTGTCTCAAAATCGTTTTATTTTATAGGTAGAATAATTCCGGTAAGAGGATACGTCCTCACATTAATTTTGTAATGTTGTAGTTCTATACAAGTTGCAGTTTTCTTACCAGTAGTTTCGCTTTATAAATAGTGAATGTTTTATTCACCGTAACAGTAAAATTTGTAAAAGAAATAAATTATTAAATTAGATATATTCACTGCTAGGTAATGACTATGTATTACATTTAATGTAAGAAAGGAAATTACTTCTAAAAGTGATTTAACAGTTTGTTTGTCTGTTTGTTTGTTTTTTCCGCTAACTTCTATTTCAGTAACGGAAAACTAATCGCAATAACTTTAAATGTTTTCTCTTTATTTTAATTCAGCATATATTAAATTATATTAAAATATTGGAACACATATATGGTTATGCGTCAATATGCTTAAACTAATCAATGACAATGTCGTCAATGTATTGATCCATATAATTATTTGTTTGTAAAAATATACACAGCTCAGCAGATATAATATTTACATGAAAATTATCCCGATCGTTATTAGTCATGGTTTTCTATAAAAAAAAATAACTTGTAAACAGTTAATAACTTGTAAACAGCTAATAATTGCGTAGACATATATATATATATATATATATATATATATATATATAAGCAATCAGAGTCTAATCGTAGTGATGAGCTGTGATACAGCGAAATAGATCTGTCTGCAGATGACTATTTGCGCTCTCACACCCTGATTGATCACTCTGGAAGAATGGGGGACTTTAAAAAACAGTAGCTACACTGGCATGTACGCATCGCTCATTCACTAATGAATTAGAGCACTCTGGCTATTGGGCGTGTATAATGGCAATATACATGATAAAAAGTCTGCCTTCTTCTACCGTGCGCCAATGGTCCAGAGGTAGAACCGCCACTTCGGTCAGGTTTCAATCCTGGGTTAAAACAATCGGAGTCTAACCGTATTGATGAGCTGTGATACAGCGAAACACATCTGTCTGCGGATGACTATATATATATATATATATATATATATATATATATATATATATATATATATATGAGATTTCCCCTTTTTCTTTTTCTTTTTATTAATATTTATAGTGGGTATCTTATCTATTCCTTTCTCGTTCGTAGTGGGATTCCGTTCTAGTAAAGGTTATTTGTATATTGTTGCAGGTTAACGGAATTTGGCCTTGTGATAGAGAGCCCACTATAAGTCATAAAATGATTATAAAATCAAGAAAAGCAAATTTAATTGAAAATAACATTTATATATACACATATCAATTAATGTTTTACAATTAATGCAATACTTGAAATAAAGGTCCAACGGAGGTTAGAATGTCCATGGCAAATAATGAGCTGAATGAGATAAAACTCTTAGGAATGTGGGGAGCGGAGATATGTGAAGAATGTCTTTGAAGTAATCGCTGAGGTCAGTAAGTACTTTTGAGACAATAAAGAAAGAAAGAGGCAAGCATAGTAGCCGCTCGACTTAAGTCAAGAGGAGAAACTGGTTAATTACGCCTGTCTTTCTGTCTGCTGGGGTCTTGTCTGTATCCGCTTTTTATATCTGACTTTTGGATCAAAAGCAGCTCGTTTTGTATTTCATACTTGAATTTGATTCTGGATTTCCCATTGGCTGGTAAATAAAATTCGCGTAGGCTCGCGAAAAGGAAATTGATATTTGATTAATTTTTAATTTTTCAACCGGAACATCTGAGCGAATACACCTGCGCAGAGACGACATTTGTTCATTTGCTTTCTGGTAGGTATAGAGCAAACATCACCACATATTACAACAGTAGAGTAGTGTGTAAAGCATGATATGAAATTTGCATTTCATAAATTATTCCCTGATTGATTGCTTGTATTGTCGTTAAGAAACATTCATCAACATAAAAAAGCAAGCGATTGTGTTTCTGCGGAAGAAATATCAAGTGGTAACCATTATATAGTTAATCACCTTTTTTCCACCGTTTTCAATACATATGCAACACTGGCGTAAATCATTTTCGAGCAATGTCGAGAAAGCTAATTTGTGGAAATATATTAGGGAGGAAAAGCTACAATAGATTTGTTAAGATTGTTGCAAGTGACACGCATAATAAAAGCGCACAGTTGTTTCTCTCTTACACGATGAATGAAAAGCCTTTCTAAAAAAAAAGCTCGGGAAACAAATCTTAAATTTTAGCAAATATATATTTGCTGACTGTGTAGTTCTTCAACACTGCACAGCCTAAAGCCGATCAGCATGCAGGCTGATGAGGATACGGACATTAAGTCCGTATATTGTTCTCGCCAGAACGAAAATTATTGATTATATTTTCATAAGGTGTTACTTACTTATTGGACAACGCTCGCAATGGAAGACGTCTGAATTCAACGATTGATCGTTTTTAAGACTTATTAGCATAATGCATGTCATTTAAATACATACTTTTAGATTATATGATACTTTTGTGTATAATAGTTCCTTAATGATACAAGTCATACACAATGAGTCATATCTGTAGAGTTAAGAAATTAATTCATATCATTCTCAAGCGTATTTGCGCATCATTAAATAAACTCTCACTAAAATAGAAACTCGGCTCTTACCATTCGCAGACATAAATATACAGAAGCTGATATTCCCAAACCCATTTCTGTTTGTATACTGACTGGTTTTGACATTGCTAGTCGTAAAAACACAGATGATAATGTGAAATGTCATGTTCGGTTTGTTTTGGAAATGTTAAACCTAGAGTAGTAGCAGACGGCCGTTAAATGTGACATGTAGAGACTGCATCATAGTATGGCCTCAGGTTTGCTCAGCGAAAGAATTTACTGAAACAGGCTTCTATTCGCGACATGGCACTGAAGTAACACGACATTTTGGGACTGTTTATGAGATCAACCTCTCTAGACGCTAAGCTATCAGGTTCCTAATTCGTAGTCAGAAGCTTCAAACCAAAAACTGACAGCATGGTACCCTCAGTATGAAGAGACGTAGACACCATTCACACACATCGCATATAATTCGCAGAAGCAATGCTAATAATGCTTGAGAGGAAGAAAAGACTATGAAACCACTTAACCACTTCCTAAAAAGGAAAGAAGTGATGAGACTCTGCTCTCGTTTCAAATGACAGGGAAGAACAAATTAACCGGGATGTAGAGGGGCATATTTTCTACTAGAAAAAATGTACATGTCGATAAACATTAGGAATTAATTTGTATTTTACTAAGCTTTAACTGAGTAAAATTTGAGAGTTCTGTTACCCACAGTTTCAATATAAAGGCTTACGAGAAACGCAGAGAAACCAGCATTAAATTTGAATATTTTTCTGTCGGTTGCGCTAAGGGAAATTGAAAAGTTGCTAAATGTAAAATAGGAATTAAAATATTAAATGATATCAGGAGATAATACTATAATTCGATTGTTTTAATTTAACAGACTTTAAATAATTGTCTTCAACTATCATTTCTTTAAATAAATCAGTTTTGTTTGCTTATTCTCGTTTTTATCATTATCATTATTCTTCTATAACTGCAAATTGACTAATGTATGCATATAAATTCGAACCTTTTATATTTTATAACTTATTCAATCAAAAGATATATATATATTTAAATTGGATTGTGCATTTTGTGCTATCCTGTATAAAATTACGACATCATTTTGCGTTGCTCTTTTAATCATGACAACAATTCATTACAGGAATATAACTTTATTAATTTACATACCATGTTGAAAGGTACAGAATATATCTGCTGCCTCTATATATATAAACCCTGCTATTGATGAATTTTCCAAATTAAACATCAATGAAAATAACACTGACATAAGATTTTAACAGATATATTTACCAAAATTACTCCAAAATATATTGTAATATTAAATAGAAAATAGATGGACTCCTTGTTGAAGATGGTGAATGCTGCCATAATCCTTGCCTTCAGTTTATCTCTGGTGCAACAAAGAATTTTGTTGGCTTTTCGTTCAATTTATATATAATAATCAAGGGTATTGTATTCTGGGAAATTACCTGTCCCGATGTAAGTGTGATGTGATAGCAAAAAATATCTGACAGCCGTGACTTGAATCTACTGCTTGTGTGGCATGCTATAGCGTTACGTTGCCAGACATGAGGTCTTCCAGCAAAGAACCGGTTGCTCCAGGGAGGCACTGCTTCCTCATGGCACTTGACGTGAATCTCCGTATTGATTTTCATGCCCTGTTGGAAAATGAATGGAGTTATCAATTTTACATATTAAATCAATATAAACACCATGATCTCGAGTGGATATATCAACCAATTCTTCTTGAATCCTCTGCACTGTTCTCAGATTCACACTGAACAATTCTGAAATGTTCCTACAGAAGCTTCCGCCGCGAATGCCAAGCGGTATAGCGTACCGTTTCCAGATTTGTGGCCGATTGAATTGCGCCAGGATTTTCCTTTTCTCACAGGCTATACACAACTGGTACGGCTATATCGTGTTGAATGCACCGGTTCCCGTTGGATTACCCAAGTTAAGCAACATCGAGCCTGGTCAGTACTTAAATGGGTGACCATTTAGTATACCAGGTGCTGTAAACGTAAGGACCAAGAATGGTCCACCGGTTTTGGGATTTTGGGGTTGGGTGCAGGGCTAACATGCCTGCTCCGTAAAAAACAGTTTGTTACAGAAACAACAACAAAAAGTTGCTGCCCTATGCACCATCTGGGTGTGATGGATAAATGATGATGATGATACACAACTGAACTTACTATAATTTGCATTCGACAAAATCAGAAACAAACAATGACTGCGCAAAATTAAAAATATAAAATGGTGACAATTTACCTATTGCACAATGTGTATACATATACACCTTATTATATAGATATGCAGAGATACTACCATATAAGATAATCAGAATGTCAACTAAACTCACTTCTCCTTGTGTAGAATGGAAACAAATGTGCTGTGCTTGTGCGTGCGTATGTATTTACTTAGGACTGATATTCTTTAGTCAAACTTTTTCCATTCTTTATCCAGTCTTTTGAAATCCATGCATTGTGTCCATTTACAATCTTATAAATAAGACTTTCATTTGGTTTATCGCTGATGCATATTTTCAAATCTTTTGCGTCACCCATCGGGACTGAAGTATTTTACGATTCATCACAAGTTCTCATGACACTATAAAAAAATTTAAAAAATGCTTTTACGTTCAAGCAAAAAATAACGCACTCCCCATTATTTAGAAATGCAATCTTAGAGAACATTGTATGGGGAAAATATGCGGTTAAAACTATTGAAATGTCGGCATGATTCCATTTGTAAGTGAGTAATCATCAGATATTGAAACCTCTTTTACCGTAGCTTTTTCTGCACCCAGTATTAAGTAAAAAAAAACACTTGCGAACGGTTAACATCAAAAATCAAATTATTATTAAAGTGATTTTCAATATCATCATCATCACGGTAATCATCACGGTAATCATCTCATCATCTTCATCATCTTTCTCTTTTTTCTATAGTGTGTAATTTAAATACATGGCCGAACATGCCTCTATACTGTGCAATGATTAATTATTACAATTGAAAACTGCCACATGGTTTTGGCTGTTATTTTGTATTAATATTGCAGCAAATATTATTGCGGGAGCATAGATAATGAATATACGTTTTACTTTATTTTTAATAGCATTATTGGATTTGAATTTACGACAGAAAAGGTAATCATAAATATATAGAGTTATATTTTAATTTTTAATACATCCTTCTATAGCGTAGCCATTCCTTTATTTTATGTTGGTATTTATATTTCATTTTACTGTGTTTATGCTGCAGATTTAGAAAGCGAGGTTTTGTAATGAAACGATCAGAATATCTCTTCATGCATTTCATGCATTTCACTTTTATACTACTTTTAATCCAAATAATTTTTCCAGATTATTATTATTCTCATTGAGCTTTGGTTGGTTGGTTTCATTTTAAAATTTCATTATTTAAAATTAATTAATCTTCATTATCAACCATTTTTCTAAATGATTTTTTCTTTTCATTGTATATATGTCTCATCCCTATTTACTTTTATAGGTAGGTTTGATTCTTTCTTCATCTCACATATCACTTAACTTGATTTATTTATTTATTTTACTTCTTTACCGATTTGACCCTTTTTTTACTGTCTATTCGTCCTAACAGCGTTCTTCCAATACTCTGAATATCATCAAATAAATTGTTATTTTAGTTTTAGTTTTAGATTATCTTGGCTTTACTTCACCGATATTTTTTTCCTTTTGCTAACTTTATTCTGTCAACATCAGTAATCTGCATTATAGTTCAGTCGGCAAATACTTCCAAGGAAAGTATCCCGTTTTTTTGTGGGCATTATCGTGTCATAGGCAGTAATATTTTTTCTCTCCTTCAACTGACATGTATCACGAAGTTGTTTTGTTCTATGCAATTTTAAATTTTATTTCGCTAATATACTTTCATACTTTCACTTTATTCAAGTTCCAAGAATAAAGTTCATAATAAGAAATTTAAATTTCAAGTAAATTATTTCGCCTACTTAACATAGCCCGAGGTTTGCATATATGAACCAGTGTAAATCTAAAACAAATATATTTGAATACTAGAAAGAAAATCAATATTTCAAATTGCAAATAATAAAATGAAGCATTGGAAATGCCTGTCACAGTGATTTTCTCTCATTCTATCTCCGTTACACATAAACAACCAAACCAACCTCACACCTCATATATATATATATATATATATATATATATATATATATATATATATATATATGATTAAGTCTGTATCTGCATAAATGAATAATTATATCATTTAAACGTTATGTGAACCTGTATTTCTATAAATACCAAATGTTACATGCTGTGAATGCATAAATATATATCGATGAAATCATTTGCAAATTTTATACTTATCTCAACACATGGTAGGTCAATGTAATTAAAACTATAATTGATAATATAATCTAGATTGATATAAATATGTGAAATGTTCCTAATGGAGATTTCGGCGTGAATGCCAAGGAGTAAAGCATAGCGCTTCCAAATATCTGGCGAAATCTATTGCGTCATGGCACAAACATTGACCCTTCTATTCTGTGCATTGGACAGCATAGAAAACCAACTCGCTTAAGGGAAATTAATATTATAAAATCGCAACAATTTACCCTGCAGCCAAATAAATCGACGTCGTGAAAATAGAAATGACTGTAATAAAATCTATATAGTAATGCAAAACCATGCATATGTGCATTCATTTGTAAAGGATTTGAAAATGAGTTATACATCATTAAATCTTTCAATAAGTGTGCCAGACTGAATCAACAATGAAAATATCTCTGTTGAATATTCGAAGAAATAATATCGTTGAAGTTACCTTTATTACAACTTTATTATAATCTGTGGTGATTTCGTTTTTATTGAAGCTTGATTTTTTCCTCCTAGAACTCAAATGATTTATCCTTAGTCATTATTTATTTGTCTCATCTCCTTATATGTCCTTCTCTGTTTACTCTTTGTTTTTGTTACAATTTATCCCTTCTTTGTAGTGAAATTTTCTGGCTTATACTAAGTCCAAACTTTGTAAATTTTACTTTATATATCGATTAATTATGCATTTATACAGCTCAGGTGCCCCCCACCAGCTAGAATTGCCAAAATTAAGAAAATAAATAAATTGTCCTTTTTTAAATAATTTTTTTCACTCGGACAAATACAGATCTAAGCACAATTATCTTGTTCATCTCCGTGTATGTATATCTTATTCCCACATTCGATATGGTATTTGATCTATTAAAATTTACTTGTAGAATTTTAATTATATTTGGTCTTATAGCATATACAATCTTTGTCTAAAGAAGAACATAACATGCGTAAACCATTTGGAACATCGCTGGAAACGACTTGTTTGAAAACACTTATTCGTCTATCTATATCAGTTTTTGAAAGCGTTTCAAATAGTGGCTATTCAAATGTAAATTACATTCTCTCGCGTCCATTACCCAACTATTTTTTCTCATTAAAGCCATCATTCGCATAAACAAAGTGGGACTCTTTGCCTCTTCAAACCTTCGAAGTTTATATATATATATATATATATATATATATATATATATATATATATATTCCTACAGTGAGTATGATATAGATAATAAATTCTTTGTCGGATACCGGGGACACCGCTTTAAATGTTGCATCTGCACACACTTCGAAATTTACACACACACACACACACACACACACACACACACACACACACACACATATATATATATATATATATATATATATATATATATATATATATATATATATATATATATATATATAGTAGTAACCCGGGAGGACGGACGAAACATTAGCCCTGCAAAAGAACAGAAGAACTGTAGAGAAGGCAACAGTCAGTAACTATAGGTCGTGTCTCGATAAAGACACTGTGTAGAAGTTAAAGTCACCACAATTTTTCGTAAGAATGATCATGGATAACAAACAAACAAACAAATTATGAACCTTAATGACGTGAAGTTGGTTAATCCTAAAGGAACTGATTGCTCAACTAATAAGGAGTGACATGCGCAGCAGGTGTCCCCTTACTGTCATCTAGTGTCTGTTGGCATAAACCGCGTAAAAGTTGACAAAACTTTTCAGAATGTATTCCTCTCCATTAATGGATAGGCATGAGCAATAACAAATATATATATTAAATAAATAACAATCTTCCACACTGGGTAAATCAGAACGTTGAACAAATATGGACAGCTAGAAAATGTAAATCAGAAAATGATTTGATTACATATATTCTAGATACGTACGAAACGAGGTGACCAAATAACGGAGCATTTTTTAGTGACAACTACATTTTTATATACACTGGTGGTAAAAAAAAAAAAAAGATTCGGCTTGATACTAGATCATGTCATATAAAATGCGTTCTGGGAAACTACTAGACATATGAATTAATTATTGTGATTAAACAGGATGGGGGCCCTGTTATAGTTGTATATGCACTAAAATACAAAGTACAGAAGACGAAATCGAATATATATATATATATATATATATATATATATATATATATAGTCAACGCCAAGGCTCAGTACAGGTAACAAGATATTAAAAATATTATAGGAGACTTGAATTCAATAGTTGACAAGCAAATGGAAGGCAACAATTTAGGCAATATCGGATGGATAAACTACAATGACGACAGTTCCAATGTTGCACAGCGAATGACCAGTTAATAACAGACAGCCGGTTTTAAGAACACCCAAGACGATTATAGACATAGATACGCCCAGCAGTATAAAGGAGAAAGTGCAATAACGAATTTGCATGTTATTATACTATGTTTATTTTGCTAAAGCTTAAGCTTTCCTATCTATTTTGCTTTTATTCTAATAGTTTTCAGTTCTCTGGCCAGACAACTGTCCTGCTAAAATACAAAATTTTCAAGTGACGTAACTTTGAATTATTTACAATGTATTCAATTTTTTATTGTAAAGTCGACTTCCCACTAAATTTCAGCACTTTATTATGAGTGAAATTAATTATATTTTGGGGGGACATTGTCGGTGGATATGATAAGATAAACTGTGAACGTTTCTACGTTGTGCTACTTTATGCTTTTACCTGAAGTTTGATTTAACTTGTCTATAACAGTACAAATATTTACTGTTTTGTCTACTTCCATCAAATCATAAATAAAAAACAATTAGATCGAAATGGGCATGATCTCCCTCAGTTATTTTGTAATTGTTATAACTGTTTGAATTCCCCTCTTAGATATGATGTTTCAGACCCAGTAAAAAGATCTGCTGATTGATACCGGGATAAACCGAACGGTTTTACATTGGGTGATATGTCACTAATTTTTTCCTAAAACTGGATTATTTTTTTTCCAATTTCTATTTGAACTTTCTCTTTCAAAATTGTATCCGAAGTTAAGTAGTTTCAACTTGAACCACTCAATGATATGATAAATTGCTAAGTTAATTAGATTTCAGTAACTTAATCAAGGAGGTTTATTTTTTGCATGGACTAACTGAGGTATTTCTGATTCAATCGAAGATTCTGTAACTAGCAGATAAATATATGATTTTCATGAACTGCACGGTTAAATCTAGATCATCCATACAAATGTTGGACATCAGATGTTCAATCTCTCATTCTAAGATATGGAGTTTGCCACCCATATTATTGCAGTCTATCTTAAGGATGAGTTTTCTTGTGATAGAGACCACG
Source organism: Ascarosepion bandense (assembly GCA_037127315.1). Lineage (NCBI taxonomy): Eukaryota > Metazoa > Mollusca > Cephalopoda > Sepiida > Sepiidae > Ascarosepion > Ascarosepion bandense. The sequence goes on along the minus strand of JBBBDQ010001213.1, from coordinate 4,651,581 downwards.
ACACTTGTTTGCATGATCCTCGTTTAGAATATATTTCCTTCACGGTGACTTCAAAATGATGGTATTGTAATGCTTTTCAGAATATCTAAGTGGATTTCTCATCTCAGATAATCCTTCATCTAGCATTCTTATTTGGATCGATTTCAATATTTATCGTAATGAATTATCAGTTCACTTGATAAATAATGTAGATATTAATCATGTCCTCTCCATCGCATATGGATACTATTCAGATTGTGGATAAAATTACCATGGCTCTTATAAAGCTGGTAGATTATACTAGTCTTTTAGACGTCACAATCAATTTTTCTCCCTTGAAGTAATTTGTGCCTTAGGGTCTTGGACAACTCACACACATCCTTTCTTAACTTATTTCAATGTAGAATCTACTGTTACACCAAAACTGACACTGATATTTCCTCCTCTTCTATTGAAGAAACAACTCTGTCAATATATGTTTAAATCGAACTACCCGAACAGCCACACACATTTCCGAACAAAGTTTTGTGGTAATGAAGGTTTTATCTCAAACTTCCAGCACAGGTTCTCATCTTGTCATGTGTTTGTGAATTTTTATTTTAATATGTAAGAAAATGTCTTAATGTAATCATATGAGAGTATGCCTACTCATAAAGCAGTTAATTATCTTTCGGTTACACCGGATTTTATAGACAGTCGCATACACACACTCTTACAGGTGTACACACGTATAGGTGCCATAAATTTAAAAGGGTATGAGTCTTTTCGTTTAGTTGTTTCCTTTTTTCCAAATTCAAATTCAATCTCCTATTTCGTTGAGAACTTGTTCACAAATGCAAAGTTTTACATGAAATTTGGTTAATCTGGATAAATTCAAATTAAATATCTCTCAGATCAATTATACATATCTTCTTTAATCATTCATCTAGATAAGCTGATAGAAAATTGAGTTCACAGGGAACTAAGTGATATAGAAGTATTGGTTTTCAAATATCTTATTTGGTCTGTCTATCAATACTAGAAATCTGTAAATGTTTGTACTACCCAATGCCGTATCATAAAATGAAATGTTGGCAAAAGACGGGATTCGATCTCATACAATTTCATGCGGACATTAAATAATTTTATCTGTCAAGGAAGCACTGTTTGTACATTTTTTCTTATCATCAGCCCCTCTGCTGATTTAAACACCGAGAGCAGAAGAAACAGATGTAATTCTTCTTTTCAATGTTCTTTTCAGTTGGCTTGCAGATAATTTGATTGGGACTATCTCCTCTCCAACCTCTTTACCAATAGACAAAGACCACAGTATATGCTATGCGCCGACCTCGCTTCGTATACTAGACTTCCACGGTTTGACTTTATAGTTGTTTTTCAATGTTGTCACACATCACTAGAAAACGCAGTCCGACCTGATATTTACTTATAGAAGAAAACAGATAGAGTCATACGTTTCCCAATGGTAAAAGCACGTAAATTAATGTAATGAACTCGGCTGGAATTCGAACTACTCTTTATAATTCTTCAATCTCAACTACTATCTAATATATTTTATGCACATCATTAAATTCGACAAAAAATCCAAACGCATACGAAAATCATGCTAGGGATTTATGTAGTCGGTTAGCATACTAGTAATTAGAGTTCTATCATGCGGGATGACTAAATACAAATACGAGTCGGAGCCGAAGTTGTTACGGCCGTGGTTAGAATAAAGGCGATTTTTAGTCAAAGATTTACAGATAGGCTTCAAAGTTCACACTTTATAAAGATATGGTTTGCTAGTCAGTCGTGAGAGAAGACAGAATTAGCAGTGACAATATTTTACCTACCTCCACCACAGATCGTGACAGACAAAGCCGTTAATAAGTAGGCCTTAATTTGTAAATCCATATTTTCTATTAATTTTCTGCTGTTATTTCATATTCCGTTTAATTGTAAATAAACATAGCATTTACCGATAAGTGTGCAAGCCGACGTAGGTGGGAATTAAACAAAATGTTGGATGATCTCTCTTGTTGGAAAAAAGGCTTTGCGTGTATATTTACCAGAAAATGTGTAAATTATATTTGCAATATTAAATGTGTTTACTTTTAATTTTATATATACAAATACATTACTGAAAAATTTGTATTATTTGATTGAACTTTATACTAAATAAAAAATTAAAACAAATTTTCGATCGTTTGTATAGATGTATCAGAAAAGATTATAGAATTAAAAGGTGTAAGAAAATTTAAATCAATTTCATATTTTCTGAATGATTTATGTACTAACTCTAAAAGTTTGTGAATTTCAAGCTGTAGTTGTTGATAATGTACGTTGTATTTAAGCTATATTTTGAATTTTATTTTTAAGGCTCTGGCACACTGATCAAAATTACAAAACATTAATTTCAATTTACAATATTTTACATATATGGGAAAAGTTGTTACGGCGGTTAGAATGTGTGACATTGAAATCCGAAGGCGCTTTGGGATAGCCAAATATGCATTTCGAAAACAAAGAAACTGGAAAATTTTGCTAGAAACAAAAAATACGGAAGCTTTTGTATCAGTCATTACATTCGTGAACGATTATTGATGTTAAACTACTTGAAACACGAAATTGACAAAAATCAAAATAAAAAATATAATTTTGGTCATTAATCCTCGGCCATTATTACACAGAAAACTGCTAACTAAATGAACCATTTGAAGACGTATATGAATAGTAGATTAAGGCCAGAGATTTTTCAAAACATGAACTAAATGAAGAAAGTTATATCTGATAAAACATTGAAATGAAAAAACAAAACATTTATTATGAGTTTAAGATTGCTTAAAATACGCAGACACTACATAATGTATTTTTAATTTTCATTATAAACTCGAATTTTTATAAGCTTAGTAAAGTAAAAAAACTTAACAGGGAATATAACTTTGCTTTCATCTGAATTTATGCAAACAAATTATCGATGCTATTTTTACCAAAGTCTTTCTGCACGGAAAGATCAAAACGATACATTATAATTTGATTACTTTAGTGCTAACTTTACTTAGCACTAAAAACCCTATTTTCACATGGCTGGCATTAATCTCAATAGATTTTAAAGATGGGTAAATATTTCTCTATAATTAGAGAATATAATTATTTTTGTCGGAAAAAATATCCGAAATGTTTACAAGTGAAAACCCAGGCGCGTGTTTGCTGAGAACAGAATTTTTAAGGAAATTCATCAATGTGATTCCAGACAAAATATGTCATTGGATTTTGACGATGTGTGACCCTAGGTCGAAATAAGGACTTGGAAATTTCTTTTTACTGGGTTACCAGAACAGTTGATGAGAGTAGTCAGACATCACTGTTGGACGTCGACATAATTTCGAGCTGGTAAAGGTTATACAGGGAAAGTGTTGAAAATCTTATCCACCTCATTCCCACACTGGTTTGAATGCTGTTTAACAAAATCAGAATGCAAGACTAGATTTATTGAATCGACTGACAGGGCGCAAGAGAGATATGAAATACTGTCGGCTTGAAATTTCGCCTGCTGCTAGAAATAGAAGACGAGAGAGAAATATATTTCAAATTCAAGCAAAAGATCGTTTTCTTAGAAATAAAATAATACATTTATATCAGCCAACTGATATTTCTTTTCCGTCACATACCTTGTTTTGCTTGTCTAACCGTACTGTTGAGCTGTGATACAGCGAAACAGATCTGTCTGCGGATGACAATAATTAGGCTCTCACACCCAGATTGAGCACTCTAGAAGAAAGGTTGACTTTGAAAAACAGTAGCCACTCTAGCGTGTACGCATCGCTCATTCACTAAAAATGAATTTGAGCACTGTAGCTATTGGGCGAGTAATGTGATATGCCCCGTGGACCAGGGGTAGAGTCGCTGACTGACGCCAAATCGGTCGGGTTTCGAGCCTGGGTTGTGTAGCAATCGGAGTCTATCCGTACTGATGAGCTGCGGATAACAATTATATATATATATATATATATATATATATATGGTAATCCGAGATCGATAATACGACATAGGCGGAATTGGTCAGGGAGGTTGACTGGACGCAATCAAGAGTCGTGTTATATTCTCTCATTTTCCTATCAAATGAAAATACATTGAATGGAAAACAAAATTTAATAATTAATTATAGTCATTTTTTTCAAAGCCTTAGTATAAAATGTGCCATGTTAGGTAGAATATTATTTGTTTGTAAAATAGCACTGAAAAAATAAATTAATAATTTAATAATTTTTTGTTATATCATAATAAGACACTGGTTCTCAGCGTTGTTGAAATTAAGTTAAATAGAGCGTAGTCATAACCTAGATGGGTGATCCTCAGAGAACATCAGTTTTTTTTTAATCATTTCTCCCCGAGCAAGGCGGAAATGCCACTGATGTTCGGGGGATTACTTAACTGATAGAAGATTAATTAGAAGAGAGAGAAGAGGAGTACAAACCAATTAGATAGGAGCAATAGGAAAATGAGAATGCAGGTGTAATGACAGTTTCAAGGGTGGAGAGAAAGGGAAGGATATACGGGGTGGGGGGATGGCTAGAGTCAAGTGGTTAGTAGATGAGTATTGACATTGCATTTAAATTTCTGGAGGTTGTAGCCGTCAGGAAACAAGAATATGGGAGCGATTTTTACAGCCGGGAAATGCGAGAGAAGAAGCTGCAGAATTGTCGTTTGCATTTGGCTAAACTAACTGAGAATGGGTGGGACCCAGTTGCCAGTCTGGTTGCACGAGTAAATACCTGTTGCAGAGGCACCAGTGACTTGAGTTCGTCTGAGCAGAACCCATGAACGTATTTATAGAACAGACAAAGGGAGGCCACATTTCGTCGGTGGGAAAGTGGCTGTAGTCGAGCCGCCAAGTCAGCACCTATCACGTTACTGACTCTCCTTTGGAGTATGTCGAGAACACTGAGGTAAACGGCAGGGGCGCCTGACCATAAATGGCAGCAATACTCCATGCACGGTCGAATGGCAGACTTGTATATATACAGGATGGATTCAGGCGGAAAAAACATCCTGGATCGACACAGTGACCCAACATTTGTAGCAGTGGCTTTAGCTATGGAATCGATGTAGCGGTTCCATTTGAGATCAGAAAAGAGGGTAAGGCCGAGGAGGCGTAGTGTATTGTACTCAGGTAGAATCGCTTGGTCCATGCTTATGGGAGGCAGGATAGGTTGCCTGTGATGGTTGACAGACAACAGCTTGGTCTTAGACTCATTGAAATTGACAAGCCACTTCTTGCCCCAATTCACCACAGAGTGTAGATACCGTTCAAGTTCAGCAGCGAGATTATGTCTATCCGCCACGCCAGGTTTCTTACTGATGCAGGAGTATATTGTGGTGTCATCTGCGTAGAGTTGCTGTAAGCTTACATGTACGTTTGATGTATTAAATGAAATACTGGAATACGAAAAGTGAATGGAGAGTTCGAATTCCAGGCAGATTAATACCATGATAACATACATTTGGGAAACATATAAATATATATTCTCTCTGTAAATGGTTTAAATTGTAGAAATCGTACCAGAAACGTATTACTTTAAAAGTATTTCATAAAATGTTCTCTTTTGATGAAGAACCATATTTGCAATATGAGAAAATTTTTGGTTATAAATATCCAACAAGGTGTGGAAATGAATTCTTTCGTGTGTACAAAAATAAATAGAATAGATGAACACTAAAGAAATATATGAATCCAGACTATCAATACATTTCCTAAGTACTTGATTTGAAATTCTTTTATCATTGTGGTTTCTTGGGACCTAATTGATTTTGATCAGTTCGCCTTAAAACGTTGTTATGCAGATGAGTAAAAGAAAGCAAAATGGATTTTTTGACTCAAAGCAATTTGTTGTCTAAATGGCTGTGGCAACTTGGCAGGTTAAGTTATTTTTACTATTTAAATAATGTAAGGTTTTCAATTCTAAACTCGTCTTCGCCTATATTTAAAGTTATTGCAATATATATATATATATATATATATATATATATATATATATATATATATACCAACTCAACACATATATACTAACCCTATCGAAACCCTATAAGCAATCCTCTACATATCCAACCTATATCAAACTATCCACGATCTATAGTTAAACGAATACCCTTTGAGAAAAGAATCAATACAAATTTTACAAATAAATAATATTCTACAAACATGGGACATTTTATACTAAGGCTTTGAAAAAAATGACTATAATTGTCCAATTTAAAAAATAAAAAATAACAATTAAAGAATAAATAATAAAGAAATCCTAATAGAAAACTTATTTTCTATACACTCCCTTTCAACACAATGGTCTAAATTAATTTAAGAGACAAATATTTGAAAATTAATAGATAAACACTTCCAACGATATAATGAATTTTTTAATAAAACACCTAAAATTTCGGATATAGTGCTATTGATTATTTGAAAATAATCATAAAAAAATAATAGAAAATACTAAACAAAGATTTAGCCCAAAAATAAATACGAATAAATTAAGTTTTTTAATTGTAAAATTCCGGAAAAATGTTCAGTAAATAATAAAAGCCTTACAGAGTCTGTAATTTAGCAATGCACAATTTCCTCGATAAACAAACAATATAATGAAAAGTATTTCATAAGTAGCACAGAAGAATTAGCTAAGCCGGAGTTAACAACTTTATTACTTTAAAAATAACAAATGCAGAAATCAAACTCTTTTAGCTAGATGTTTCTGGAACTTAAAGACATATAATGAATCCACACGTTAAAATGAAAGATTAAAAAAGAACAAAAAAAACACAAACATGTAAGTTTTAAACGACCAATATCCTGCGTCCTTATATGAAGACTTATGTATTATCAAACGTGTAAAAAATAAAGTTTCTTTAATTTGTAGAAAAGAAATGACAATGTCCTGTAGCCAGTGTTTATGCTTCACATTAGATAATAATTTGAAGTTAGAAAAAACAAAAAGAAATGTAAAATTCGCTCTAAAAATAGTTTCTTAACTATTAAAGACCATAAAGAATCATTCCACAATCACCCTCAATTTAGACTGCTTAATCCTACTAAAACTGAACTGGGAAAGATTAGTAAACTTATCATTCAAAGAATTTGTGATAATTTAAGAATGTATTTAAATATTAACCAGTGGAAGTCTACAGGTGATTGCAGTAAATGCTTCAAAAGTTTGAAAAGTTGTAAAAAATCTGCCTTCATTAAATATGATATAAAAGAGTTTTATCCGTTTACAACTGCTAAATTGCTCACAGAGGATTTAAACTTAGCTAAAGAATACATTGATATTTCGACAGCGGAATTAGAATTAATTAGGCATTGCTGTAAAACCCTCCTATATTATAATGATGAAATATGGTTAAAAAAAACTGATGCCCAAGGAGTTGATAATCCCATGGGGGCATATGGTGGTGCGAGGTCGCGGAGCTCATCGGTTTTTTCCTACTGCATAAACTGAATAAAATCATTGACTTCTATAATCATGAACTATACCGTGATGATGGTCTAATTATGGTAGATCACTGTACACCTCAAATAGGCGATAAAATTAGAAAAACCTACAACTATTTTTTAAAACTTACGGTTTCTCAATTGAAATCGAATATAACATTAGGATAGTTAACTATTTAGACATTACACTTAACTTAAATACCGGATATATTACACCATATATTAAAAACAATCATATCCCTATTTATGTAAATAAGGATTCTAATCATCCCACTCATATACTTAAGAGTATTCCAAATAGTATAGCTTACAGATCATCTACCAATTCGTCTAATTTTGAAATTTTTGATAAATATAAAAATATTTATCAAACTGCACTAATTAAAAGGGAATACACTGATGTCCTTAAATTCCTGAACAATAATACTGATAAAACTAATAAAACTAGATATAGAAATATTACATGGTTTAACCCCCCATATAACAAAGAGGTTAAATCTAAAATTGGAAATATGTTCTTTAATCTTATTGATAAACATTTCAATAATAACAGTCCCCTTAAAAAAAATATTCAACAGAAATACTATCAAACTTAGTTATTCGTGGCTTCCAAATGTTGACAAAATCATTATTAGCTGTAACAAAAGGAAAATGAAAGCAACCGCTAGCAATAAAGACACCAGTAATAAATGTAATTGTAGAATAAAATCAGAATCTCCTGTTAAAGGTAATTGTAATCAATCCAACGTGGTCCATAGTGTCAAAGTTTACAAAGATGAGCATGACAAATATCCCAAAACGTACATTGTGGCAACACATGACTCATTCAAAGTAAGATTTTACAATCATAAAAGCTCTTTCAAAAATGAAAAATATAGGCATAGTACTACCTTAGCAGATTACATTTGGAATATAAAATCTAAAATTAAAAAAGACCCCATTTTAAAATGGGAAATAATAAAAAAATGTACAGATTATAATAAAGGTAGAAAAACCCGCCCATAATATACTTAATGCTAAAACTGAAATCTTAAATAAATGTAAGTTTCAAAAAAATAAATTCATTGCTTATTACTTGATATATATATTTTTTGTCGTTGTTGCTGTTATTTCTAATAAAGTTTATTTTAATATGGTTTTTTTACTCCCCTTTTCTTGTGTTGCTATGGTTTTTCCCATTCTTTGTGAAAGTCTATTTAATTGCTATTTATCTTTAGTACTTCAGGCTTTTCCCTGACGATCCGTAGTGTGAAACCACGGTAAGATTTGGCTCACTTTAGATTTTTCGTGTGTTTTTGCTCTACTATTGTATTTTAGTACTTTCGTATCGAGCACTTTTTCTTGTGTTTGGTTCCGTTTGGAGTCGTTTTTCTTTACTGCGGAATATTGAATGTTTTGTTCTTGTTCCGCTGGTTTCTTTTTTTCTCCTCATTTATCCAACGACTTAGTACGCCGGATTGTAACGGATTTAGGTTCTGTTTCTTAATGGTTTTTTCGAGAGTTTATATTGGCATAAATTTACGGAGTGCATTCTTACAGAGTCTAAGTAGTTATTATTATCATTATATATATATATATATATATATATATATATATATATATATATATAAACACACACACACACGAGTATATATATATATAGTCTTAGAGATTTGAAAACAGAACTCACTCGACCGGCGGTCGACAGCGAGGGAAAATTTACTTGCCTCAAAATCATTTTACTCGACCGACTCCATCTCCTTACGCGTCGCCTTATGTAAACATAGCGTCAATCGCTGATGGAAAACAAAAACATGAAATTTTAATTAAAATTTCGAACGTGTTAGAAAGGTTTGAATTTTTTTTCAAAATAATATCAACAATATTTGATTTTTTTCTCTTAATAACAGCACACGTATTTTTAATACGTTTGAGCCCTTTTAACATCATGATATGATATTTTTGTTTGACAGTTGAGTAGAGGTACCTACATTCGTAATATCTTTCTTTTGTTTGACTACAACTTCCATCTAATGGATGGTCAAATACAACAAATCTTATTTTCTCAACGATTTTCAATAAAAATAATTACTTGTATTATTTGGTTTTCGGTCCTTGGTTGAAAGAAGTATGCGTATTTTTTCTTTCTTTCAATGTCCGTTTTTACTTTTAGTAAGCGGGGAAGAAATAGACATGATGAGTCAATGATATTATTTTTCAAATGAGTTTCTAAAGTTCTGTGAGCGTCTTTAATTTGGACGACAGAGATATTTTTGCTCCTCTCTGGAATCGTTAATTAAACGAATGTTTACAATGACCCGGACGATAAAAGCGAGTCAGAAGCTTGTCAATCTAAATTTCTTTAGTCATATCTTGTTTAAATGATTGCAGGATATCACTGTCTTTTGTTTAATCTTACGTTTCGAGTTAAATCAGACGTCATGCACATGACGAATGAGTTTAATAATAACATTATATCATACTAAGTAACTTGTAAATCTTCAATGGCTTACTTTTTATTTGTAAAAGGAAATTTTCTTTTTCTAGAATTCTTGCAGGATTTTTAATCGACCGAGGGCAAGTAAAGTAATAAACTTTAATCGCCCAATTATGTTTTTAATCGCTTGAGTCGATCGGGCGAATTAAATCAAAATGGCTATATATATATATATATATATATATATACACGAACGTGTTTTACTGGCATGTCTTTCACTCTCTATCACCTATGTGGACTGACTATATTAGTAGGCATAAACAGTGATCACATGAGATACCTGTGAGTGTTTCAGCAATTTCTCGAACGACCAGATTCCGTGAGTTGTAGTAGTATATTCCCTTTACAATAACACTTTCGCTCAAGTAACACCTTGTGTGTTCGTATTATTTTACCGTTTACAAGTGTAGCAAAGAGAAATTTGATTCCAACTCAAAGGGAGAAAGACCCTAAGACACTGTTTGTAAAATGTAGAACAGTAGTAATTAAAAAATCTGTTCATCTCATGCTGAAAATACACACTGGAATTATTCAACAAGATAGAACTGGCTGAATTGACCTAAATATTACACACTTGTTTGCAGTTTCAACAGCAGCACAGCAACAATTACAATAACAATTGTTAAAACATCTGTCTATATTTCTGAGATGAGGTAGTATTTTAACTATTTACAAAATTCGGACTGTTGCCCAAATCTTGGTTGCCGTTTGTACGATGTTTCGGCTGTCTTACGCCCTGGCATTTTCAAGTGTTAAAATTTCGAACAGAACATATTATAACCATCTCTTAGGTATATCATTATGATTCCCTGTGCAAAGACTTGTTTGCTAGTCATGAGTTATCTCCGCTTAACCTGAATCGAATTTACTTTATCGACACTGCTGTTGGGTGATGGCTTAACAATGGACTCGTCATTATCATCACTGGTTAAAATATACATGGAAAACTTTGAAGAGATGGCAATAGAATTCACAGCACTAAACTCTGTGGCTGATAAGTTGGTGCCAAATTCATACACAGGCCACAGCAGGGGGAAGTTCAGACGCTACTGAATCCTGTGTACTCAATAAGACCATCAATAAAGTTCACTATGGAAAAAGCGAGTGACAAAATCTGGTATTCCAGGATGTACTAGCAACTGGAACAAACAGAGGTTGGTTAAAGACATCCGTATACTTCAAGCCAACATACACCGGACAATACCTTAAGTGCAACTACCACGATTAAAGGGATCGTCCTCTGTCAGCAATATCAAGCAAGATTCTTAAGCGGCGACTAAAAAATATACGAACAGGAAATGTTAAGTATAAGCAGTACTCTACAAATTAACAATTAGGGTACAGGGTAGATGAAAACAATTCTAACGAACATGGAATTAAGGGTGCTTGAGGATAATAAATCTCAGAAAAAAGCTCCAGTCTGTCTACACTATATAAAGCGGTTATCAGATAAAATACAAATGATCTGTGGTTCATATAACATAAAGATTATCTTCACAAATGGTTCTAACTTTTTCAGGTACCTTTCCCGAATAAGACTCATAAAAGTGGAGGTCGTAACTAAGAACTATATGTACGCCATTTCAAATAGCTGCGAAAAAATATAAAAGAGTAGCATACCACACACTTAAGATAAGATGCAAGAACATCGCTAGAACGTAGCACAAGATGAGATATAAAATCAGGCGAAACTGAATACATATGGTCAGAGAAGAGAGAACAACACCCCCTATAGAATGAAGTAGTAAGAATAGATAAAGGAGGCCACTGGAATCTTTTGAAATCAGCACAAATGGTAGGTTACAAAAATCTTTTAAGCCGACCAAGCATAGAGATTAATATATGTGAACCAGTTATACGGCGTGTTTCAGAAAATCATTTGTGTCAAAATTTGCTATATTATTTCTGGTGAAAATACTAGAGAAACCATTAACATCAAAAATTGCAATATGAACCTTTGTAAAAATAGTTTCTGAACATTACATATATAAATCCCTGTAATTCGGGATTACAGTTTTTTCCTTGTACGAATATCGAATTTGTTATCTGAATTCAAGTATGAAACAGATAATAGAGTAAATGCCCCTGCCTCTTTTCATAGATTAAGTGTTTAAACTTTTATATTATAAACAAAAGAATGAAGCCTTTGTAAGTTCTGCAGGCAATGTAAATTCATAATGTGAATTGCTTAAATGAGCCGACATTTCAGTAGACCTATGTAAATGTTTAATTCTCTTCCACGGAGTTACAGAGGGGAAGGACAGAGATATCTGCTCAAGGATTCTGAGAATTACAGAGCAAGATCATGAAATTACGCTAGAGAAGGTTACTGAGTAATGCCAGATGTTGATAAATGTAAAAAGAGACAATGCGCAGATCAAAGAAAAGAAAATTACTTGAGTCCAAGCGATAAAACAACCGAAATTTGCAAACTATAAACCGAAAACATCCCAAGTTGATACCAGTGGGGAGTAGCATTTAATGAAGGACTATTTACTTAAAGATAATCTTTGCATCCAGTGTGGCTATTTCAGTTGCAAAAACTCCTATTCTTAGTATAAACAGAAAAGAAAGAAGAATAATTTAAATCAAATAGAAATGTTGTTTTATCAAACCACGAAATTGAAAATAATGAAAAAAGGAAATACCTAAATACGAAAATAAATGTTCATACGGTGAAGTAATTGTTGGATACTGGAAGCAACATTTCTATTCTGAATGAACAAACAGAGAAGAAAATAGGTTGGCCATCATTGACGAATAGAAAAAAATTGCTTGAGGTGTGTCTGGGAAAAAGCTACATTTCAGTGCCGAAATTAGATGCAACGTATTACTCAGGAAGAGAACTTTTAAATCAAAAGCCTGTGTTCCTCGAGGTACGGAGAAAGTATTTAGAACAATTGTATTGTGCTTTTTGATTTATGTGAATTAACTGTTAAATCATTTTGCTATTAGACTTGTCAGTAATGAAAAAATCTGAAGAAACTGGAAAATATATTTCAGATATGAAAAAAACAAAATTCACACTAGTTTTCTGAAATACTGGAACAATGCGCGAAAACCGAGGTCAGGTTTGAACTTAAAGACCACATAAGATGAGTATTCAGACCAAAAAGTAATGTACCAATTTTAGATTTAGATTCCGTAAATAAAAAAGATGCAACGGTTAGAGAAAATGGGTGTAATTTCGGGAGGTATCTACTCATATTTTGAAGCGCCAACAGTGTTTGTAAGGTAAAATATCTAAAAAATCAGAGTTTGCGTAGATTTTTCAACCGGATTAAATGATTCCCTGAAAGCCCATACACACTTGTAACTTTCATCAGAAGATATTTTTCCTTAGCTAAATGGTAGCAAAGTGTTTTATAAAACACATCTGTTTGATGTATATCTACAGTTGAAAGAGAATGAACAGTGCTCAAAACTATTAGCAATTAATACACACAAGGGTCTCTACAACATGAATCGTTTCCCATTTGATTTAAAAGTGGCTCCCAGTTTGTTTAAAATATCATGGACACCATGTTAGTTGTGGTAGAATTTGCCATAGGGTAATTGGGCGCCATCCTGCAAAAGACCGAAAACAACGAACAAAAAATATATCAAGACACTTTTCGTGAAGGATGATAAATATGGCTTCAATCTAATTTCAGATAAATGCGAATACGTCATGAAGCATATCAAATATTTGGGGCAAATGTTCAACTAGAAGGGAAGAAGACTATACCCATAAAGAGCTGTAGCTATTTAAAATAAGCAATCATCAAACAACGTCACAAATCTTCAGGCGTTCTTTGGCTTGGTCAAATATTACAATACCTATATTCTCAAAATGTACGATTTTTAAGCCCTACTTAATTATTTCTTCAAAAAGAATGCAAAATGAATTTGACCTAAAAAATCCGAAGGTGTTTATTGAAAATAAAAATCTATCTGGTATCAGATACATTGTTAGCGCATTTTGAACCTAAAAAAGGAATAATTGTAGCATCTTCCTTTAGTAATATTCACAGAAAGAAATTTGCATTACACACGGATCATAGACGATTGTTAACAATTTTGGGATTAAATTGCTAACAGGTTACAATTACTGGGTAATAGTCTTTTTAAATCATGACATTAAGATAATATAAGAATAATTATCATCGAATAAACTACGATATCAAGATGAAATATCATCCCCCCAAATAAAATAAAACACGTCGATGTTTGGTCCAGATTGATTACAAACTTTGTAGAACCATTAGAATTCACGGTGATAGCTGCTTTAAGTGATGAAAAAGAATTATCAGTACTATTATGCAATAGAATTCGGGAGTAACAAGTTCCTGTAGAAGGGAATTCCAGTTCCTATATCTACACTAGTGCCAATAGAAATATTTCTAACTCCGCCATTACTGGAGGGGTTATTCCCAGAAAATCTTACCATAAAAAAATTGGTCAAAATTAAAAGTATTTGGAAGAAAAAAGTCAAACAATTATATCCTGACCCCAAAAAGATAAGGTATTTATTAAGATTTCATGGATAAATTTGATCACAAGCATGTATTGCATGGAAAGTCTCACACTCCCTATAGCCTATGTGGACTGACTATATGTGGATTGTAGCATAGTAGATATCTATAACTTGATTCGACAATTACTCGCCTGACCCTAAATTCCCTATCTTGCTGTAGGGTAATTTCAAAATAAAACTATTTTCTTTTATCTACGCACGTGTTGCTGTTCTTTCATTCAAGCACCAAATTGTCAGTTCGTAATTTTTAATGGATACAACAGAATGTTAATATGTATACATGCGAATACACACAGGTACACACCGATGCATAAATATTTTTATGGTATTAAAAGAACAGTATTGAACGTAATATTAAATAACTATCAAGTATATATATGAATAAATATAAATATTATGCCACGTTTAATGCACGTCTGTGGGTTTCCTGCAATACGCAATCATCAGGTGTTTATTATAAAAGGTTTATATGTATTTGATGATTGCAAAATGCATGAAACTCCAATTTTTTACTTAAACGTAAGATTATATATATATATATATATATATATATATATATAATGAAAGATATTGTGGTATGAGTAGTCACATACACATTATTTATAGATGTATAAATAACTAATCTATTGAAGCCTTACTAAATTTCATCTAGAACCGGAAGATTTTTGAACATATAGAGAAATGAACAAATTACAAAAATTTGTAAAAAGCGGCACTACCCACTAAATCGTACATCTCCATGAATCGGCACGTGTGCATGAAACCAAAAACTAAAATTTAAGAGAAACAAAAAAATTTAAATAAAAATGAAAATAGTGTACACGGTACACACTGACCAAGTGATATATGAACTAAAAAATAAAATGAAATCTTAAGCGCAAAAAACAATTTACATTTAGATTTTTATTATGAAAACAGAAATATTTGTAAGTTTAGTTGAGAAATCCTTAATAGTCAACATACATTTAACTTCAAATAACTTAAATAAAAATATTTTGCTATCAAATATAGCTGATTACTGTCTGCAAGAATGGATAAAACGGATAAATCCTCATTTGGTAAATACTATCTTGTTCGAATGCCAGTCGGAATCCTTAATTTTACTCACGCACAAATACTTAACATGGAGCCTAGTCAGTAGCAAGATGAGTAAAAATTGATAAATACCAGATGCTGGTATTCCATGTGCGTTTGGAACAATAGTTAAATATTCGGAATAAAATAACGAAAAGATGAGTTCAAATTCCACTCGGAGATCTTGCATTCATTAAGCTTAAATAACTTTATGAAAGACAATTAGATATAATATTTCTTATTTTCAATGGATTAACTATTAGTAGTTCCATCTGAAAATATATAATATTTTCAAAAGTTGTTAAAACAATAGACCATAGTAGTAATAATTATTCTTAATAAAGATATATTTCAATTATTAACATTTTTTTTGTTTTTATTGTTATGTTACTCATACGCAATCAGATATGCATAAACAATAAACATACATACATGCAATCACACACACATATATGTAAGTATAATAAATTATATTTTGGAATATGTAAACCTACTTTCTAAAGTATAATTTATAATAAATCATCATTGCTTTATTCTTATATTGAGCACTGTTATAAATTAATGTTAGGAACATTGCAAATATTTTCTTCATTCCTTACTCAATTGTTTATATATATATATATATATATATATATATATATATATATATATATTTCTGTAAATTTCGATAGGACTTAGCGGAGAAAAAAGCATTTTCAACGTGGCATTTTAAGACATATTCTCTTCGACCCCTTGTAAACAGACAATGACGAAAAATATACATATATATGAGCACTCTGGAAGAATGGTAAACTTTAAAAAACAGTAGCTAGTCTGGCATGTACGCATCGCTCATTCAGTAAAATGAATTAGAGCACACTGGCTATTGAGCATGTATAATGATAATATACACGCTAAAAAGTCTGCCTTCTTCTCCCATGGCCTAGAGATAGAATCGCCAACTGACGCCAATTCCGTCGGGTTTCAATCCTGGGTTAAGAGGCAATCGGAGTTTAACCGTACTGATGAGCTGTGATACAGTGAAACAGATCTGTCTGAGGATGACTATATATATATATAATCCCAAGAAAATGTAATATTTCAATAGATTGTTGAGATTTCTACAGGCAGGCATCCATACACTCATTCACACACACGCATTACAGTATGCTATATTCATGGATAAAATTGCTTAATATCTGGCATAGAGCGTATGTAAATATATAAGTAGATATTGAATTCGATACACAGTTCTGCAACTACTCATAGACAAACACTCATACAGAGACAGAAACACAAACACAAATATGGTCCTTTACAAATGAGTGCACACATACACACATATATATATATCCCCGTTTATTTCTGTACAAAATATTTTCTTTACAAAAATAAAGTTTTTGAATATCAGGAAAGAATATGTTTGTAAATTTTTTAGAAAAATTATAAAATTGTCGCAAAAGAAATTTTTATTCAAATTACATGTTTCTTTAAAAGAAAGCAAAGAAAAAAATCATGTTTCACCAAGTGTTTTATTTATTGGTGTGATGTTTGTGTTATCGCAGATTATAATTATTTTATCTGCTTATGAGTTTTTCTTATATTGGTACAAAGATATTTCAAAAGGATACTCTTGCCGAAAATAATAGTTCTTATTGTTTTTGAAGGAAGTTATTTTTTTCAGGTATACTTTAAGACATATTTTCTGTTTTCTTCGTTATTACTAAAGTAAAATAATAATTTTCATAAACTATGTTTTAACTTGAACAACATATTACATGAACGGTTTTATGTTATAAATTAGACGCTCTTTGATAAATCCCAATATGTTTACTAATGTTCATAACCGCTTAGGGACATCTTTTAATAGTTGTCGAAAATATATTTTATTCATGTTCAAATTATAGAAACTTTGAGACATTAGAAAATTGATTGGGAAAATATTTGTTGAGAACAACACTATGCTGCACCATGGAAATATTAAAAAATATGCTCCACTATTAAAATAAAAACATCAAAATTTTCGGGTTTCTATATAACAAAATGATACAATCGACATTGCACAAAATTTATTAAGAGTGCAACTGCAACATTTGAAATGTATGTGACTCACATTTGTGGTAAGAACTTTTTAAAAAATGTGGATTAGTGAATATATAGGAATGCATTTGTATTTATAGTCTCTCTAATTAGTTTCATTATATTTGAACTCGTACAGAACAAAATAAAAACAAATTCGTAACACAAAATTTCAGTTTTAAAATAATTATAACAGAAAACGTTTACGCCTGTTCTAAAATATGCCTATTAGAAAGAAAAGTTACAATAATGTTCTCATAATAAGTCACCCTAAAAATGGTCTCTGAATTGATCGAAAATACTTGGGATAACAAAGACCACATCTTTTTTCTTAATGAATTTCCTTGATTAGAACATTTGGAAGAATTCTTGAAGAAATGAATAAATATAATACATACATATTGTTTAATAAATCCTATCTAAATATAACCAATTTGTCATTTTTTTACTTTTCCCCCCACCACTTCTTATTCTTCCGATACGTTTAATTGTATATTTTTGATTCTTTAATACAAATGTAATCTAAAATTATTCTTCTAATATCGAGTCATGTGCCTCGATCTCTGTCCCTTTTTTATGTCTGGACAAAAAATTTGCATTTCTTTTCTTCCTTAATCCCCAACACCCAGCTTTTAACTTTCACTGTATGTATATGATGTTGCAATCCTTTCGGTATGTGAACTTCTCTACCATAATTAAAATAATTTTTTTGGTTTTTGATCGTTGCTGATGAAGCGAGAATTTTCTCGCTGAAAGAGATATTGAATGGAATGTAAATTTCAGAATTTATTTATATATATTTGTGTATTGAGGCAGAACATTTTCTTTAAAACATGTCAGATTAAATAAATTGCAAACAATATGTTTGCTTATTTTTAATAACATCCGTTAATACTCACGGATAATCTTTCGTGTATTACAATCAAAAGAGAAATGAGCTTTAACGTTGACAAATATTATTTTCATTCTTTTCCTTAGGTATCCAAGTGCTTTCAGCCTCTTTCCGAGGCCAACTTCAGAGGTGTGAGTTATGGTAAGAAATGTAACCGGAAAACTTAGTTGCTAAAAATTACTGTATATTTTTCTCCTGCTTCAAATATAACAGTTGTCAAATTGCTAGCGTTCATTAGAGCGTGAAAATTATCCAAAATGGAATTATTTGATATGTTGTAATGTCATGGTCATGCACGTGTTAAAGAATGAATAAAACTGTTCTTTTTACAAACATTTTAGAACATTACTACTGCATATATAGCTGATTCTAATAATTGATGTGTGCAAAAATATACTTATCTGAGATTAAGGACAGGATGGGTAAATAAAAAGAAGACAGGAGGAAAACCGTATTTAACTCGCCTACGCTTTTCGTCCTCTGATTGAATTCATCAAGGTAGAAAAAGACGAAATGAGATTCATTCCAAATTAAGTATCGATAAAAAATCAGAGTTGTCAACTATAAAAATGATCACAAATCATTCAAAAAGATTAACAGAAAAATTTAGTTTCAGAATTCCTTCATGTGTAGTGCAATGTCACGAGATGTTAAAATGAAGGGAATTAAACCGTTTTCTTTGAGTTTTTTATGATGTATGTTAATTCTTTTGAGTATCATTTCCATAAGAAAAGGTGAGATTGAGAAAAAACCACGGTGTAAATTAATATTTTGTAATACTGGATGGCGGCGCCCCAGAGAATTTTCTTTCTGAATAAATTACATTATTTTTTTATGTGAGGCATCTTTTAAATCGAAATTGTGATCGAAAATATTTCTGTAGATCACTAATGCATTCGTTAGATTGTTATTAGTGTTGTCTCTTCTGTGTTCATATATACATTTTGTTTTCGATTTCTACTTGATTTTCCGATGTACACTGCATCTCGTGATATATATACAGTATTGAATATATGGAGACAAATAGAAAAGTCCTACCTAAAGCTGGCATGAATACCAAACTACCTGACATTCCTACACCGATGCAGGAAACTATAACTCATTCCTGCAGGCTTGGCACGGAGACATGCCTTCAATTCAAGGAGAGCCCGTCTGGCCCGAGAATGTATTCATTACAACTAATGGTTGAAAGGGAAATTACATGCTGATATCTCCAAGAGGCTAGAAACATTCTTTAGTAAGTTAACTGCTGAAGAACACCGGAAAAGGATCCGGCACGAATTGGACAAATCTTTCAGGCAATAATTCGACGTAGTCAAGGTCCGCAAAAGGATGAAAACTAAATAGGATAAAAGAACATGTTGAGTGCTTCTGAAGAGTCAGTGCTGAACAAGGGTCTCAACTTCGCAACAACCATCAGGTGGATGCCATACTCAGACATCGTTGCTCGCATCGAAGTATTAGAATTGAACAACCCTCAGGCTCAGGCGGATGATCTAAAATGGAAAGTGAGAGAGACACTGGAGAAAACCAACCACCCAAACCAAACAACACGAAAAAGGATGGACTGGCATTCAGGACCCTACAGAGGAACGAGAACATGATCATACTACCAAGTGATAAAGACAATGCAACTGTAATCGTGAGCAGAACTGAATACATCATTAAACTGGAAGACCTCATTAAAATTGGTAGCTGTAGCAAGGTAATAAACACCCCACATTGAAAACAGACAACAGCTTTTGCAAATCCTAATCAAGAATAAAGATCGCTTCCAGCCTAGGACATACAGACAATTGTGTCAACGTTACAACAAGCTACCTCACATGTATGGTTTACCTAAGATTCATAAAGATGTTATGTGGCTCAGGCCGATTGTTAACAGCCTAGGTTTGCTTACTTGTAGATATAAATGATTTCACTGACAGGACAGTCAACATCGTATTTTCGAAACTTCGCCCACTTCGTGAACCTTTTCAAAGATGCTCCCATCCAAAGGAAGCAGATGGTGAGCCTGGATGTGGTAAGTCTGTTCACTAATGTACCCACACTAGAGGAACTATGGCCTCGGACTCATCCCTAAGAAAATGTACCAGTGTGCCACTAGATAACCTGATTTTGCACTCAAACTACATACTTCAGATTGGGATTAGACATATATCAGCAGGATGAACGCTTAGCAGTGGGCTCGCTATTATCACCATCACTGTCAAACATATATATGGAATATTTTGAAGAGATGACTTTAGAATGCACAGTTCTAAAGCCAACTCTAAGGCTGAGATGCGCTGATGAAAACTTCATACTCTGGCTATGCCATGAGGTCCAGACGCTACTCGACCATGTGAACTCAATAAAACCATCCATACAATTCACAATGGAAAAAGAGAATGAAAACAAACTGGCATTTCTGTATGTTCTAATAACTATAACAGAGGTGGAGTCCAAGGCATCCGAATACCACAAGCCAACATTCACAGGAACATACCTCGACTTCAATTCCCACAACCTATACAATGTAAAGAAAGGGATCGTCCACTGCTTTCATCATTGAGCAAAATTCATAAGCAGCGATCCAGAGTCATACGAACAGAAAATGATCAGTATAAGCAGTACCCTACAACGTAACAATTACCCAGGGTACAGGATAACATCTCCAACATACACGGAAAGGAAGGTAGCATGAGGATTTCAAATCTCAGAAAACAGCCTCGCATCGTCTAGCCTATGTAAAGGGGTTTTCGGAGAAAATACAAAGCATCTGTAGTCCATATAACATCAGGTCTACCTTTGGAAGTATTTCTAGACTTAGCAAGTACCTCTCACGAGTAAGACCCCCAACAGAGGATAACATGACTATGGATCGTGTGTATGCTGTTTCATATAGTCCTGGAAAGAATTTTAAAGAGAGACAGGCCGCCCTCTTAAGGTAAGTCTACAAGAATATCGCAAGGCCATAACAGGAAGGGAGAAAGAAAGATCAGGTGTAGCTGACCACAAATAGTGGAAGAAATGGGATTACCACCTCCTACGGGATGAAGTTAAAATAATCAATCGAGAACGCCACTGGAAACTACGCAAACTTAAGGAATCAGCACATATTCTAGGCTTCAAAAATATCTTAAGCCGACTAAGCATAGAGATGAACACAATATGGGAACCAGTAATACGGCGAGACAGAAAAATAATTAGTGTTAAAAATTGCAATATTAGCTCTAGCAACAAAAATACTAGAGAAAACCATTAACTTCAAAAATAAAAAGAGAAAAACCATTAATAAAAAAAAGTTGCAATATGAACTTTGGTTAAAAAGTGTTACTGGACATTATGTATATAAGTCCCAAGACTTTAGTTGTTCTTGTACATATGGACATATGAATCAATGGTTATAGACGTTGGTTAGTTCCTGACTTGACTCTTGGAGTTGTGATTTCAATACCAGGCTTCAGCAGTAGTGGACAATTAACTTGCAGGGTTAGAGGGAGATAACATGATTTCAATCGAGGCTTTACTCAATGAATGAAGATGATATACCTCAGTGATTGAAATAAAGGGATCAGTTTGAAATTCTTAGCCTCTGACAAAGGCGGGAAAGCACAACTGCTGAAATGTCGTACAAATGGCAACAAAGATGAGGATAATAGTCCTAATAATGTCAGTCAATCAGTTGAGTACCATATATGAAACATGCTTTCGGCGATCATATCGTTAAAGAAACATGACTGACTGGGCAGGAAATTATCCTGCAGTAGGTTGCCATTGCTTTCTGTGAAAGACTGGTTGCCGGCCAAGGCTATAGAACCAAACCGGTTCTATAGCCTTATATATGGATAATGGTTTTTAAGAAAAATTATAAAGTGATAAAACATTTGATATTTTGAAGATGTATCTGTTTTTAATGTGTGGATATATGAGTAAAATCTTAAAAATGAAAGCGTTTCTTTCGTCCCAAGAGAGACATTAAGCATGTCAAGAAGAATGTGAAATTAAGGAGTATTTTGAAAAAAAAAAGTGGATTGTGAATGATGGTTTATGGCTAAAAGATGATTTAAGGCTTTAAAACTTTCAATAAAAACAGCTGCTCTCAAATGCTTTAAAAGAAAATAGATTTTGCAGAGGCATAGAAACATAAAGATGGTGGTGTGTGACGCAGATATTTTTACGTTTTTTGAACTGAAAACTTTACAATGTGAACGCTATGATGAACTTGCAAATCATGAAGGTTTACAACACTTCACTAGGAAAATTTAATTTAATGATTTAGGTTACTGTTGCTTTCAATGTTTAGAAATATTACTTGGAGTTCATTGTAGGTTCGTCAAATTTCAACAGCAGATTATTAGTATGTGTTATGGAAATCTCTGGTTGTATTCACAGTTCAAAGTTGCTGAAAGACGGTGTAACCGACATTACCGTAAATCTGACCTCCATCAAGCCTGTCATAAATCCTATGAAATTTGCGATATGACTTATATCGCAGAGACCATTTTTTGTTTATATATTTCGAACATGAAAGACCTGACAATAGCTATAATGAGTTTCTGGATGTAAGTTGAGTTAATAGTTTGCGGATACGTCAAGCACGTCAATTGATAATAGATTCAGGGTAATAATGAAATCAACGAGCAGGTATTTTGAATTGTAATTATAAGGTAGCCCAAAATATTTCTTTGTAGAGATTTTGCTTGTATGTTTGTTTGTTTTTTTGTTTGTGTGTGTGTGTGTGTGTGTGTGTGTGTGTGTGTGTGTGTGTGTGTGTGTGTGTGACATGCAAAAGAGTGAGTTAAGCGCAGCGAAAGCGGTGGGCGTCCCTTTATGCATTTGGCCCGTGCCTGTGTCTTGTACGCACACATGAGTCATTTTTGAATCAGCGCCGAGAAAACACTTGTTGTCGAAGCAGCATGTTTCTGTTTGTCACCTTTATGACTTTAAAGTGCGTTTAATCATAGGTGCATAAATTCAGAGAAAACATCAATCTTTTGAGAATAAAGGTGACTGTCATTGTTTTTAGAAGTACAGATCGTTTTAGGTTTAGCGAATTTGTTTTTTGGTTAAAAGTAGGAATATTTAGAGATTGCAAATCACCTACTTTTTTTCAAATTTGTACTATTTCACTGGAAATCTACTCTGAATTGAAAAATAAAGAATCCAATAAAACTATGACATTACTTAATTAGAAAAGCTTTTAATTGGTTTTGTAAATAAGTAATATTGAGGACATTATTGTCTGATGAAATAAATTTCTTCTGAGGAATAATGAATTTTTAAGAACATTTTTTTAATTTTTTTTTTACATTTTAACTATAATAATTTATAATAGTTAAACATCATGTAAAATTCTGTATTGGCACGTTTATGAAATATGATATAGTAATTTATCGAAAACAAAATTTACGAGTCCATAATTGAAAAGATTAATAAACCTAGTTAGGCTATTTTTTTTAAAGTAATTTTTAATTTATTATATTTTTACCTTATTTTCATGTATGGTAGACTGAAATTGCCATTATTATGAAACGGTTACGTAATTTAAGTGTTTTGTCCCTTTATTTAGATTCATGAAAATTGTCGGGTTTGAGCATGCGTACAACCTGTCATCAGCAAATCAGTTACGAATCCGTCAAACCTTCGGTCAGATGAAAACGACCAATCGTTAATAATTGGTTGTATATTACTTTTATGCTATAAGTAATATTTCTTTAAATCAGCTTAATTTAACTTTCAATTTTCTAATTTTAATAAAATAAACTGTTAGAGATCTTTTCAAATATTTTTAAAATCGATAAAGTTTTGTTTGTTTACAAATTTTTTAAGATTAAGAAAATGCCTTTTTTTAAGAAAATTTAAGAAATTTAAACTGAATGTTACTTCAAATCTATATAATGTCTATCTAAAATACACCCGAAATTTATACTGAAATGAAATAATAAATTTAAACATTAAGCTTTTAATTAAATCTAAAAAGAAATCTTCAATAATTACTTTTTCATTTTAAAAATTTCATATTAAAAACAGGTATCGAAAATTGATACTAAAAAGTGGAGGTACCAATAGTAAGAGCTGCATCTGTCTGTTCGTCTATCCGAAAGATAATAATAAATTAGCGGAGTGAAAAGGTTAGGTCCCTTGTGTTGTCTGAAAATAACAAAATAGCGAGATAGTCGATTGACTGGATCCAGCTTTGGTTTCGACATTGAAGTATCAATGGCGTTATCTCAAATAATTCCTATTAATCTTTTGTTGTTATCATAATACAATCGCCTGTCTCAGTGTTAACGTTTTATTTTCAGATTATTCAATTTTATTAATAAAACTTTACTTAAGTTTAGCCCATGAAGAAGAAATATAACAATTATAGAAGTAATGGAAACTTTTTGAGTCAGCAATCACCAAGATTCAGGCAAACAACTAAAGAACAAAAAGAAACACAGAAACACGCTGTTGGTTCCGTTTAGCGCAGTTATAGGAGCGAAGAACGGAAATTTTAGAAAACAAAGGCTGCTTAAAATTCTAATGCGAAAAACTCATTAACGTCACGTTTTTATTCCTTGGTGACAAAACACATGATACATGGACACTGCGGAAATATGATTTAAATTCTGGGTGTTTGGTGAATGCAGTTTGCAGTAATTGATATCCAAAAGAGCGGAGATAATAAAAACTAATTGGAAATAATTTTTTCTAAAATATCGTTGCCGAAACCCTCGAAAAGGTGACTTCCCAGCTCAAATATGTATTAAAATAAAGAAATTGTTGTTTATAATCGTCATGTAGTTCCATATAATGCTTGGTTGTTGCAGAAGGGCATATTATTCTTCAATATTGTGCATCTATTAAAGCTATGAAATATATTTACAAGTACATTTTCAAATCTGTTGACTATGCCACATTTTCTTTAAATACTTCAGATGTTATGCGTCTTAAAGTTCGTAATGAGATTCAAAGAAATGAAATTTCATATTACAAAGATTACCCCAATATTGGAGCATCAGAGACTTGATGTAGATTATATGATTTTCTTATTAAACTAAATGAGCCTACTGTTGGAACCTTTCTGGTATACTTGCCTGATCAACAAATGATTGTAGCTTTCACAAGAAGATTTAAAACAAAATAAACCGACAAAATTGAGAGCATATTTCAAGATGAGTGAAGAAGAAACCCTGGCAATAAATATCCTCTATTGTTACTTTCTACATCTGTATACTTGTAACAATTATAAAAGAGGACAGAGATGAATTAGGCAAACTGAAGATATTTGAGAACATATCGGTACAGTGTTCCCAGTACATCCATTGCAAAGAGGGTTATTTTATCTTAAATCTTTACTTAAAACATAAAACGGGAGAAATTTTGGGAAATTTATTCACAATTATCAGTGTTGTTTGTCAGAATTTTACGTTTGATTATCAGATGATGTATTTATTAAAAAATAGTAACTTTCTCTATTTGAAACAAGAAGAACATGTTCGGGGAATAATTATTCTTCAGTTTTGTTCTCGTTTAAGGCCATTAATGATTAAAAAGTTTAATTCCATCAAATAAGGCAACACAATCTCTCTAATGAAGCAGCTTTTGAAAGTTGTCTTAATGACCTTTTGTGTGAAATGAATCATTGCTTGGGTCACTGCAATACAGTATTTTATGAATTGTTTTCTGCTTATCATAATCTCACAATTATAATGTTCTAATTCCTGAAATGTTTTAATTCCTGAAAATAAGATGGGTCCAAATTCTCATGAACTTTTCACTGAAACATCCATATGCTAAATAATGACAAGATAATCACTTTTTAAAAAGACTCAACAGCAAATTGATAGAAATGAAGGTGTTTTGTATGTTGGATATTTGATATAATAAAGGTAACACTGGCAAGAGGCTATTTCTTAATATATTATTGTCGTATTTGAGCAAAGACAACCAATGAGGTGTCCCCCCACTCCCACTCCAATGTATTCTGCTCTCACACTACTCTCTGTTACTGCCTACTTAGAGATAGTTTAAACTTTCCAGAACTGAATAGAGAAAACAAAATGAAGGTAATTTTTTCAACTTTTTCTGTCAGTCAGCCTGCAACTGGTAAGTTTTAGCCAGTGTGATCTTATTTTGCTGTATTTTTTGAATTTTGAATTTTTATTTTTTTATTCCTTTGGTTCTTATCTTTTCTGTCTAATTTTTGTTCCTGTTTTGTTACTAACCTATGTTCTCTACTTGTCGCTCTTGTAATTCACTGCAACTATATTAGTGTAAATTGTTTTTAATTATCAAATTTAGGTTTGACTTAGTTAAAACTTAGTTAACATCAGGCACACATTTATTTTTCTTTCTTTTTTAATTGGAGTAGATAGTACCTTCTATCGCTCGGTCTCACAGTCCACCCCCTTCTTTTGAACAGGAGTAGAGGTGATCGCATTGTTTCTTGTTTAGGAAGGGGTTCCCGGTTGATCTCTCTCTTTTTCGGTCTTTATGTCGGTTCGGCTGGAAGCTTTTTGCAGTTGGTGAGTATGGTGGCATTATCTCTTCATTCTGAGAGTCCCGGGTTGGCAGTTCCTGGTTGCTGCTTCCGACTGGTAGTTAGGAGCCCGAACTCCTGTGTAGCGTCTTGAGAGGCTGCTCTGATCAACAGTTGAATAATATCGGGGTTCCTGTAGTGCTATTTCGCGCATGGACGGGCGTCCCTGCATGAATTTCCAATGGACAACTCCGAGGCCTCATTATGCTGCAGGCGGCACCATTCACCATCCTTCACCTGCTGAAATTAATGACCATCTGAGCCTAATCTAGACCTCTATCTATCCACAACTATAACCAGCATGAAATTAAACAAACAAAATAGCAAGCCTAAACCAGCTAGTCATAAATCGCCCAAACCTATCTGCGTTACCTTCACAAATATACGAGGTATTCGCAGTAACTTTAATAGTGTAGAATCATTCCTTCTAACTAAATCACCCGATATCTTAGTTATATGTGAGACTAACCTTGACCCTTCTATCCCCTCTTCAGAGCTGTTCGTTCCTAGTTACCTTCCTCTCTTCAGGAAGGACTCCAATGTCCATATGCATGGGCTTGGTGTATATGTCAGCGAACAACTCCCCCTAGCCGGGGTCACATCTCTTGAATCCCTTGATCATTACTTCATGTGATTTCGCCTCTTACTTCTAAGCTCGGTTTGCTATCTCTTCCTCCTCTACCGCTCCTCCTCCTCCTCTGACTGTACGGTACTTGATTGCATCTCTACTAATATCGACAGGACCATTTCTTCTCACCCATCCGCCCATATATTTGTGTTTGGCGATTTTAACGCCCACCACACCAAGTTGCTTGAAAACTCAGCCACCGACCTTGCTGGCATCCGTACCATGTACTTTGCAATAACCCAAGCTCTAACGCCAGTGGTGGACTTCCCCACGCGTTTCTCTAAAAACCCTAACGGAAGGGACTCTTTACTCGACATTTGCTTTAACTCCATCCCAGACTCCTGCACTACCAGGCAACTCTGCCCCCTCGGAAACTCTGACCACGCCGTAGTTTTCGTAAACATATCAATCCGCACTAACTCTACCCAAGAAAATCAGACCAGCAGAATATCATACTGCTACCAAAGAGCCGACTGGGACTCGTTCAGGGACTTCCTCTGCGACGTCCCCTGGAACAACATCTTCGATATTCCTGTCCATGACTGTGCCTCCGAAGTCTCCTCTTGGGTTAAGGCTGGTATCGATACTTTTATCCCGGCCAGGAAATTCCAACTAAAACCAAATTCGTCCCGCTGGTTCTCACCCGCTTGCTCGGCCGCCATTTCCCACCGGAACCATTTCTTCCGCCTCCATCGAAGCTGCTCGTCGAACCAAAACAGGCGCCTTTTCGCCTCAGCACGGAACAAGTGTAAAAAAGTACTGAACGAAGCCAAGAGGGCGTTTGCTACCAGAATTAGGCAACGCATAGCATCCTCTAAGTTTGGTTCCAAAGATTACTGGCGTCTCTGCAAAAGCGTGCTCAGCAGGAACAAGACTTCAATACCCCCACTAATCAATGAGTTTGAAGTTCTCACCTACCTAGCCAACAAGGCTGAATGCTTTGCCCGTAGTTTCTCAACCAATTCGACACTGGAATCGTTAGGAATACCTACACCAGACTTCCCACCCAGAACTAAGGCTCAACTAAATAACGTCTACATTACAGCCTCGCTGGTCGCCAAGATAATTGCACAACTTGACCCACACAAAGCGAGCGGCGGTGACGGAATCCCAGTCATAGTACTGAAGAAATGTGCCCCAGAACTCTCCTCTGTCCTCTCTAAACTCTATAACCTCTGCCTATCTGCTTCCTGCTTTCCTGCCTGTTGGAAGTCCTCCAGCGTAGTTCCTATATTTAAGAATTCTGGCGAACCCTCAGACCCCGCCAATTACCGTCCTATTAGTCTCCTTCCAATCTTTGGCAAAGTTTTCGAAGCCATTATCAACGCCGAGGTGATTCAGCATCTCATGGCCAACGGGCTTCTTTCTGACAAACAGTAGGGGTTTCGCTTCACCAGGTCTACTGCTGATATGCTAACGACCGTTACCGAGTACATATATCGGGCACTCGACAAGAATGGTGAAGCCCGAACCGTTACCTTGGATATCTCAAAAGCATTCGACAGGGTCTGGCATGCTAGCCTCTTGTGCAAACTGCGGAGCTATGGGATAACTGGACATCTGTTTGACCTCATCCAGTCTTTCCTCTCTAACCGCACATTGAAGGTAGTATTAAATGGGCATGACTCCCAAAACTACCATACGAACGCGGGCGTCCTTCAAGTTTCTATCCTAGGTCCCACATTCTTTCTGATCTACATTAATGATCTCCCCGACACCATTGGATCCCAAGTTGTCATGTATGCCGATGACACAACAATCTATTCTCGCATCGATCAGAAACCAGGTGTGGACGACAAAGTGAACCTCGCTGCCGTACTTGAAAGGGACCTCCTATCCGTAGTGGCATGGGGTAGGAAATGGCTGGTAAATTTCAATGCCTCTAAAACGAAGCTCTTATCAACTAACCACCATAGACAATCGCATCTACCTCCCATTAGCATGGGGCAGGCTAGCCTCCCAGAGAGTAAAATACTACGCCTCCTTGGCCTTACACTTTCGGCGGACCTCAAATGGAATGACTATATCGAATCCATTGCCAAATCAGCTGCTATGAAATTCGTGCAGGGCCCGGAAGTTTTTCCCACCTGAATCTATTCTGCACATATACAAATCTACCATCCGCCCGTGTATTGAATATTGCTGCCATATCTGGTCGGGTGCCTCTGCTGCTCTCCTTGGGCTTCTTGACAAAATACAAAGGAGGATCTGTAACGTGGTTCATACTGACTTGGCAGACCGGCTGCAGCCGCTCTCTCACCGGCGTGATGTGGCTTCCCTGTGCCTCTTCTACAAGTACTTCCATGGCTACTTCTCCGATGAGCTTAGATCACTGGTGCCGCCTAAGCACGAATTTACACGAGATACTAGATTAGCAACTAGGTCCCACCTTTTTACAGTTAAACAAATAAGATGTAACCGTAAATTCTACTCCAACAGCTTCTTTTCTCGCGCTTCCCGCCTGTGGAACTCCCTTCCAGAACTCTGCTTTCCCTCGACAGTTACAATCTCCAGTTGTTTAAATGTAGGGTCAATAGACACCTCCTATCACACTAACTCCCAATTATTCTCAGAACACTCTCATCTACCCAACCCTCATTCTCGGTATACTTACCCGCCTATCACCCTTCCTCTTACATTTCCTATATTTAATCATCCTTTCTCCACTCTACGTAGCCCCCTGCGCAGTAGTGGCAGTGACATGCCTTGCTCGTTGTGAAACGCTTATAAAAAATATAAAAAATGGGCTATTGCAGCAACTCATCGAGCATGTCTGTCACAATTGAAGGTAGGTCGCAAAACTCTCTCTCAACTCAAATTTACGATACCAACAAACTGTAACCCATCGTGCAAAATATCTCTTCTTGATATCAATAGCCGTATTCTTCATGATATAGGCTTGATTGTTTTGTTGGAAGCACTCTTTGTGTCATCGTTACTCATATCAAGCTTTGAATCAAATACTGAATTATGCAACGAACAACGACTTGATTTTTACGATATACTGATCATTTTAGGTGGAGATTTTCGTTAAAATGTTTTCAGTAGTTCGGAGACCACACAGGTCTTTTCTAATTGAAGCATGTTTGAAAAAAATATCGACAATTTGGTCCGAACCACTGATATTTCAACTCACAACTATTATGACAGTCGAAAACTCATTCATCATTAAAGATACTAGCTTTTAAGCTTGACTTGCATATCATTCTGTTTGGGATTTTCATAAGGATGAAGAAGAAACCCAAATGTTCAATGACAAGTATATGACCATGTAATTGGTATTCCTTAACACACTCAAGTCAACAGTCACGAGAATTTGATCTAACATATCTACGTAGATTTAGAGAATAATTTTAACAAAGCGTAATGATTGTTGTAACGAGTAATATTGCCTATAAAGAATGAAGAATTTGACAATTTAAATAACCAGATAATCCGGAAAATTCCAGGTGGGACATAGACTTTGAAAAATATTGATTGTGTAGCAGATGATCAACATTCTGCACTCTATTGTTCTGAATTACTGAATTCTATTACTACGTGGGTCATTCAATAAATAAGGTGAATATTTCGGTATAAGACTTCTAATACAGATATAAGCTTCCTTTTTTTCCGTAGTCTCCCAGCAGTGACACACACTTTTCTCATCTGTTCGCAAGCTTCCGTATTCCATCAGCGTAAATATCGTTGGACTGATGTCTCAGCCAATAGCTCACAGCACTTTTGACTTCATCGTCACTTTCAGACGTTGTGCCTCTCGTGAACGCTTTCAAGGAACCAAGCAGATTAAAGTCTGAAGGAGTAAGGTCTGGGATGTAAGGGGACGAGGGAGCAGTTCGCAGCCCAGCTTGTTGATGGTCTGCACCGTTGGGCTGCTGTGTGAGGCCTTGCGTTGTCTTGATGCAAGACGGCTCCATGTGACTGATGACCCCTGCGTTTTCTCTTTATGTCTTTCTTGACCTGTTTCAGCCTTTGAGAGTAGCCATCCGCTGTCACACTTCTGACAGACTGAATGAGGTCATTGACCGATTCGATCACCTCACCTTCTGTAGGCCTCCCATGCCTGTCTTCATCCTTCTTTAATTAATTTAGTTCAGTTATAGTCATTCTTTGGCTGAAACATTCTCCTATGAATTTCAACTGGTTTGCTTCCTTCAGCAAGCAAATATCTTGATAAATGACCTCTGTTCAATCCTGGAGCATGCTTCTTGGTCTGCCATATTTGTTAATCTCCAAAACTCTCATAGTTTTTTTCACTCAGCAAAAAAATTAAATCCATTTGAAAAAGAATTAAAGGAAAAAAATTTAAAAAGTAAGTATCTATCGGTATTAGAAATCTTTATACTGAAAAATTCACCTTATCTATTGAATGACCCACGTATAAGTGGCATTCAATCTCACAATATCAACTTAAAGTTTCTTTCTATAATGTAGTTAAGGTCAGAGAAATGGACACTGGAGTGACTCTATTTTATAGAGTTTTATCGGAGCCAGATAATCTGGTATTTGCAAGTAAAATAACTGGTGTTGATGCAGGACGCCTACTTATGATTCTAAGTATCATTCTGCAACACTCTGATCCTGATTTGCTATTTATTCTCCATGTCTATAAACAAAAGTCACTGACATATCCTTTTTATATGCATAATTTACATGACAGCACCCGTATTTTTTGTGGCCAGTTATATGTCACACTTAGTAGAGTTTGGGGTCCTGTGAAATTTAAGATATTTATTGATCAAGAAAAAACTGACCAGAACATGAACAGGTAGGTGTCAAAATGAAAACTAAAAACACATCCACGAAACTTTGTCTACACCTAAATATTGCAAAAATTAATATGTATGCGTATGTAAAAATAAAGATTAGCTTTATATTTCATTTTATGTTTTTTCTTTCTGATTTTGTAAAATATGTGCACGTATAAGAATATGTAATTATATTATCAAATTATAACTTTTTTGGATATATCACACAGTAGTTGATTTAAATTAAAATGGTATTCTAAATATATCATTGAACTTTTCCTCTTGATGAGTCATCTACTTGTATAAATAAAATCATATGTTCAACATTCAGGCAAGTTTCATCATTTTCCTGCTACCAAGTATTTCAGAATATTGTACTCTTGTATTCTTTGAGAAAAATCGTTGTCAAATACTACGTTGTTACTTCATTATGAATTCTTCATTCGTCATATTCTTGCTTTCATATTCACTAATATTGTTATTAATTTTAATATGAATAGTAGAAGTAGAATCATTGATCTTATTATTATTATTATGTCATTTATCATCATATTTCGATTTCTGCTTTGGTCTCACTACCAACCAAGTCTGCGGGGAGACCTAAGGCAGGTAGTGGCGTGTTGTTATGGCTCCATTTCATGTTTTTCTATCTTCCCTATCATCCCCAGCATTACATAGATAAAGTTTTCCTTAGTGTGTGGGCTGTACTTAATAAGACATTTTTTTGTATATCTCTTAAGCTGGGGTTTCCAGGGATTCTTTCAATGTGTTGTTTTGTTCCATTTTTT
The DNA here is from genome assembly GCA_037127315.1 of Ascarosepion bandense. Lineage (NCBI taxonomy): Eukaryota > Metazoa > Mollusca > Cephalopoda > Sepiida > Sepiidae > Ascarosepion > Ascarosepion bandense. Next base: position 4,618,448 of record JBBBDQ010001213.1, on the reverse strand, counting down.
ATCATTCCTAGTGCACCTACTATCACTGGCACAACTCTTGTTTTCAATTTCCACATTTTTTCTATTTCAATTTCCAGGTCTTTATATTTTGACATTATTATTATTATTATTATTATTATTATTATTATTATTATTATTATTATTATTCTGATTTAATTCTGACAATTACTGCAACTGGTAATATGCAACTTCAGGAACGGAAATTCACCAATCTTATTTTAATTTTTGCGGATATAAACCTAATATATGACAAGCAGAATGTTTTTTTTTCCTGAATGATTATTATGTAAAGAAAAACAAAATCTTTTAAAGTGATTTTATTAGCGAGAGAAGCAGGCCCGATAACTGACTGCAGAAGGAGAAACTGAAATAACAACACGAGGCAAATGGTGACCATTTTATTGTGGTTTCATCAAAAATAATGGGAACTCTTTTATTTGTAAAGAACAATACCGATTGTCGTTCCTGATTATGTTAAAAATAACTATTGACAAGGGTCTATTGAAGTGAAAATTCATGACAGTCAAGAGAAAGAGAATAATGGTAAGGGAGTTTATGGATATAGCATAATGTAGTTAGTGTCTGTGAGAAAATCACTGATGACTATAAAGGGGAAAATATACAATGCTGTTAGAAAAGGATTTCGATAGAATCGAATATTGAAAACTATGTCAGTGTAAAGTTTCTAAAGAATGGAATGAAGAAGAGAATTTGAACAGATCATGCTAATGTAGGAGATTGTGTGGGAAATGAGAAGATAGAATATTAATTTACAATTTATAGAATAAAGAGAACTATACATTTTAAAATAGAAAAATACGTGAGAGGTGACAAAATAAATCGTAAGACTACATTAGACCTATTACTGCAGGAAATTTATAAGGAGTTATCCGTTCTAGTGAAGCGTAGTTGTGTGTTGAAACAGACTAACTGAATTTAGCCTCGTTAGTAGATAAACAAGTATAACAAGGACATAAACAAAAAAATCAAATTGAGCAGAAAAAACAATATTTATATATACATATATCAATTAAGGTTTTTATACAAATAAAATTAATGTCTTTTTGATGGGTTCAAAGGACGTTAAAATGTTCGTAGCAGTAAAGCGTTCGACAGGGTCTGGCACCCTGGCCTCTTGTGCAAAATGCGGAGCTTCGGGATAACTGGACATCTGTTTGACCTCATCCAGTCATTCCTCTCTAACCGCACATTGAAGGTAGTATTAAATGGGCATGCCTCCCAAAACTACCATACGAACGAGGGCGTTCCTTAAGGTTCTATCCTAGGTCACACGCTCTTTCTGATGTACATTAATTATCTCCCCGACGCCATTAGATCCCAAGTAAGCATGTATGCCGATGACACAACAATCTACTCTCGCATCGATCAAAAACCAGGTGTGGGTGACAAAGCGAACCTGGTTGCCGTGCTTGAAAAGGACCTCCAATCCGTAGTGACCTGTGGTAGAAAATGGCTAGTAAATTTCAATGCTTCTAAAACGAAGCTGTTATCAACTAACCACCATAGACAATCGCATCTACCTCCCATTATCTTGGGACAGGCTATCCTCCCAGAGAGTAAAATACTACGCCTCCTTGGCCTTACATCCTTTCTCTACTCTATGTAGCCCCATGCACAGTAGTGGCAGTGACATGCCTTGCTCGGGGTGAAACGCTTATAAAACAAATATCGATCAGAGAGTTTGTGCGTATGTGTGAGCGTTTGTCAGTTAAGAATGACTCTGATGTCTCCGCTCCGTTGATCGGGTAAGTAGCTCAGGGGATAGGAAAGAAGAAGATGAGATAGAAAGGAGAGGCGAGCATGGTGTGATCGCTTGCCGAGGTCAAGGGACGTGCTAATTATGCTCGTACTTTCTTAACTGTCGATGTGTCGGCTTTTTATTTCGTCTTTGTAGGTCCCAGCAGATTATTTAGAAATTCACACCCGTATTTAATTCTGGGCTTCCCATTGGACGATATAGAAAATTCACGTAGGCTCGCGAAAAGAAATTTGATATTTATTGATTTTTTGGTTTTCAGCCGGAACATATTCGTGGAGCCTGGTGCGTAAAAACCAGTTTTGGTCATTTGCTTTCTGGATCTCTCATGGCAAACATCCGGTCCCTCGCTTGGCTCGGTATCACCACAATTTCTCCAGATTACTCACACTATTTAGACAAGAGTTCTTCATTAAATTCTCGAATAAAATATCGAGGCAGAATAGTGCCAGAATATAACTCATTTATTAAGTACCATGCGTGACAAAGGCTTGGGTGTCTATACCTATTTTTGATACATGTTTGACATGGCAGAAGTAATCTGCAATAGGCTGTTGTTTATTTGACAGGTTGACAAAAAGAGCCGATTTAAACGATGTAAATGAAATAAAAAAGAGCATAACCAGTATTAAAATTATTAAAATGTATTATGACAATAACGAACAAACTGGATACGTGAGAAATTCCCACTCGTTTCCGGTGTTGTTACTTTTTCACGATTAATCTGTATATTAAGATACGTATTTCCTGTTCATTTTTTCGTAAATAAATTATGCACATTGATTATTTTCATATACTAAAAAAAGAAAATGAACTTCATAGATATTACAAACGATATTTTTTTATTTCACCAAATAGGTATATTCTATCATAATTTATATGTTATTTTTATCAGTACTATCATTATATCCCTCTTCAGTTGTCTTTATTGCTAACCGTAAAACAACTGTACCTGCTCATATTCTTATTTTTATTACGTCCCATCTTCTTTCTCTCCCTCTCTCTCTCTCTCTCTTCTTCTTCTTCTTCTTCTTCTTCTTATTATTATTATTATTATTATTATTATTATTATTATTATTCTCCCACTGTAGGAATGCGTGGTTAGTGTAATAAATAGCTTCTCGGAATAAATCATTGGAAAGCCGAGGTCAAACTGAAGTAGAGTTCAATTATATTCAAGTACACACAAATACACTTGGAAATGGTATGATCTATCTATCTATCTATCTATCTATCTATCTATCTATCTATCTATCTATCTATCTATCTATCTATCTATCCTTTAAACTACCCTCACATCATTACACGGAGAAACCAAGAGAGAACGACAGACGTTTGAACAGAGAGAGAGAGAGAGAGAGAGGACGGAAAATAGACAGAGAAAATAATTGGAATAAAAGTTTAGGAGGTTCTGTACTTTGTCCTTTGAAAAAACATTTTCAAAACAAATACAGACTGTATCGATGAAATCCGTTTATGTATTCGGGAACATATTAAAACTAAATCTAGGCAAAGCACCTCACCAGAGAAAAAGAATAACTACGAATAACCTTGGCCTTAAAATTTCAATTTGTTTTGACTACTTTTGGCTAAATTAAAACATAGTCAATTTTTTTCAGTATGCTACCACATTTTTGTCCCTATCTTTATTATTTTTAAATATCTCATATAACACAGCATTCAATTATTTAGTGAAGAAAAATGTTCTATGAACGGAAATTTTCGAGGTAGGTTTTGAAATTAATTAAATTTCTATATGGTTTAAGTAAATATACTATTTTCTTTTTATTACTAAAACATTTTAAAGTCTTAATTATAGTCAGCCTTATTGCGGTTACTCAACCCGTTTTGTATCGTTACGTTTTAAATAAATTTTCATAAATAGAAAAAATCATCTTGACGCTATCAAATATAGCTTTAATTTAGTCAATAGATTAACTTTACAAATTGCAGTATGTAAAATAATCTTGTGTATTTCTAATCAAATTTATATTTATATGAATGTAGTAGTTTTCAAATTATAAAAAAAATCAATTTTCCAGCAATTTTTGATCAATCGACACATTTTGTAAAGAGAAGCTAATTCTCTGTTCGAAAAAAATCTTGCATAAATAAAATATGCATCGCTAACACGTCATTTTAAACGACTTAGCAACATTTCAACATACCTTAATCTGATTTGAAAAAAAAAATATTTGATTTTATTGCTTGATATATACAATAAAAAGGGTTTCTTAATCTTGTTAGTATTCCTGTTTGTGTTATGATTCTTATCTGAAATGACAATCAGTAGCCGTCCAACAAAGTATGATAACTAAAACTAGCATTAATGCACTTCGTATTTTCGGTTTTTAAAACGAACTAAAAATTTAGCGTAATATTTTCCGCAAATATCTACTATTTTACAGAAGTTTAATTAGTTTAAGCTTTATAGTCTTACGTTTGAAAATGATTTATGAAAAATAAAAATTAAAATAACATCGAACTTTGTTTAAAAATGATTTGAAAATTAATTAACCGAGAATGAAATGAAATAACATTACAGAGGTCACTCAATCATTTATGTCATTTCATGGTATTAGTTTTTTATTATCTATTTTACATATTCTTTATTAGGTATCAGCACAAATTTTTTAACAAAATGAGAAACGTAAGAATTCAAACTCAAAATTTACTCTAAATTTTAAATGAATGATTTTTAAAGCCCGCTGAATGTTGAAATGTACGACTCAGGAGACACGGAATCAAGAATTGTAGTCTGCCGAAAATGTTTATATAATTTTTTTCTTTTTCTGTATGGAGAGGAACCTTTAAAACTTGTGACCTTGTAATGCTATATATCACTTCTGGCCACCCGTTAAAATAAATTACGCATCATCAGCAAGCACACAAAAAAGTTTTAATTATTTAAAATCTAATGGCTCGATTATTTGAATTATGATTTTCAGTTTATGTATATATTAGTAAATATAGTCTTAGCTTTGCAACCTAACCCATATAATAAAGATAAGAATTCTTTAAGGAACTATGAAACCTTTTAAATCGTTATAACAAAATAGTACAAACATTAAAACAATTCTTGTATATATAAATTTTCTCTGAGTAATGTGATATCATTAATATAGATTTTTTATAAGAGCAATTAAAATTTTATCTAAATAAGAAATAGCTAAGTTCTATTCAATTCGTGGTTTCACATTTCCGAGCAGATTTAATTAAAATAGGATGTTTTAGAAAAAATAAAGTTGATTAACATCCCATAATATATCTGGGATTTAATTAATAATTCCAATTTTCTTGAACCCTCACGAATATCTGTGCATTTCAAGAAATTAATAGGATGGAGGTAATATATGTAAAATAATATATATTGTTTAACCAAGATTATTTAAAAATAATGATTCCATAAAGGAATACACTCATTTGAAAATAAATCCTCAAAATCTTATCAAAATCCGACCATTACTTGGTTTTGCAATAATTTCTTAATCTGTTTTCCCGGCATTAAATTGAGTAGCGTAATATTGTTTGCCGTAGTAAACACCTTTGGGCACTCACGGAAAAATAAGAACCATGACTTTGTAACTAAATATAAAACGTTCTGGAAAGAATTAAAACTTTAAAGTTGTTAAAATACTTTGATCTTTTCTCTTTATAATATGATGAATATTATGCCGATAAAATATTGTATTATATTGTGGGCATTTTCCTTGCTAATATACTGTTTTTTCAGCAAACACCCAAAACTATGTGATAAATAGTCCGCGCGTAAATACTAAAATTAATATTGATTGTTTCAACAAATTATTGTAGCAGACACTTGTCTCTGTTATATATATATATATATATATATATATATATATATATATATATATATATATATAAATAGTAGCCAATACAATCCTAAAACGCTTTCCTTCTGTCAAACGAAGTGTTATAATGTTGAAAGAATCCATTAATCTTTTTTCTCGATGTCACACTTTTAGAACATAACAAAATTCATGCGATTTTATTCACACAAATAAAAATTAGATAAAAACATTGACTTTTTATCTACTTTTCAATCAACCAATATCTAGTTTTTTTCGGAGTTTGTGGTGTGCATTAAATTTCAGTCCATTTGAAATATGTAAGGAATTCATACATTAATGACAATTCATTATATCCTTTCCCCCTCCTTTAGCAGAGGCCGAAAACATTTGCTAACTTTAAGAAAAATCACTGCGCTGTCAAACCCTATTAAATCTTGTCCGTGCAACATGTATGTGGAACTCTCTTGTTAGAGTTATATTACAACTTTATATATCATTTCAAATATGTTATTCGTTCATAACCATTTCTACACGATTGTATTACAGGCTACATATGAATGTAGCCTATAATTATTTTTCATATAAATTCATATCTGTTAAATCACATTCATTCGCTTGTTCCAGTTTAATTTAGATTCATTTTTCCTGAATTTAGCCTTCTATTTTTTCCATACATAGAAAATTCGACATATATTTAATTTTATTTTTTTTGTTGGATGATCGTAGCCACAAAATATGCAAATAAAATCCAAAACAGGATTCTTATTATTTTGTATGGCAGAATTCCTCCCTGATTTACTACATAATCAGAGGTGTAGTCGTACTTACCAGGCTTGAAATGTTGCGGGTTGTTAAGGCTATTTTATCAATAGTTGAATGTATTCAATCGTGGATTTTTTATTACTAGATCGATTGCCATCCCAAGCTAAAGGACACAATCTGTCTTGGTAATTACACAAAAATGGAGATAAAAATGCTGCCTTCATGCCCATTTCATTTACGCGTAAGTGAAAGCAACAAACTAAAAGATAGGAATTCTCCAATTCCTCAGTCTCAGGCGGTAACTACAAAGAAATAGATGCCTCCGATATTGAATAATAATTTGACTCTTTTGCAATAGTAGCTTCATCTTTTTATTTAAAAATTTAGTTGCACGAATAAAATACATAATAAGTGGTAAAAGAAACAAAGAGTTTAACATATGTTTTATCATTTTCTTTCTGTGTCGCGCAATCGCAATGAATTTGGCAGATACGTAATACCCAATGTTTCATTCAAGCATAATTTGGATTTTTGGACACAGGTAAAAAGATACGATCTCATCAGAAAAATTATTCACCATGATACTGGCAGAAAATTTTGTGTCACAAATTTGTTATATGCAACAGAAAATGAACTAGAAATTTAAGGATGATAAAAATTGATTACAAAATCTCTTAAATTTCTTCTGAAGAAACAAAGCATAAATAATGAGTAATGATTATTATTAATAGTAAAATGTTTTCAATGAAGGGATTGGCACGAGAATTATGAATTTAAATGTTAAATGCAAGTTCATTGTTTTGCTTTTTGAGAACAGAGAAAGGCAATGAGATGATTAAATTTAAAAGTTTCATATTTAAAAAAGATGAAACAAAGAAAAGTATAAAGAAAAATATATACATAAGAGTGTGCAACTAAGAACTAAAGAAAAATATTTAAAATTTTAATAACTGTCAAATAGAACGCATTCTTCCTTCTAACTATGCAGGAATACCTTAAATATATATGTAAACCTACTTTTTCCTTTTTGTCAGTTTTACATTTTTATAACTTATATTTAGTTTTCTTATTAATAAACGAATTTGTGTGGTTTTTAGAGTTATTTTTCATTTACTTTCGGCCTAATTAATTTGTGGAGAACTAGGCTTTCTACCCGCGGCTGGCAATTAGTCAAAGAGAACAGCAAATGGGAATTCATAAGCATATGTGGCCTTTGTAGGATATCATGCGTTACTTTTTGGCAGGGCTCAGAATGATGTTGCAACCTCAGACCGGAAATGCGAGAAAGTTATGAGAAGATTGACGTGTATATTTAATTACCGAATTTAAAAGGCTATGTTTTTGACATTGGGCTGCAATCGCGAGATAAATAATGATCCTTTCTGCTCGGCATTTCATAAGATCCAATTATTTCAATCCAGATGAAGTTTAAGGGATCGAACAGCGAAGGGACTTATGTCTCCGTATATGTGTCAAAACTATAGCCCATATAGCGACACATAGATGCATCTAGATAAACAATATGTTTAGATAATCTGCTGGTGTACGTATATGCAGAATTGTTCGTGAATGATTTTTAAAAAAATTTCGATTTATTTACTGTGGTTTGGCTTAGTCATTTAACAGATAAAATTGCGTATAATTTCCATATGTTATCATTCAACACATTTTATTCAATGTGAAGGGGAATTTTTCCTCATAAGAACGAATTTATTATTAAAACTATTTTCTCTCTAAAGAAAAATAAAATGTCCCTAAATTCAGGTGAAGCTGGGAATTATCTTTTGAAGCAATGATTATTATTTTTATTGATTTTATACTTAAAATAATCCCCACATAATAAATAACTGATGTGTACTTTATTTTTTTCTAGCTGTCATTTTATTGTGTTATATTGGTATAGCATTACAAAAAAGTTAAAATACTTGCTTCCTGAATCATCGCTAAATATAACATTCATATAATTCACATCTATTTTGAGCCTTTAATAAAGATTTTCATTTGATTTCTTCCGAAAATGATTGTCTTAACATTGTACATTTTCGTAATATTTCTGGTGAAATTAATTCTTGACGCATTGAAATATTTCATAACTTTCTCATGTTTAATATTTCTCAGTCTCTCCTGTAAATTATATACTTTTAAAGGTCTTTCGTCATTTCAATACGGGGATAATCATGGCTCTTCACAATTTATTATATTTTGTAGGGTTAAATAATGTTTCTCATTAATTAGCTAACTCAGTGTTTACAGCTGTCAGAATTACATTTCCCATTCAGTCTTCAAGTTTTTTTCTCAGTATGATATTTAATCCATTTTACTTAAATTAATGCAATAAATATGTTTGACGCAATTGGTTACTAAATGTTTGAGAATATGAGAAATAAAACATTATTCAGGAGGGAAAAATCATAAATGTAAAAGCTTTAAGAAGACAGTATATAACGACTGTCATTTTTAAGATCACAATTAACTGGGGAGTAAAATTTCGAAAGTGCGTATCACAAGCGTGAAGTATGATAGAAGAAACGGTTAGCATAGAACTTACGCTAAAATCTAGCCATTTCAGTTGTAAAACGATTAATTCTTGTCGTCAATCTCGTAATACACTTTGAATTCATATGTAGATTGTGGAGAGTTCATCTGTTATTTCCATGAAAGTATTCATAGAAAAGACGCAAGAAATAACGTTACGGCGTTGAAAACTGTCTGAAGCCGACACATCTTTGGATTTTATCAAGAATCTCTAAGGATTTAGCAGTAGCACCAAAGCAAATCGAACAGTAACGTTCACAGCAAGGATAAATTTTAGACACATGAAAATTTAAGATAGATTCTGGAAAAGAAATATTGTTTTGAACACAATAATCCAACTTTACTTGCAGAATACTTAAAAATTGCTGTGCCAAGTTTTAAGTGGAAAAACGTCTTGGATAACTGTTTGTATGATATGACATTCTAGATAATATAGTCGAGAATAACGGTACGCAATTCACTTCTCTTGAATTCAAAGATTTTGGTGTAAGTTTCTGTATTGAAAATTTTACTACCTGGCCGTATCTTCTAATGACAAACGGAAAACTATATGGTTTGTAGATACATTCAGTAGAGTTTTGAAAAAGGCAAGTTATGAAATATTGAACAAAGAGACAACAAAAAATTTGTAAATTTTACTGAATAACACCAAATTTCAATACACCATCAGACTTCTCACGGGTAAAATTGATATTCGCATTAATTAATAAATCGATGTTTGAAAATTGTTGCCAATTTAAAAAAAAATAAGAATAGAAAACTAAAAGACTTTAAATTTTTCAGGGTTAGCAAAAAAAATTCTTTTCAGAGTGTATAAAGATGAAAATAAATGTGCGTAGACGGTATATAATATCAGAGAGTGGAAAAATGATATACATATTGAAAAGAAAAAATTAGAACACAGAAGACATAAGAAGCTAAATAAAAGTTTACAGAAGAAATAACCGAAAGAATGAAATGTCTATGCAAGTATGATGATTTTAATTTTCATATATTCGTACACATCATAAACTTGTTTAACGTATAAGAAGAATTTAAGAAATAAGTAAACCTAGTGAAAATTTGGAGGTTAATCCTGAAAGATACAATTTACGGTGGCGAACATTCCTGAAAGAGGAAGGATTGATAACTATATTCAAAGTAAAATATTTATCATAATGAATAATCTCGAATGGCGGAATGTTTTAGAGTAAGTAACACTTCTTTGGTGAAAAAATATAAACGGCCAGAGTTTATGTAAAGAACTCCAGCAAGACCCAAATATCGTTGGATCAGTTTAATTGTATTTCTTACTGACGTCACGGCGAATGATTAAGGAAGATAATTATATTATAATCATTAGAAACGAGTTCTAATAACTTCCCAAATTAAAAAAGAAATCATTGTGTCGAATCCCGTTTTCAGTAGGGAGACAGGGGTAAATATCCTGACAGCCGAACGTATAATATTAATGCCCGTCTCTCTTTCAAGATCTCTCAGTTGTTTCTCTTTATTTGGACAATGTGTAAATCTGTGGACGGATACCAAATTTTAGAATATTGATATTGGAAGGTTCCAGGATCTGTGAAAAGGTTACTCGAGGCTACAACCTCTAATTAAGACTGGGTTCGTGTTGCATTCCTTTTCAATGGGTTAACAGTTCTATGTAACCTGACAGATGGACATAAATATTTGATGTGTATATCTATTTTATTATTGCTCAATTGCGTCTCATGCTTCGGCCAGAATGCGACACAATTGTTATCCCGTTCGCTGACACAGACGCATCTGATGAATAGTAATACTCTGAGGTCCTACCATTACAGTAAGTAGATGTTCGGTACTGAGGCTAGCGCAGTTGCCTAGTTCGGAGAATGAAATGTTTTTGTTTTTATTCGATCCCCACATTATGAATGATCCTGTTGTCAAATCCAGTCTCAGTAGAATAACATTAGTAAACATTCGGACAGGCGTGTAGATAGACATTACATTAGTATATTAAAATAGTAATAGATTTACTGCCAATAAAGACTTATATTATGTTACACTTACCGTCTCCCAGAAACTAACTCAATTTTTGTTCCTTGTCAGAATCCATATTTAAATTTTTGTCCTCATATATATATAACCAGCGATGTCATTAGGAAAACGCGGTTTCTCTTGTAAATTAACTCTCAAAAATGAAATCTTTGGAGGCTCAGTTTCAGAATATGATCAGAATCATTTTCTTCCTGAAAAGTAAATATTTAGGTTAGAAAACAATTGGAGATTAAACATCTAATTCTTAGATTTATTCGGATCCTATTTGATATAAATATGAATCAATTTTGGCGGTTAAACTAATTTTTCAGTTAACTTTTAATCAGGATGTTTTTTTTATCATTTCTCACACAAAATAAACTGATATTTCCACATTAATTGCTCATATCTTTCGTATATTTAGCGGGAGCATTCCAGAAACCTATTTTACATGCACCAACAATCTAATCTACTTTGTTTGCTTGAAGAAAGACTGTACAACAATTCATAAACACACCTAGAACAACACAATCCTCTCTAATATATATCTGTCATACACATAGACAAATTATATTAATTTGTTTCCCTATGTTTCATGAATATTTCATGATTAACTTTTTATATAATGTATTATATTGATCTCTCTTATACACTATCGCCGTTCTTCTTTGCATATTAAGAGGACTTAATTGAATATCTTTTAGAAATAATGAGGAAATTTCAAAACATAAAGTTATAGTAAGAAATGATTCATTCATTAGTAAAAAGGTAATTGCATATATATTTCAAGAAAGTTTAGTTATCACACGAGAACATCATTTTTTGTAATCAAAACGGTTAGAGATAATGGAACAAGCAAATTAATTGAATATTGCATGTTATCTAAAATATTACAAAGAAAATAATAGTTAGTAAGAAAAGAATAAAAATTGAACAATTGTATTCCAAATGACATGAATATACAGAAGATGAAGAATAAAAATATTTCCAAAATTGGTTGAAAAAATGTAAATCGAATTGAAGATAATAGAAATCCATTATTTTTGTTCATGCAACACGAGATGAATATATGTGATAATGTTACTGTCACCTACACTGGAATTTGAATTATTAAGCAGATTTCCTATTTTGAGTTAGTCTCTTACGTGCAGATCACATTAATCTATTTCAGATAGGGATGATTTCATTTTTACTCTACACACCTATGGGTGCAATAAAATGAATATGGGAAAACTCAACATCCAAACCCGCTGAATATCAAACAGATAAAATTCAGCTATCTCCTTCAAGAAAAAGATGATACTTCACATATATTTATGAATGAAGGGCTATATTCTCAATGTAAATGTAATTAACAAATAAGCATAGGGCGAAATTAAAATACGAATGCAATAGTATATATATATATATATATATATATATATATATATATACGAATTATTTTTGTCTGATTTTGGGGTTGAAGTATTTATCATTAATTTCTTATCAAAACTATTTTTTCCATGGTAAAAACTTATAATTGATGAAATCGTGGAATTAGTGATGCATATCTGTAAATTCTCGGGTCGGGCAGTGTGGATTCGGCTGAAATGGGGAGAGCAAAATCTAATAAGTACTAAATAAGAAGAGGTATACGTAGACATGATCAGCGAAACGTTAACCATTTAGCGTCAGCATATTGAATAAAGATTACAGCTCAAACTTCCTTTAATGTTACTCTGATCAACAATGACCTGATGAAGTCAGGCCTGGCGATACCTTGTTATGACAACAACAACGATTATGATAGTTGTCTGAGTGTAAAAAATTTTATAAATTATATTTTCACACATATAGCTCCTGAGACATGGTAACAAAAGTCAAAGAAAAAATGATTACCCTCTTCCCAAGTGTTGTACGGTGAAACCCAATCATTTTTGTTGGGATTCGTATATAGGACCAGAGGATCAAAATTGTTCGCTAATCGCAACTACATTCATGTTCACCAGTACACATTTTAGTGATTCGCAGTTTTAAAATCCCTGCAATAAAAAAAATCATTAAAATACATAGAGAGAAAGATATAGTACAATTTGTAAAGAAACAAAAACTGGTTAGAAGTACAGTCACTAAGGCTTTTTTACTATTTAATATAAGGATGGAACGAGTCCTTATCTGTACACGACATTTCATTTATTATTCACACATACCATTGAATATTGACTAAGCAAATTGTATTGGATTATATAGATTCCCTGTGCTTGAATATAATATTCAAACCGACTTCAATAAGTCGATACATTTGACAATTATTCAAAGTGAAAATGTTAAACTATGAATGAAATAACATATGCTGTATTTCAAAGAAAATATAAGATAAATAAAAACTAGACCTGAAATAAGAAAGTCGTATGGTGCTCAGAAAAAAGTGTGTCATAAAAGAGAATATCATTAGTACCAGGCATATGATGTAGAAATAAAGACAAACGATATTAATAAAAAAAAATTGGGCACAATATGTATATATTGAATGTGCGTTGTGGTGTAGTGGATATCGACTCGGAACGACAAATAGGGGAGTTCGAATTCCAGTTGAATTCCTTGCAATCACTTACGCGCAAATACATTTAATACAGGTAATGAGTCGTCTCTTTCTTCCACTTATCGGTTAAATAATACGATAGTCTGAGGTCTATAGCCTTGGTCGGCAACCAGTCTACCGCAGAAAGCAATGGCAACTACTGCGGGATAATCTTCTGCCCAGTCAGCCATGTCTCTTTCGCAGACATGATCTCCCGAGTGTGTATCACGTATGGATTTTAACTGACTGATATATATATATATATATATATATATATATATATATATATATTAAGGTATAACTGGACAATTGTTTGACATTATCCAGTTATTCCTTACAAATCGTACAATGGAGGTAGTACTGAACGGATATGCCTTCCAATACTATCATACACACGCTGGTGTCCCTCAAAGCTCTTTACTCTAGGTCCTATTCTTTTCCTAATCTATATAAACGATCTCCCAGATGTAATAAGATCCCAAGTAGACATATACGCTGACGACACCACAGTTTACTCTTGCATCGATCAAAAATCTGCTGAGGCTCACAAAGCAAACCTGGCTGCCGAGCTTAAAATTCACCCCTATTCCGTGGCGGACTTGGGTAAGAAATGGCTCATGGATTGTAATGCTTCCAAAACGAAGCTGCTCTCAATTAACCATCACAGACAATCGCTCCTACTCCCCCATAAGCATGGATCAGGCTAGTCTCCCTGAAAGCAAAACAATTCTTCTCTTTGGCTTAACTCTCACAAAAGATTTCAAGCTGAATGACTATATAGAATCCAGAGCTAAATCCGCTACTAAAAAAATCGGTTGTCTGTGCAGGGCCAGGAAGTTATTTCTGCCTAAAACTATCCTGCAAATATATAAATCTACCATCTGCTCGAGCATTGGATACTGCAGTCATAACTGGTCGCGTGCTCCTGCTATTCACCTAGGTGTCTTTGACAAAATCCAACAAAAATCTGTAATGTAATAGATCTCGACTTGGCAGCTCAGATACAGTCACTTTCTCAACGGCTCAATGTGGCTTCCTTTTGTCTCTTCTACTAATACATTCACGGCTTCTATTCCGAGGAGCTTCACTCACTGGTGCCACCTATATATAAATTTACTCGAGTCACAAGATTAGCAACTAGGTCCCATCGATTTACTGTGAAATCAATAAATGTTAAACGCAAATTCTACTCCAGCTTTTTACTCGCACTTCCCTCTTGTGGAATTCCCTTCCATTTACTTGCTTTCCCGACAGTTACAATCTCCAAGAATATATATGTTAAGTCAATAGTCATCTTCTATCTTAATAACATGCATACTCTCTCTCATGCTCGCTTCTCAGTCCTCTCCAATCTCATGAGTATTCTCATCCTTCTCTTACCATCTTTCTGACACCCCGTATAACCTGTCTCTGTTTGTCATAACTTTCCTTCTATCTAAACCCCTGCAAAACAGTGGCAGTAAAATGCCATGCTTGAAGCGATATGATTATAAAAATTTTCGAAAGAAAATTACATTAAAAATAGATATTGGTCAATTAATCCATTTTACAAATGCAGCAGTATTTTGAAATCTTAAGAAAGTAACGTTCTGTTGGAAATATTAACAATAGTCAAGTAAAAAAGCGATGACGTAAGAGTTCTAGAATAGGTTCGAATAAAGTCTCAAGTATTATAAGTGTAAAATAGAATACATTGAAACGACTAAAAAGAAATATAAAGACATACGTTAACAGTTACAAAAATGCATATAGAATGTATAACGGTATCTAAACTAAAAACTGAATAGAAATCCACAGAAATAAATAGAACACATTGGTTCTCGTTTCCTTCTATGTACAAACATCTAGTAAACTTGTTATCAAATACTATGTATAAACCAGTGCTTAACGAACAACTACCAAAACAAATATCACTATGAATTAATGTTATTTTCAACCGTCATATTATACACTCATATTTTGTCACATCAATTTTCAATTCAAGAAAGGGTCACTGTATTAAGAATAATAAGGTATTACCTAAAGCGGATAATGAAATAAAAAATGATTCTTACTGATGTTTTGCACAGAACATTGTTACTGAAAATTACATTTGAAATTCAAGAAAATGATTAAAACACTGACAAAAATAATCTTGAAATATCTATACGACTGATTATAAAACTTTACTAGAATTAATGAGATTATATCTGACAATTAATAAGTTTAAAATTCATACTTTAAATAACAATAGAAAATTTGCAATACAAAATACATAAGAAGCTACATTAATATTAAAATTTATACTGCTAATTTCGAGAAAAATAATGGAAGATTTCAAAGACGGTTTCAATTTATATTACATTAGTATATCTGTAAAAAAAACTACCATAATGCAGGTCATGGAAAATGCATTTTTAATATGTATATTAAGCACTCGCCATGTATGTATTGTTTGAAATATCTCAAAATATTAATGTATATCAGTAAAAAGAGCTATGGTCATCACAGAAGATACCTACAGTAAATGTTCTAAGACAGCTTTTAGAAGTATGTTTGTAGAGATTAACGTAAAAAACGCAACAATAGCACCGGAAACGACGGTCTGGAAATAAAGAAAAAGACAGAGAAGTGTGCTAAACTAGATCAATATAAAACCGCAAAGTCGACTCATTAAAATATATTCAAGAAGGATTAATTTCGTTGAGTAAAAAGAATATTAACTACTGTGATAAATGTTCAAAATATATGAATCTCTTAACACATTACATATTCATTCAATATATGTTGGAAGCTTGAATAAGAGTCAAAACTAGATGCGTGCTAAATTTAAAGGTAAGAATAACCATATAATAATCATCAGCTGTATTTATTTATTTCCTCTACGATATATAATAGGAAGGTACGTAACTCAACATCAGTTTGTAACTATATAATTGCTAACTTACTTTATTCGTTTTAATTTTCTATTCAAATATCTGTCTAAATTTAGACAAATTTTTTCTCCACGCAAAATAATCTATTTAAGAAATCAGTTAATTTGACCCTACATTTCTTAGATTGTAGTTTTATAGTTCTGTTATTATGTATGTTATAACATTGTTTATTTAGTGATTAGTCAGTCAATTAAGTGCCATACGTGATACACGCTTAGGCGATCATGCCTCGAAAGAGACATGACTGACCGGTCAGAAGATTATCCCGCAGTACATTGTCATTGTTTTTTTTTTGCGGTTTACCAGTTGACAGCCAAGGCTACAGAACCAAATCTGTCCTCTTATTCAACACATAACTGGAGGAAAGAGACGGATTAATACCTTTCCCAAGGATATTTGCGCGTAAGAGAATGCAACGAATTCAACTGGATTTAGAGATCATCGTGCTAAGATTTGGTATTCAGATTGGCTTTGTTGTCGTCGTGTTAGTCTTTTTTACTATTCTTTTTCCGGGAGATATTCCTTTTTCTCGCTGGAGTTCTTTACTTAAACTCTGTCCGTTTTCAATTTATCACCAAAGATGTGTTATTTACTCTAAAACATTCCACCATTTGCAATTATTCATTATAAGGAATATTTTATTCTGATTTTAGTTATAAATACTTACTCTTTTTGGAGGGTTCGCCAACGTACTTTGGATACCTCAAGATTGACCAGCCGATTTTCACTAGGGTTACTTATTTCTTAAATTCTTCTTATACGTTGAACAACTTCTTGAGATGCACGAATGTACGAATATTTAAAACATCATACAATATCTGCATAGGCTTTTCATTCTTTTGGCTATTTCTTTTGCAAACTTTTACTTAGCTTCTTATGTCTTCTGTGTTCTAATTGTTTTCTTTTCAATATGTATATTATTTTTCCACTCTCTGATATTATATACAATTTACGCTCATTTAGTTTCATCTTTATACCCTATTGAACGCAGAAAGCAATGGCAACCTACTGCGGGATAATCTTATGCCCAGTCAGTCATGTCTCTTTCGAGACATGATCGCCCAAGCGTGTATCACGTATGGCACTTAACTGACTGACCCTATTGTAAACAACTTTTTCGCTAACCCTGAAAAATTTAGTCTTTTAGTTTTCTGTTATTATTCTTTTTTTAATTGGCAACAACTTGTCAAACATCGATTTATAAATTAATGCGATTTTAATTCTGTCGTTGAGAAGCCTGATGGCGTTTGTTATATTAAACACGTACAGTTTTGACATGAAAATATGTTGATCAAATGTAATTTTATTATATCAGGAGTACACATTGAATCATAGATTCCAGGTTTTTAAAGAATATAAAGAGAACTGATTAATTGAACGGTTCATTGGCATCTATTTTAATTTTTAATAGTTTATATCCGCTTTATTTGAACCGAATAAATTAATTCAAGACTTTGGTTTTATAGTATCTCACAATTAAAATTTTCCAACCATTTCCGTATTGTTTACGGCAGAGATACGGTCGTCATATATAATGTTTATCATTTGAATGCAAGTGTATCTTATATGTAGGTACTTGAATTGATCAGCTATAGCATAAAATTACAAATGAACATATTACCAGAGGCATTGAAGTGATTTGTTCTATCCTACAAATCATGTTATATAATCAAAGCAGTCACTTAATGTATATAGTTTCTGTGTATTGTGAGGGTGAGAAATATAAAAATTCTCTTCATGTTTTAATGTAGGAAATATAACGGTTACAACTATACATAGGAAAATCAATATTGTATTGAGTACAACTAGCCGATCATGATTTCTACAAATCAGCAGTATTTATGAAGATGTGAGAATGGAATTTTCACTTATTTAGGTAATACGAACAATGATGATGATTAATCCTTGTGTACAAGAAATGGAGGTCCCAAATGCAAAGGTCAGGGAAGGTGGAACCAAAGAATGTTGCTCATTAGAACGTATACGATGTAAACAGCGCTAGAGTAGCGAAAGGCTAACAACGGTTCTTCTGTGGAAAGGGGCTGTGTTTTTCACCCACAATGTCACAGAGACTTTTTGATGTTGGTCTACCCCAGCATATATATGCAGCAATAATATATTTTTTTACCAGATCAACTTCTTATAATACAAGTGTGTGTCAGATGTATATTGGTGCGCTACAGACCATTTTTCCTGCATTAGATTGTATACAGGGAGTGATCTATAGATTTTCATCTAAATGACGCAAAATTTAAAATACCCTTGACATCATAGTTTAACAGATTTATTTACTAAAATTACTTAAAATATCTCGAAACACTGAAAAGTAAATATATTCACTAATGTAGCCATTAACATAAATCACGACCTGCGTCCTACTTCGACTTCGACATTGTAGAAGTACTCTTTTATAAGTTGGTGAACGCTGTCATAAATAAACATTAACTTGAATTCATCTTTTGTCTTTCAAACAGTTTTATTGGTTTCTCGATCAATTGCATACTACGAGTAATAATCAACGTGTTTGCAGTCTGCTTAGCAAGGTCTGAAGTTAAAAGATCTAATATTTCTAGAAAATATCTGACAGCTATTACTTGCTTCTTTGGTTTGTATGACATGGTGCAGAATAATATTGCCAGACACACTTTTGATCCAGGTTTGCACTAATTACTTAGAGTAATTGATGTAATTTTCCGTGTTATCTATCTCATACCCAAACATCTGCACTACCGTCAAATTTACACCCATGCATTTTCTGTGATGCAATTGTTAACATCTACCATCAAGTTTTGATAGATATGTGTGAACCAATTCTATGAGTGCATGTTTCCCCGACAATAGTTTTTTTGTTAATTTGTTATTGTTTATGTTCAAGTATCCTGTTTAAATGTTATTTTATTAACAATATTAAGCTGTTTATTATTGTCTTATTTTCGTTTGGTTTTGAACGATTTCTCAATATCTGCTGGGGAAATGTCCTTATTAAATCAAATAATTATCTGAAACTAACATAAGAGAAATACAATAAAAGAATGTTGCCCATTATTTGTTATCGCAAGTTTAGATTTGATACGTTCACTTTGATTAGTGGCAACAAGCTTTGCGGTCTTCCATTTTATGTAATATATACATTTTACATATTTTCCTGTAATTGAAGCATAAATATGGTGTTTAGCAATTCTTAGTTTAGTGAATTCTTTCTGCTTATAATTATTGTGCATCTGGTTGCAGGAAAATATTTTGGTGATATGTTCTGTGGTATTTCTTGCATTTTTTGTTAGAATAATTCTATTTGTTATTACTGATGTAGTTGGGAAACTTATTGTTGACTCCTGTTTGTTTTATGTGTTTTCTTCCGTTGAGCAATATACTTTAGGGAGACAAATTTTGATGGGTACTATATAATATATCTGATATCACTGCTATCTTATATTTTTCCGGGCAATGACTATCATATTTTACAAGCCAATAGTTTGTACTAGGGTATTTTTATGGGTAAGTAGTAATTTCATATTTTGAGTTCTTTATTAAGGATCAAGAAATGTGATTTCGTTATTAACAATGAGTTTTTATGTAAATTTTGGCATTTTTCCAAAAATTGATTTTAGATTACTAATGTCGTCATAATGACGAGAGTAGTAATCTGAAATCAAACAAAAATGTCATCAAGATACCTTCTCTAGATTTCTGATTTTTCAGTAGTTTTAATCACTTTGTTTTCTACATATATCACATAAATGTATCTGAGAAGATTGATAATGCCCTCACTCAATATACATCTTTTTGTTTTCATTATTTTCGGTAACTTCAGTATCCACCATAAATAATTTTAATCCACTCTAACAAAACCTATGATAACGTTAAAAATAAGAGAATCTTCACTTTTAGATGGATGTCTTTCTTTGTTTTATAAAGAGAGCTACATTCATGTTAGAGACGCTCAGCAACCTTGAAGTATTCGGGTATGATTTTAGAATAATATTTATTTATTCAGGCAGAAAATCGTCTGTATACGTTTAAAACATGAGTTCAGATAATATACAAAAATAGAAAAGTGTGTAATACAAGAATGTGTCTTTTCACCTGATTCCTTCTACCTATACACCAAAGCAATTGTGAGTTTTCGCAAGATTCATTACTGGTGACCACAATCGTAACAATATTAGGTATGACGATGATACTGTGTTAAAACAAAAAATGGAAGATAACTCCAGAAGTTCTAAAGAAGATATCGAATGAAAGGAGTAAGTAAACTTTTGACAGAATTCAGGAGTATCAGCTAAAGAGAGAGCTCAAGATGCAACTTCGAAACCGGGGATACTAAAATCATATATATATATATATATATATATATAGATAGATAGATAGATAGATAGATAAAGTATTATGTGTGAAGTGTTGTAACAGAAGGCAGAATGTGAGACATTGATATCCGAAAATATATTGAGATAATCAAAGATGAATCCCAAAATGTAGTCAAAGTATATGTGACGAATAGAGAAAAGAATGCTGATTTCCAACATCTGTTTTCTTGAATAGTAGAGAATGCTGGACAACGTCACAAAAGATGTAGACGAAACATGGAACAACATATTGCGTGAATACCGAAAGATTCTGTAAAATAGCATTGACCAAGAATATGAAAAAAATTTAAGTTTTAGAGAAAATCATACCAAAAAGGAATCTCATACAGAATATCAAGAAAATCAGTTTAAATTTGTTTGACACATAATGAGGGAGTGGTATGAAAAACGTGATATATTTAAGAGATATGGGGAAACAGCGATGAAAAAACGGTGCGCAACATAATTCATAGGCTCAAATAAACGTATAACAGGAAAGAGCAATTATCGCCTACGTCTTGAATGGACACAGCAGTAAATAAAAGATCTAAATTTATAGGAAAATATATGATTTAAATATATTTTTAATTTAATTATCTACTCCATGTTGTATTTTCAGGTAACAATTTTACTGGTTTCATTGATTTCAAGAAGTTGGTATTATTAATATTTCTATTTATTATTGAGATTTAAGTTAAGGAATATAGTACTTGTTTTTTGATAGATGTAAAATATTGAGGATAAATCTCTTCATAGAAAATATGATGAAAAATAAAGAGGTAACTAAAGCGGCAGTTTAGCATTAATCATGAGTTCATCTGGATGTGTTTCAGTATGTCACAGATGAAGAAGTAAAACTATTATCCAAATCAATGAATATACTTCTAAAACTTTTTCTAACCTTGTAATTTTTTTGTTTTTTTTTAATCATATCACCCCAAGCAAGGCGAAATCGCCACTGATGCACAGGGGGCTACGTAAGAAGGAAAAGATTGGAAAAGAGAAAAACCGGAAACCACATCCTAACCAGGAAACAAGGGATGAGCCTCTTCACCAGTTTAACGGACGTGGGTGGAGTGTGAACCGGGCGATAGTTTAGTCTATCTACTCCAATTGAAAAAAATAAAAAATAAGAAAAAAAGAGTGAAAAGATTGGAAAAGAGAAAAACCGGAAACCACATCCTCACCAGGAAACAAGGGATGAGCCTCTTCACCTGTTCTATAGACGTAATATATATATTTTAATTTACTCTTTCTTTCCTAAATTGCCAACATTCAAATCTCTTATCGAATATATTGTTTTATAAACATTTAGCTGATTCTGTAATCAAGCTGCAACATAAGATCACATGCAAATGCAGAATACATAGTGTGGATAATAAAATAAAAATTAGAATATATTTTATTTTTTTGCACAGGTCATAATTAAATGTTTTCTATTAATATTGATAAACATGCAAAAGAGTCCTTACATTATTTCAGTTATGATAAGAGTCTTTTCATTGATTTGTGAAAAATTAAGATATATTCTAAGTACGTATAAAATCTGAAAAATGTGTATAAAATTTAAAATGCAAGCAAAATTTTAAAATATGCTAAAAGTTAAAATAATATAAAATGGTCTTTCAGCGCCAATGCCATCTTAACATAATTTTTATAATTTTAAATATATTAAAATATTATTTATAATTTATTACCCTTTAGAGAAACCCAAATCAAACAAGTATAAGTTAAATAAATAAGAATTGATTAAGTGGGAGGAAAGTGTTGAACTTTACTTCGTGGGCAGATTTGGACAACAAATAATGTTCACCAAATGCTGAGAAAAGTATTAAAAAACCGGAAGAAATCTTTCGAAATAAAGAAGTATTACTGCAATGTTATGCAATATGGGTCTCTTAAAAGGCCATGAATGCTGGAAAACCTTCACACAGATGTAAAAGAGAGTTGAATCAACAGAAATGTTGTTCTGAAAAAGGATACCGAAAATGCTATAGACTAAACATATGAACAACAACTAAACTTTCGAGAAAATAAAAACAAAAATAATAATGCTCATACTTAAATCAGTATAAGAGATTTGACATTTCTAGGGACTATTATGACAAAAAAGCAGAGAGTAATGAAAATAGGCGATCGTCTATATTCTGAATAAATAATACACTTGTCAGAGTTTCCTGCCGTCACACAAACTTTAAACTAGAGCAGAATATTTTAAATATTTTACTCACCTTACGATTCAGTTAGAGTATGAGTCTAAGATTAGCATAATTGGTTATAATTCTGTGATTTAAATTTTTTATATAACACACACTCACACACACACACACACACACACACACACACACATATATATATATATATATATATATATATATATATATACTATTTAAATTATTCGGACTATTGTCCTAATCCTGTGTGTGTCGTTACTGAAACAAGAAACTCCACAGGTTGATAAGGAGCAAATGTAGACAAGCCAAAGAGGAATGGCTCAACAACAAATGCGAAGAAGTAGAGAGACTGAGCAAGACCAACAAAGCAGAGATGCATAAAGAGATAAAAGAATTAACAGGACAAAAAACCTGCTCCTCAACAGGATGCATAAAATCCAAGGATGAACAATCATATTAGAGAAAGAGGAAATACTCCAGCGATGGGAAGAATATATAAAGGATCTTTTTTGCGACAAGCGAGAACAACCGAGAATACACAAGGAGATGGATAGACCGGAAATACTAAAATCCGAAGTGGAAGCTGCAATGACCAAAATGAACAGCAGTAAAGCAAGTGGTCTAGACGGCATAGTGATAGAGCTGCTGACAGCCTTAGAAGAATATGGCATAGAAAAAATTACCGACATAATAAACGAAATTTATAGCAGCGGAATAATACCAGACGACCTATGCAAGTCGATATTTATAGCACTGCCGAAGAAATCAGGCGCAAACGAGTGGGAACTACACAGAACTATCAGCTTAATGAGCCAAATTACCAAACTGATGGTCAGAATCCTGATGAATAGAGCGAGAAGCAAAATCGGGCCAGAGATAGAGCAAGAACAGTGCGGCTTTGTCAAAGACACTGGAACAAGGAACGCCATATTCATGATTAGGAAGCTCCCCGAAAGGGCAATACAAATGAAGAAAGATTTGTACCTATGTTTC
Organism: Ascarosepion bandense; assembly: GCA_037127315.1. Lineage (NCBI taxonomy): Eukaryota > Metazoa > Mollusca > Cephalopoda > Sepiida > Sepiidae > Ascarosepion > Ascarosepion bandense. The sequence goes on along the minus strand of JBBBDQ010001213.1, from coordinate 4,594,579 downwards.
ATTGACTATGCGAAGGCATCGAAAAGATACGACACAAAGAACTGATGGAGATGCTCGGCAGCCTCGAAATTTTCCGCAAAGACATAAGAATAATCAAGAATCTCTACTGGCAGTAAACGACCTCCATACAGACAGGCAACGATCTCAGTAGAATTACAAATATAGAAAGAGGCTTAAGACAAGAATGTGTCTTTTCACCGGATTTGTTCAACCTGTACAGCAAGAATATCTTGAGGACCCTAGATGACACGCCAGGATTTGTTGTTGGAGGACAGAACTTGAACAACATAAGGTACGCAGACGATACATTGCTGATCGCGGACACGGAAAGTAAACTACAAGAACTCACACAAAAGCCAGCGGTGGAGAGCGACAAAAAAGGACTACAAATAAACTTTAAGAAAATTGAGTGTATGGTCAGCAGCAAAAGGTACAACCCAAAATGCCAAATAAATGTGGGAGATACCAGAATCAAGCAAGTACAAAAATTTAAATACCTAGGAAGTGTCCTAACTGAAGATGGAAAGTGCGACACGGAGATCCGAAGGCGAATTGGCATGACAAAGGAAGCTGAGCAAATTACTAACACACAGGAAAATCTCACTGGAAACAAAGAAAAGAGTGCTGGACTGGTACGTGATATCAGTTCTTCAATACGGCAGCAAATGCTGGACAATATCATCGAAAATGAGGACAAAACTGGAAGCAGCAGAAATGTGGTTCTACAGAAGGATGCTATGGATATCGTGGATTGAGCATGCAAGCAACGATGAGGTGTTGGAAAGAATGACAACAAAGAGGAAATTGATACTCAGCATCAGGAAGAGACAACTGAAGTTCCTGGGACACGCAATGAGTATGGAAAGCCTGGAGACCTGATACTGACTGGCCAGATAGAAGGAAGGATAGACCGAGGAAGGCAGTGGATAACATATTTGCAGGACCTGATCATGTGGTTGACGTAACGGGGGTTGACAGGAGTAACGCGAACAAACATACTCGGAGCCAAAAGGTAAAGGGAGACGTGGAGAACAATGATCGCCTACGTCCTAAAAGAACAGGGCACATAGAAGAAGAAGATTTTCCTAATCTTTGCTGCCATGTATACGAAGTTTCGGTTTTAGTACGCTCCGGCCTTCTTTAGGGGCTACGAATAAACCCTTTATTTCAATCAATGGGGTATATCATTTTCATTACTTGAATTAGATTTCATTTGATTTTTCAACTTAAAAATATTAATTAAGAATTTTTTTTACAATTCTTTAATTTGAGCTACCTTTTTCTTCAAATAAATGTTTTTCTTTTTTAAAATATTAATTGAAAAAATAATTGCTTCCTTTCATAAACAAGGTTCTTTTGTTTTCAGACATGTTTCAAGTGAAGCCTCCTAAAAATACTCGTTAATATAATGTGCTTTCCTTTAAAGTTTAATCTGTGTTACTTTGTTTTACAAATAAATGCTTTTCCTATGAATCTTTAAAATATCAAGTAACTAAAAATGGAATCCATATTTTTCTGTAAAAGCCTTGGAATTTGTCTGATTTAGATCTTGAATATTTCTTAAATTTGACTGGGAGGCAAGAAACAAAAATTAAGTTCTATAAGCGAGCAGAACAATGTATTTGCATACAAGTTCCGGATATCTCTAGCCATTTCAGCAGAACAATAACTTGAACCTGTCGCCAATGTAGAGCTGCGTTTGAATTCAGAAAGCCAGGCTATCATATGTACTTTTCTATCTCGGTAAACTGATGGGTATGTTATGCATTGTATATTTGTAATTAACATCAATTAGCAGCTCTGTTTTCTCACATTAATATTAATAATACATAGGTAATATCCGACTGGTAATAAGAGAGTACTTACAAAGTAAGAGCTAAGTTTGTTTGTTTTTTAGTTTTATTTTTTTGGATTATTCAATAAGTTACTATCCTAAATTGACTCGGAACGACAAATCGGGGTGGCGTGTTGGAATTCCAGTGAAATTTCTTGCATTCACTTAGTCAAAAAATACCTTAGGTAAAGATATCAATCCATCTCTTACCTCCAGTTACAGGTTAAATAATAGAACAGATTGGGTTCTATAGCCTTGGCTGGCAACCAGTCTACAGCAAATAAAGCAATGGTAACCTACTGCGGAATAATCCTCTGCCCGATCAGTCACGTCTCTTTCGAGACACGATCGCCCAAAGCGTGTATCACGTACGGCACTTACCTAACTCTCCAAAATCTCACTCAAAGAGAACTGGTGGTAATTTAAGGAAGCTCTCACAAGTTTTAATAAAGGATGTTTTTGACAGACACTGTAATTTCCACGATTATCAGTCGTTCAGTTAAGTGCTATACGTGTTACACGCTTGGGTAAGACATGATGCCTTGAAGACATGATTGACTGGACAGAAGATTGTCCCGCAGTAGGTTGTCATTACATTCTGCGGTATATTGTTTACCAACCATGGCTGTAGAAACCAGTCTGTCTTGCTATTTGACCAAGCAACAAAAGCACGTCTTGAAGCTTTTGAGTAACTAAGTATACATAAGGAAATCATGATGGTATTCAGTTGTATTTGCTACCTCATTAGAACATCCTTACGAGCTGCTTGTGGATTTCTTGGATTTTTGCCCCCCCCCCCAAAAAAAAAGAAAATACATGGATTAAGTTTTAGGCATATTTAAAATATATGAATTGAATAATAAAATCATACATGTGAGTATCTTTACAGCTTGCATAGATTTCAAATTATGAAATGGTATTTTCATTTCATCTGATATTATGACACCTCATCAGTTTCCATCTTCTTGAGTCCTATTAATAAACATGCCTACGAATTAGGTATTTATTGTATATTACTATACGTTCTATTACTAAACAACACGTGTTCTCATAATGACAATTTTGAAGTAATTTAAACCAACACCTGTTCAACTCCAGAGAAAAAAAACCTCAGATGTACATTAGATGCGTTAATGTATAGTATTATTTCTTATTGACCAGAAAGCAGATAAAATTTACATAAAAATACTCCCTAAAACGATTGCAACTTTTATAAATATTCTTACATATGTTACATTTAAATTCTATACACTTTTTTCCGTTGGCAAAATATTCAGTGCAACGGTAACTTTAAAAATTTCACAACTATATAGTACCGCATAATATCACTATCTTCTGTCATACTAATTCCTGTTTTGTTTTTTCTTTATTTAATAGTCCTTTTTCTCTCCTACTAACTTACACGCAGAAGACAATAAACTGTTTCAGACCAAAATGGTTCAGAGACAAGTTTAAGCGCTATAGTGACAAGTTTTAATAAACGCCCCGCATAAGGTTATACTACACTCCGCTTGTCCATGATGTGCATGATAGAGGCAGGCCTCGAGACACTTACCTAAATAGCATTAGTAAATAGATGGTTTGCGAGCAGAGAAATCATGATTTGCCATGGTCATGTATATCCTAAGAAGTAATAATTATCAATGGTCCAAAGTAATTTTTGCTTAAGTATAGTTGTGTTTTAATGTGTTCCTTAGCATAACACGATTACAAATGTTTATGTCAAATGTAAAACTTATAATATTAATTTATTTTATATTTAATATTGATTTTATTGCAACGCCATACTTTTTGCACTTTTATATTTATTTTTTATTTTAATTTATATATATATATATATATATATATATATATATATATATATAAACAAAGTGAAATTAAAAATGATAAAACAATAAAAAATGAGTGAAATTAATATCAAGAAGGACAGTGATTTCAATATAGCCATTTTTTATTATCCCGGACAGTCGCGCATACATACGCATATATACAATTGCGCTCGTGTACTCACCTATACTTGTGTGTGTTTGTGCTTTATATATATATATATATATATATATATATATATATATATATCTTTGGTGGTACTTGAGTATTGCTTTGAAGGTAGTAACTTCAACTTCAAACTTCAAAGAAAAACACCCGGTTCCTTTCTCGCTCCCTCTAATCATAGTTTCTTTTTTATCAAGAGAACATGCAGTGAAAGATAATAGCTGCAAAAAAAGGAATTATTCAATAATGGGAAAGAGAAATGAAACGCTGGAAACAGATCACGCAACGGCCAGCTAACAATCTCGATGTTGACACAGCTAGAGTTTGCATGACTTGATTTAAACAGATTTAAGCACATTTAAATGGAAAAGTTAGATGAGTTGGCTAAAAACGTATACCAATTCACATTAAAATCCATAACACAATTTGTGTTATTCATAAATTGTTAAAAAAAAAAGGAAAAATGATTTCAACCACATCCAGAGAAATAAAAACTAAAAAACACTATTAAAGTGGGTTGCAATTAGGATACATTCTCCTAACATTTCTGATGAGATCTGATGTCCCGGTTCAATTATAGCCCGCCTTTTTCGTCTTCAAAAGATTCATAAAGAAGAGATACATATAAATCACATATTATAAATTATAGAACCAACATAAGTTAGTCAAATGTCTTCTTAAATTGCTGCAAACCTTTTTTGCATCACTACAGCTCAATTAAAATAAAGGATTCATTTTCCTTTGTCGATCTTATTAAAATTTCCTTTCTTCTGGTATGTTTCTGTGTTCATATGCTGTGTGCTTTTTATTTACCTGTGTTCCTTCATGTAAACAATATTTGCTGCAACTATCTTTATCGTAGTCATTTGTCTCCCCACAGGAACCGAAAGAAATTTTGCCGAATTTAATTTTCACAATTTACGGTGTAACCGTTTGGTTCGCCTTTCGGTCCTGCTTTGGAGAATATTTTTTTGGGTTTATGAAAATAAATTATTTTATGATCAATTTTGTCTTTCATTTTTTCGTCACTATGTCAAAGTTACACTTTGATTATTTAATAATTAATCTCAGGCTAATCAATTATTCTCCTTCCTAAATAAGCTTCATAAATATTTAAGTTGACCTTTGAGAAAGAGGGTAACTCTGAACTAGCTGTTCTGGATGCATTGATGCATCGTACACCAATGTCAACTGTCATTTCGTATCGTACTTTTTAGAATATCTATTTTTTCAAGGTTATACACACGTTGGGATTCTTTTTGCTTCAAGTAGGGAAAAAAAAACCTTATAAAATATTTAACGCACATACCATTCATGATTCTTTCTAAAGAGTTCTTCGATTTTGAGATTATTTTTCTAACGAAAACTTTAAGAAATAATTGATATACACCAACTGTAATAAATTTCATAATTTATAAGAAGATCGATGTCTTCTGAAATATTAAACCAGTATTGATAGAAAAATGCCCAGTGTATTTGAGACTTCCGTGGATTGGTGGTAAGGCTAAAACCCTACCTAATCAAATGTCTTTAGGTGTTCAGAAGTGTTATTGTTCTGTTGACATGCGTGTTGCGTTTGGTACTAGATTTGTTCTATTTTTAAATCGTAGGATAGGATTTTCTCCCCCTCATCAAATATCTTCTCTAGTCTATAAGCATGAATGTAGTTGCGATGTTAATTACATAGACGGAAGTACACAGCGGTTTGATTTATAAATCAAACATCATGTTCCACTGATAATCAGAAACTATGCCTGAAAAAATAATAAACCTATCGGCATCACTTATTATTTTTTTAAATTTCGTGAACATCTTAAAATTTCCAAAAAATGTGCTCTGGAATTTAATGTAGATTGGTTAACTGTTTAGCCAATTTAACTTTACTATTCCATATTCTGCTGGAGTCAGTTTATATCAGGTTAAGCTGGGTGTTTGATAGGCCTTGTTATGATCCGTTTCTAGGACTTCATTTTTTCCTATCATTGAATCATTCATGTGTCACACACATCATATTTTACTGTCAGGTCTACCAATTAAAAATTTTGATGATTTCAAGCAAAAACGATTGTTTTTTATCCATTATAATAGCCTGCCATAATATATATATATATATATATATATATATATATATATATATATATATATATGTAAGTAGCTAACCTAGAGAGCCAACGAACCTACCAAGGTTTCACCAAATTAGATCTTCAGGTAAGATTGGCTCTAACTTTGCCTGAAGTTCCAATTTGGTTAAAACCTTGTCAGGTTCGTTAGCTCTCTAGGTTAGCTACTTACTTGGTTGCTCTACTTGCGTATTGAGCGCTTTAAATGTCGAATGCGGAAGTGACCACGTTCCAGTCATCTGCAAACTAAAAGTGAAACTCCGAAGACTGAAGAAGTCCAGCACATCACCAAGGCTGCAATACGACACGCAAAGACATAAGAATAATCTACTGGCAGCAAACGGCTTGCATACGGACAGGGAACGATCTCAGTAGTTACACAAAGATAGAAAAAGGCTTAAGACAAGGATGTGTCTTTTCACCGGATTTGGTCAACCTATACAGCGAGAATATTTTGAGGAGCCTAGATGACACGCCAGGATTTGATATTGGAGGCCACAACCTGAACAACATAACGTATGCGAACGATACAGTGCTGATTGCGGACACGGAAAGGAAACTACAAGACCTCATACAGAAGGTAGCAGAGGTGAGTGACAAGAAGGGACTACAAATAAAATTTAAGAAAACTGAGTGCATGGTCATCAGCAAAAGATACAACCCAAAATGCCTAATACAGGTGGGGGATAACAGAATCAGTCAAGTACAAAAATTTAAGTACCTAGGAAGATGGAAAGTGCGACACGGAGATCCTTAGGCGAATTGGCATGGCAAAGGACGCGTTCGAGAAGATGAGCAAAATACTAACACAGAGGAAAATCTCACACAGGAAAATCTCACTAGAAACGAAGAATAGAGTACTAGACTGCTGCGTGATGCCAGTTCTTTAATACGGCAGTCAATGCTGGACAATATCATCGAAAATGAGGACAAAACTGGAAGCGGCCGAAATGTGGTTCTACAGAAGGATGCTATGGATATCGTGGACTGAGCATGCAAGCAACGATGAGGTGTTGGAAAGAATGGCAACAAAAAGGAAATTGATGCTGAGCTCAGGAATAGACAACTGAAGTTACTGGGACATGCAATGAGGAAGGAGAGTCTGGAGAACATGATACTGACTGGTCAGATAGAAGGAAGGAGAGACCGAGGAAGGCAGCGGATAACATATTTGCAGGGTCTGACCAGGTGGATGACGGAACGGGGGCTGCCAGGAGCAACTGGAGCAAACACTGTTTTCCAGCTTGCTGTTATTCTTATTCAATTGTTTGAACATAAGTAATTCTTTTCAATAAACGCTACTAAAATACTAACAGAACACGTTTTTTTTTTACAAATGAAAGTGCAAAATATATCATAATTTTTATTGTTACAAGAAAATTATTGCCTTTATCCTAGCGTTAATATTGGCGTAATGTAGTCTTCAGTTTAGTTTGGGTAGTAACGTTTTCGTCGATTCTTCTGTATAGAAACATGAAATATATGTTCTTATATGAGTAGATTTATTCTGTGTGGCTGAAAGAGTATGTTTTCCTAATTATAATATCACTTACTAGTTTGTGTTAGACGTATTTAAATGTTTAAATTGAATTTTATATTTATAAATTTTGCGACGTTATACAAATAAAGTTACAGTGCATGTAACCGAACTATCAGCCTTCGAACAAATACAATTTGATTATAGAAGTAAGGAATAGTACCGATCGAAGAAGAGCAGAGAACTGATGCGTAGAGTGCTACAATATCTTTAAGAAATCTTCTAAAACTTTTGAATTCATATGTGTCATTCCTCTAGTTTTATTGCCAAAAGCGTTTAAGCCCCTCCACCTGTCTATCTATTTATCACATATCTGTGAACCGAGAGAAAGAACGATTTATAAATTTCACATTGTTATTTGTTTTTTAAATGAATGCAAAAACGCAGGTCGTAATGGAATTTGATTTTTTTTATCTCTCATCCTAACTTTTTTCAGTTGCTGAAAACCTAACCAAACATATGAGTATGGGATAACGTTATATAAAATTGTATGTATAATGAAATATTTTTTTAGAATAATGTATGTCACAGAGTGTAAAATATTTTCATGTGACGCCTTTATTCTTAGAATTTCATCAGATTAAACTTGTTTACGTTTGTGCGACTGCACATATACACAAAGGCGCGAGGCTGAGGACTTTTACGCGTTACACGAAAACATTGCATACTGTCACATACACACATACTCCTATGAATTTATGAATAAATATATACATTATAAAAAATATTGACTTATATGTCTCTGGTCAGTAATCATTTTCTAATTACTTATGTCGAGAAATTAAATAGAAATGACTATTATTCTTTTTAACTTACTCCTTGTGACCTTACATCTCTGTACCCACACCTCCAAATAGAGAGTAGCTCTTTTCAGAAAGAAACATCAATTTAGAAAAATAGATTAAAATATTTACAAAAATTATAGAGTCACAGCATAGGAGAGAAATCCATATTACCACATCCAAAAGACTCCAATAAACTAATCAACTGACAGCTCATACAATAACTTCAGTGAACTCGGTCAGCTGTGATTAGTCCCGCCTACAATAATATGCTTCGCCAGGCCTGATGCCATAAAGACAACCTTGGTGCCAATTCGAGACTGACTACAATGTGGACAGGAACAAAGTCAAATGGGAGCCACTGTCGGATCGTTGGAAATTATTGTTTACTACACTGTACATAAATATGGACATAAAAACACTATATCAGGAGTCTGCAGACTACATTTAAAAATTCTTCCCTTTAATTTCCCACGACAAAATTTAAGGCTGATGTTTACGCCGTACCACTAATAAAGAACATCATAGAACCTAAGTAATTCTCCATTAAACTTACAGTGACAGAGAATGTAGCGTGGAAATGATTTACCGCGGTGGTTCGGGGTTTCTTGTGTACAATGCCAAAAACTAAGTGAATCCTGTTGAAAAACTGGTGAAGAATCAGGATATTCTACTTGGATAGACTGAATTTTCATGCCACAACTCAGAATCAAATAAATAAAAGAATATGAGGTAATTTATTTAGGTGATCTTTTGTATAAACATAAATCAATAAGAATTACTCACTTGTATAGTCTTAGATTGGATAAAGTTTACTTTTCTATTCTTGTGTTGTCTTTCCGTGATTCTATTCGAAATCTTTTGCAACTGGAATAAGTAAATCTATTAATATGTTATGAATAGAAAATGCAAAGAAAATATTAATGTAACTGGAATGGAAAAATGACTTAAATACGGATTTAGGATATTATTAAATTAAACATAAACAGTGTTAAGAAAATGCAATACGTTAGGTCCAAACAGGGGAGATTTTGTCAGTGAGAAACATACAATTATATATGCAGACGGTGAAATAAAAAAAAAAAGACAGCTTGAAATTGAATCAAGCCATGAGAAAAAGAGTTCTTCGATGTGTGTCAGTTATTTGAACGAATTTTTGTGGTTAAACTGGAAGGGGATTTCCTTAACAAATCTATTATAGTTTCATTATACCCCGACAACACAAAATACAGGAGACGAAAGCGAATCTTTCTACTTCATGGTGTATAAGGGCAAGACTCAGTGCAAATCACAAGAAATTAGAATTATCATGAGAGACCTGAATGCCAAGCAAACAGAGAGAAGGAGAAACTGGCAATTTCAGACTAAGAAACCGCAAAAACCTTGGGAAAAATGGGTCTAAATATGCGCAACGAATGAACAGCTAATAAACAATACCTGGTCTCAGGAACATCCAAATCGGTTATAGACATGCTGAAGTCACGGATGAGAAACCTAAAACAAAATCGACTATATAACTGTCAGCAAATATTCAGGAACGTATATCTTCTCTGCGGAGACTATCCAAGTGCCGAGTGCGGAAGCGACCAGCTCTCAGTTATGAAAACTAAGAATAAAAGTCCGGATATAGAAGAAACTTAACACCGCCCACAGATTGCAATACAACAGACTCGTGAATGACCTGAACATACAGTGAAATATAAAGACAGCCTTAAAAGAAAATACAAAGAATTGGAAAATGGAAATGCACTATGTGAAGGTATAATGTTATCAGCAAATATATCAACCCTAAGTTAAACGGGCGTAGAAGTAAAAGGAATCGATAAAATTTTTCACATGATTGGCATCAAGTCAAACTTTGAAATTGATGAAGTAATTCCATATTTTGTATTGTTTTCTGAAAATATTATAAAAACAAATAACCGATTGCACCAAACTACAGAAGAAAATAGGGTGGAAATGCAAACGGGTTAAAGAAAACTGGATCAACGACAAATGTGCAAGAAAAGACAGACTGTGCAAGAACAATGATGATATATGCATACAAATTTAGGGAACTAAAAGAACAAACATGTTTGGTAAGAAAATGCATAAAATTCAAGTAAGAAGCTCTAATTTTAGAGAAAGAAAAATCACTTCAACGATAGAGCGAATACATTGAAGATGTCTTCCACGACAATAGAAAGCAGCCGGAAATAAACAGAAATATCGACGGATCAGAAATAGTAAAACTCGAAGTGGAAGCCGCACAAGTCAATTTGAGCAGAAACAATGCACAAGGTCTCGATGGTATCTTAACGGAGATGCTGAATGCCTTAGACGAATTCCAGGTAGACAGAATAACAGAATTCATAAATGAAATCTTCAATAGTTACTATATCCCGTAATACCAAAGTAGATAACTTTTAATTGCACTAAGAAGCCAGGTACAAACATTTTGAACTACATCAAACAATCATCCTAATGAGTAACAAAACAAAATTTATTATACGGATTCTGATGAAACTTAGCAGAATAATCCCAAAGGTGGGATAAGAAGAGATAAGGTGGGATACGCTAAAAAACACAGCAACAAAGAACGCGATATTCATGCTCAGAATATTGTTAGAAATAGCAATACAAATGCAAATAAACTTATATATATATCATTTTAGACTACGCAAAGGCATTCAAAAAAGCAAGCCACAAAGAATGGTTAGAGACGAGAGAATATTTGGAAAAAGACATTAGAATTATCAAAAACCTAAACTAGCAGCAAACTGAAGAAGAAATGATTTCAGCAGTTATTCATATTCAGAAAGGGGTGTAAGAATATTTTTGTGTTATCACCTGACCTATACAATGTTTACAGCGAAATAATTTAAGATAGATAAAAATCTTACCAGGTTCTTTCAATGGCTGCCACAATCTCAAAAGTATAAGATACGAAGATGATAAAATGCTGATAGGAATCACAGAAAAGAAAAACACAAAAATGCCCACAGAATCCAACATGAGAATATGAGAAACAAAGCTAAACATAAACTTCAAGAAAACCGAACACATGGTCATCCGCAAATGAAGAACCCAAAATGCTAACTGAGATCTGAATGCACATAGGCAAGAACAAGAACGAAATTGAAAAGTTAAGCAGAGTATTGAGAGACGCTAATATTTCGTTAGAAACAAAGAAAGGTGTACTGTAGAGATCTGCGATATATGTCCTCCTGTATGGCAACCAATGCTGTACATTTTACTTAATGATGAAGGAGATGCTAGAATAAAAAATATGTGGAAATGTTGGGCAGGAGAAAGCAGCTCGAGACATGCTTGCTGGTCTTGAGAAAGTGGATAGCAGTGTAATCCTTGGGAGAGTTACCAAAAAGGAACATTTTAAGAGCGACAATGGATTAAGAAAATGGAAATCCATGAACGCCTAAATTCTTAAATGATACTACATACAATAAAGATTTACAAGGTATAAATTATTATTCTAGACTGATGAAAGTGCGAATCATATTTTCGAAGATATGAATATGAATCGGAGCAGCTGTCTGTAAAATATAAATATAAGGTAACCAAAAAAGTTCTGTCCGTTATTTATCAGTCACTGAATGAAGATGAAATATATACAAAATTCGTGTAGCAATTGTTTTCAAATTCGGACAAACGGAAGTAGGAAGATCAGACGTTATAAAAAAACACGCGCACCGTGCTCGGCCATCAATTATAAGCTGGACAGCTGTGAGAAGGTTGGAAGTGTCTAGAGATCTCGTTCGGGACTGTTTGCTTTACATCTTCAAAGTTGCATTAAGTCACCGTATATGTCAAGGGTTTGGGGATAATACTGTGGATGAACGTTCTGCAAGGCGTTGGTTTCGAAGATTCAAGTCAGGAGATTTGTCTCTCCATGATAAGCCTCGCAGTGGTCGACCACAGGTCTTGAATGAAGGAACCCTGAAGGCGGACATTGAAGAGAACAGTAGATTAACGTGTGGTGAACTGGTAAGACAGTTCAACGTTTCCGATGGAACACTTAGACTTTACTTGCACCGCCTAGATAAGACGTACAAACTGAGCAAGTGGGTTCCGCAAACGCTGTTGTAGTTCCACAAGTGACAACGTGTGGCAGCCCGCGTATTGCTGCTTTCTAATCACCGTACCGCATCCTTATTCAATCGAGTGATTACCAGTGATGAAAAGTGGGTTCTGTACAACCTCTTACACTCCAAGGATAATCATCTTTTACCAATGAAGCAGATTTGTACAAAGCCCTCACGGACGTCTTTGCGTCAAACCCTCCTGAGTTCTACCGTAAGGGCACTGAACAGCTGTAGACACGTTGGCAGGAGGAGGTAGATGTCGTTGGTGATTACTTCGAAGACTAAATATAATTTACACATACTGTGAAGCGTTTTCTTTTTTCCCTTTAAAAACGGACAGAACGTTTTTGGTTACCTTGTATTTTATTTATATGCAGTAAGTCTCTGATGGAGGCTAAATAAAATATTGCTATGTAATATCAACTTTCTTGTAGAGCAATGTATGCCAGATATTTACTCAACGATAAAAGAAAGAAATGTAACAAAAGAAATAATGTTTTATATATAATGATTTTACAACAAAATGTTTCAACTGGTAACCAACTGAAAGGAATTTTCACTGTAATCTCTGCAGAAATTTTGCTTATATTTCTAATTTTTAAAAAGGATTGTAAAACTGTTTTGCTGATAATGTATTTTTATTTTAATTGTAAATAAGCCAATAAATCTTCTGAAAGAATCCCATGATATTTTAGATATATTTATTTTATTATATAAAAAACAACATATTCATGTGTAAATGCAACTAATTATAATAAATGAAAAAAATATAATATATGCAAAAAAATGAAAAATCCGTATGTTACTGTCAATTTCATTAATTTTAAATTTCATTCACATGGTTGACACTGGGAATAAATAACCTTTATGAAAAAAATATAATATATGCAAAAAAATGAAAAATCCGTATGTTACTGTCAATTTCATTAATTTTAAATTTCATTCACATGGTTGACACTGGGAATAAATAACCTTTTATTTTAATGATGTTAAGATTGAGAAAATTATGAAAATTAGTAAAATAAGCAAACCCATTAAACCAACTGGATCTACTTGTTCTGCTCTGTGGTCACACTGCCTCTCTCTCTCTCTCTCTCTCTCTCTATATATATATATATATATGAATGTGTGTGTGTTTGTGCGTGTGTGCATACACACAACTGCACACTACTTACATTAGATATAATGGAAGTTATATTTTGATATGAATATATATACACGTATATACAGAGTGTAACGGATAAACCTTCGCCATTTTATATATTTTATTTCACGATTTTGTCGACTGCAAGTTACAGTAATTTCATTAAGACATCGTCTTTGAGAAAAGCTGAATCATGGTGCAATCCACTCCTTCAAGTTTTGAAACGACATGTCATACTACTTGGCTTTTTTTAACGGAAGCTTCCATAAAAACAGTCCAGGATTTCATGATTGAATGGTGATTACGAAGCTGTTTGGAGTGATCACTAATGACAGCAACATTGTACCTACATTACTGTTTTCACTAGGCCTTAGACACAACTTGGAGATTTACATCAAGTTAATTGAGAAAATATTGCTGTCGTTAGACTAGAGAATTTCTGATGGAAAACCATATGTCTAACAATAGAACATGCACTCTACCAGACAAGCAGAAAAATCTGGTCGTGTTTGTCAGAAAATTTCTTTAGCCGCATCACCCATATATCTGTTCACATAACTCCAAATTGCGATCCCTTCATTATTACATGTTGGACGCAATTGATCGACACACCAACATATCATATTTTAATACCAAATAAGACATGAAGGCAAGGAATATAGCAGCATTCAGCAACTTAAAGAGACAGACCCTTCGAAAGAGAGGCTGGTGATTCCAGATTTGTAAAGATAGCATGTTTAAAGTCAATGGCAATTCTCTTGAATACTGTTATTGTTTAGTATTTCAAGATGTTTTTGTAATTTTGATAAACATATCTGTCAAAATGGCATTTTAGGTTTATCCAAATTTCTTTAATTGTGAAAAATGTATCTATCTAATACCTTATATTCTACTATTGCTGCTATTAGCAATTATACACTTAATGAAAAGGGATGCATTTTTCAGGTACATAAAACTTTACTGATACCTTAATTCTACTTAAATGTTGAAATATCTGAAAGATGTTAATTATAATAGAAGTGTACAATCATGCAAATTTACTGATTCAAATGTTATATTACTTACGTAAAACACTAACGTTAGCATTTGTAAAAGATACGCGTAATATAATATAATATAAGAAAATATAGAACATCAGAAAAAATATTTAAATTTTTAACCAAAAATTTATAAAAGTCGGAAACTCTCATTAAGCAGAAGCGGCTGAAGTAATAAACGATTATGTGGTGAAATTTCCTAGAGTAAGCATAACTTAGTTTTCAAATACATAAAATTCGGAAACGTTATTCTTGTGTGCTCAAGAATTGGATACAGTAGAAATAGTATTATCATATAAGTGAAATGATAATGAATTACTTTATATACATTTTTGCATTCCAACAATTTTCTGAACAGATTTCTGATGAAATAAACAGTTGTAAATTGTAGCGATTCTGTCTCTCTCCAATCAACATTGAAACGGTTTCCTTGCTAAAACTGTAGAAAAATAAATGTATATTATTCATACCGTATTAATAAAAAGAGAACAGCTATAACATCAAATTGTAATAAGTTTCAAATAAAAAAAGAAGGCATGAACGCACAAATGAAATGCGTTAACTAAAAATGATAAACAAATAATTGCACAATAGAAAGCTAAATTTTATTTCTTTGTAACAATATATCAGCTAAGTATAAATTTCTAAGAATGACTAATAGCAAAAACCTAGAGAAAGCAAATCAAATTAGCCGCTTTTATGGAAACAGTGATAGTAATTTCAATTGGTAGACGTTAGGATGTGTAAAAAAAATGCCATTCTAATATTGAATTGGACACCAAACCAGTGACCAGGCCTAATCTTGTGAAGCATTATCACATGCCAAAATGTGTAATAGAGTAAAATCATTTTTTAAATATTTGAACAATCACTAAATATATACTAAAACTAACATTATTTTCTTCATGTGACGTCTCTGCTTTGGTCACATTCCCACTGCCACGAAGTTGTTTCTCTTTTTGTTTTTCCTATGATTGATTTCATGATAACTGTTCGGAACTCATGACTATGGTACATTGCCTTTTTGAATTTAAGCGCAGTACTAAACTTTTGTCAAACTCATCAATTTACAGTTGATCTAGCTGCATGTTTCCGTAGGTTTTACATTAAGTGTTTTCTTTCTCGAACTTTGCTTTCTATGCCTTACAGTCAACATTAATCAACAAATGTTTAAATGCATTGCCAGTCACTATTCACTCTCCCCCTGAATATTCTATTCTATTCTTGCTCATTATTAATGGTTATATTCTAGAATTCTTACACAACCATTTTTCTTGACGGATTTACTGTCTTGCAATGGGTGATACGTATTAAGAAGAAATATCGAAATCCCATTTATCTGGCATTAGCGACGGAAATCATAACACAGAAGAAGACATGATTGACCAAGCGATTCGAACACATACTAGCTGCTATGTTTTTTGCCAACGTCAAAATAACTAGAAATACAGATAAAATATCGACTACGTCTACTGCTACTTTTATGTGCTGTGCTTATTTCTGATTTGGCGATCATGGCTCTCCACAACATCTTGTAAGCTTCAGCTTTTGATAAATTTATTTTCACCATCTTCCGTTAAACCTACTCCTGTATCCATTCATTCAAACCCGACAGTTAAGTTGTACGATGCATTCCCCTGTTTCTATTTATTTCAATATGTCGTATAAGTAATAAAAAACAACAAGCACTCTCTCCTCATTATATACCCAAGACATTTCAACTATTTTTTTGTTATGCTAGGTATAAGTGTCATTTCTTGTTGCCATTGACTCTATCATTATTCATGCTTTCAGTCTAGGCTATTTCCAACATCCTTGAGTAGAAAAACATTCATTTTGCTTCAAGCGATGATTCAAGGTATAAATATTACAAGTGTCTAACACATTCGTCAATCTGTCAATCAAAGGCGATTCATTCACAGTGTAATTAAAAACATCGTTAACAGCAGATGGAAGTAAAATACACGACACTACAGCCAACTCGATAGAAGAGATACGTTAATGAAACCTTCATACACAACATGAAATACTAAAGGCATTAGCAAAAACTGATTTGTGCCTACGATAGAAAAATATCTAACCAAACGTACTGATAAAAAGGAAGTAATATCTTGCGTAGAAGGCAAAATGTATAACCGAATACACTAACAACCAATGAGTGATGTATAGGAAGGGAGAGTAAAAGAATTAAGAAGAACTTACAAAAACAGGAGTAATGTAATCAGAGGGAACCAGAAGAAATATATAACCGAATGCACTTGTATGAAAAGATTACTATCCAGATATCCTAGCAAAATAAATAATCAAAAACATTGAAAAAATGAGTAATATCCAGAGATGGGCATAGCATTAACAAAAAGTAAAATATTAAGGTCTAGTGGAGGTGCAAAGTGGATAATCAAATTCACTAACAAAAAATAAGTAATATATAGTAAAGCACACAGAATGCACTGGCATACATTTAGTAATGTCTCGCGAAAGAATCAACATAAATAATCAAAAGTAGTGATAAGAATGAGTATTTTCTACAGAAGGAGGCAAATTCCATGACAATAACGAGAAAAAGAGTTTAACAAGAGAAATAATTCATGTGTAACTAATTTGCCTTGTGAATTTTGCCACCAGTAACCACCTGTGACATTTTTTCAACTCTGTCATCTTCTTGACCTGTCAAATCATCATTATCTTTGCAACACACATGATTGGTATCTTTAATATTACGTCTGTGAAGAAACCCGTGTCTAGTCTTGGCTCATTTTCCCTCTAGAATATAACATTCTTAAGATACTCGCCTTCACCATAACCGTTTAATACGACGTTCCGAAAAATGATTTTAATTCATTTCCGTTTTTCCTGTTTTTTATTTTATTGGTGCGTACACATAGATACAATAGATAAAAACACATTATTTCTAATATTCAAAGAGTAAATTTTGACGGCTTTATTAGTATGAAATTTCATTGATAGGAGAACCATAATTTGAAAATAGAAATACCTGCAGGTAAATATATACAGGAATTTATGCAAAATCATTATTTTTACTGGACAGCTGTTTGACCTCACCTAGTCATTCCTCTCTAACCGCACATTGAAGGTAGTATTAAATGGGCATGCTTCTCAAAACTACCATACGAACGCGGACATCCCTCAAGGTTCTATCCTAGGTCCCACGCTCTTTCTGATGTATATTAAGGATCTTCCCGACGCCATTAGATCCCAAGTAAGCATGTATGCCGATGACACAACAATCTACACTCGCATCGATGAAAAACCAGGTGTGGGCGACAAAGCGAACCTCGCTGCAGAGCTTGAAAAGGACCTCCAATCCGTAGTGGCCTGGGGCAGGAAATGGCTAGTAAATTTCAATGCTTCTAAAACGAAGCCTCCCAGAGAGTAAAACACTACGCCTCCTTTGCCTTACACTTTCGGCGGATCTCAAATGGAATGACGATATCGAATCCATTGCCAAATCTGCCGATATGGAATCGGCTCTCTGTGCAGGGCCCGGATGTTTTTCCCACCTGAATCTATCCTGCACCTATACAAATCTACCATCCGCCCGTGTATTGAATATTGCTGCCACATCTGGTCGGGTGCCCCTGCTGCTCTCTTTGGGCTTCTTGACAAAATACAAAGGCGGATCTGTAACGTGGTTCATACTGACTTGGCAGACCGGCTGCAACCAGTCTCTCACCGGTGTGATGTGGCTTCCCTGTGCCTCTTTTACAAGTACTTTCATGGTTTCTGCTCCGATGAACTTAGATCACTGGTGCCGCCTAAGCACGAATTTACACGAGATACTAGATTAGCAACTATGTCCCACCCTTTTACAGTTAAACAAATAAGATGTAACCGTAAATTCTACTCCAACAGCTTCTTTTCTCGCGCTTCCCGCCTGTGGAACTCCCTTCCACAAGTCTGCTTTCCCGACAGCTACAATCTCCAGGAGTGTAAATGTCAAGTAAATAGACACCTCCTATCACACTAACTCCCAATTATCCTCAGAACACCCTCATCTACCCAACCCTCATTCTCGGTATCCTTACCCGCCTATCACCCACCCTCTGACATTTCGTATATTTAATCATTCTCGGTAACCCTACCCACCTATTACCCACCATCTGACATTTCCTATATTTAACCATCCTTTCTCCGCTCTATATAGCCCCCTGCGCAGTAGTGGCAGTGACATGCCTTGCTCGGGATGAAACGGTTATGAAAAAAAAATGCGCATTGTGGTGCATTGGATATGTGCTGGGAACGAGACATCGGAGAGCAGAGTTCATATTGTAGTTGAAGTTTTTGCATACATTTACACGCAAATACACATGGGAAATGTTTTATTCGGCTACAGATTAACATACTGAGCAAATTAGATTCAATAGACTTGGCTTGCAACAGGTTTACCTCAGAAAGTAAGAGAAAAACTGCTGCGGAAAAATATACTCCCATAATAAACATGACAGACGTGATCTCCGAAGCCTGTATACTTTTAATAAGTTTTGTTATATTTAATATCCGCTACATGTGATAATTTTTAGGAAGTATATATAAGAAATATTATTAGGTTTGAATTAATCTTTTTCACAGGATATTTCCTTGAAAATCACGTGGCAACTCGATTTTATGTAGTATTGCAAATTTTAACCATAAGAATATTCTCAACTGTAATTCATGTAATAATTCAAATATTGCAATTTAATAAACACACACACACACACACACACACACACACATGTATATATATATATATATATATATATATATATATATATATATATATATATCTGCAGACAGATCTGTTTCGCTGTATCTTTTACCAGACTGAATTTACGTCAGAGCTATAGGCGCTCGGTAGAAAGAGGCAGACTTTTAGCGTGTGTTATAGCATGTAAGGATAGGCCAGTAACCAGTGTGTGCTAATTCATTACTGAATGAACTATGCGTAGAAGCGAGAGTGGCTACTGTATTTTCATTCTTCCAGAGTGCTCAGTCAGGGTATGAAAGCGTATATATATATATATATATATATATATATATATATATATATATATATATATATATATATTCATTTTAAATTGTCGGTTGTTTATAACCAATTTTCGTTAAAATTCGTTAATTTCCGTAATATATATACACTCCCAATATACTACATTTAATGATTGCCAAAGTTTATATTCTATTTATCGTGTAAGGAACTATATTGATATTCTTTATTGCGTGTTCGATCTTCAAAAGATTTAATTTATATAGGCGTACATAATTGTGATAACAATGTGTTATTAACGAAGCTATAACTTACCCGGTTGATTGCATTTTACATTATTACTTTAAAATATGTTCTTTTTTTTAAAAGTAACAAAGAAAGACTACAATATTGTAAAATATATTATTATTTTGATTGTATTATCTTTAAAACAATTTACATTTTGCGTGCATTTAGTAGCAAATCTTATTCATCAATGAATTTTAATAAGCTTACAATAATATTTACATTGATTTAATCATATGCAAATTACGAAAGAAAACATGTATTATGATGAGCATGGCAAAACATTTATTTTCGAGAATTTTCTTTTTGAAAATCTTATAAACTGCAGCCAGCAAATAAATTTTATCAAAAGCACAGCATGGCTTACTAATCCGACATTTCAATGCAAAGCAGTTAACCTGATCCCACCACTAATGAAGGAATAAAAGCAAACACAGTATGATATGCACTGTGATTCATGTTAACAACCAAATAATCCGTGGGAAACATGACATAATTTTAATATGTCAGTGTTGCATTTGAATTGTAAATTATTTCTTATTTTGCCATTTTTAAAAGTTACTTAAACTCTCAATCCACAAACCACAATGATGAAAACATTGATTACCTTAATGTACGTTAATTATATAAATGAAGACGAACTGCTAGAGGATCCTTACTATATATTTGAATAACACTTCCTCGTATCTATGTATTAATTCGTTAGACTTTGACACTGAGCAATCGTTATTTATTTTAAAATAATTAAATTCTAAATATCTAAAAACTTTTCTTAGAATAATTAACCTTAAATGGATGGATAAGATATAGAAAATGAATTGACGATCAAACTTGACTACAAATAAGTGAGGAATTTTAGAATTACATTCAAGAATTTTTAAACAAAATACCCGGTATTTTGAAGACTCATTTTGAAGCTGATGCGACCAACCATCTGCTCCTTGAGACGGCTGATACCGCTGGGTGTGAAGGTCTCATACAAAATCAGTGTAATGCAGGGCAAGGTATCTGAATTCTATTGAGAAAATCACTAGTGTTAATTATCGTACTGGAACTGATTGCAATACAAAAACTGAGGGAAATATCCTCTGCTTTCTAGGCATTCTGGGTCGCCGTACTCTCGGCCTGGCAGAAGAAATTCTATGGAGTTGAGAGGTTTACCTCTTTCTAATTGATTCTGTCTTTTACCATTGGATTGATGTTCAGTTCAGCACAGAAATGAAGCGAATTTCTTCATCAAAATTTGACAAGAGGTCGGTTACATTTTTGCCTCTTTGGTGGGTAAAAGTTACAGAGTTAAAGGCATTTACATGCTGAGTAGTCATCTGCTATATTGGTTTTCCGGGTTAAACAAGGTTAATCCATAGATTCAACTTTTTCTGTACTTCGTATTGGAGCAAATGCCTCCGTAATATATCTGTTGAAGGGCTTCACTTTGAGTTTAGCCACAATAATTATCTCAGATAACTGGTAGTCTCCCAGAAAATATAATTTTTATGTCTTCATCCAGTAACATGATGACACCTTATTCATTATTCTCACTGTATTTTCATATAATTATGTGGTTGTTACTAAGAAAGACTCTGTTGTTGGGCCACCTCTTTTGACATTCAATAAATATGTATAATTAATCTAATTATCTCCTGCATTGCATTTATCAGCTGTCCACATTTACTTAACGTTCTGACGTCCCATTACCCCAAAGTTATTTTTTTCCTCTCTGAACAGTCAAAGGATAACTTTCTGGTGACACCTACCAATCATATCGTTTTATTCCAAGCAGGGGATCAGTTCTAAAGAAGTTTTTCTCTTTGATGAAATATATGCTAACAGTTGCTAAATGAAGGGCAGGTGACACATGGTGCGCATGTCATTTTAACCTGTCGGGGAATCATTTTATTTAGGCTTAACCACTTCCACTTATTAAAATTATTAGTGGAGTGGTTTCCGAGTACAACGGTTTTCTTATTGAGACACCTATAGATACACCTATAGATAATTGGTCGTTGAAAACTCTGTAGCTCTACCGAGATTTTTAGGTTTTATTTTCATTCTATTCGGTTGCTGATATGTTGCCTTACTCAAAA
Organism: Ascarosepion bandense; assembly: GCA_037127315.1. Classification (NCBI taxonomy): domain Eukaryota; kingdom Metazoa; phylum Mollusca; class Cephalopoda; order Sepiida; family Sepiidae; genus Ascarosepion; species Ascarosepion bandense. Next base: position 4,572,692 of record JBBBDQ010001213.1, on the reverse strand, counting down.
ATATTGAATGTGGTTTACAGTTTATTCACTGACAGTCAGAAAAATATTTTTTCATATAGTATATACTCATTGACAGAAATAATTTATTTCAATTATTCCAATTATGTAATTGGATTATTAGTAGTGGCCAAGCTTAATCGGTTCATAAAATCAAGTGATAATAAATTGTGTTACAAGTGAGCCATATGTAATAGTTAGAACTTGATGTCTCATACTTAGTTTGAAAATGCCAAATGAATATTTTGTACTTTTCATCTTGACTATTTACGATACTGAGTTTTATCTAAATTCTCAGCCAGTGCACAATAGCCATATATTCACACGCAAGAACCAATAATGCGTTCTTAATCAAAGTAATGAATAATATGTAAGAAAATTTTAACTTCTCAGAGCAATAAGGTACAAATGAAACGGTATTATTTGCTCACAGAATTCATTTCATATTGTCAGCACATTATTATTATTATCATTATTGTCGCTGTTGATGTGGTCGTTGTTGCAGTTTGTTGTTGTAATATTTGTTGATATTATTGTTTTAATTTAAGTACTTTTCCATTGACATTATTTTTGTATTTTTAAATGGCTTTTCTTGACACTCTCTGAAGGCCCAAGTCGAATCCTGAAATATTTAATGTTGTTGCAAAGGTTTCTTTTTCTTGTACGTGATAAAATACACAGAGCTTTCTTGCCAGCCAATTTCTTCCCTTTCATCAATATTTCAAACGATTAATGAATGCGTTGTCTAAATGGATTTTGTTTTTTCCCATCTCAATCTATTACCTTTCTTTTTCATTTATTTTTCCAGTGAATTCACTCTTTGTTTTTTTCCTGATCATTTTAAATGTTTTCTTTTTCCTCCTTTTCCCTTCTTCATCTTTAGACTTTAAATAATATGGTCGTTTTCCTATTTTATGTGAGTTTATTTAAATCGCACTGTTTGAAAACATTCCCCTGTCAGACATTAACTACATGCTTTTGTAAATGCTCTGGCGAAGAGCCTTGAGATAACAAAACTCTGGATATACAGTAAAATGCTGAGAATTTTATGGATTGAACAATTGAGATGCTGCGAAGTTTTTGAGAAAATGCAAACAAAATAACTGTTTACATTATTCGGACTATTCTGCTTTTCTTTGTTGCCATTTTAACGACGTTTCGGCCTTTGTACGCTCCGACCTACTTCAGGTACTAGGAATTTTGAACTGAAGCCTTTATCATTGTGATACATAAACTCCATTTTTTGCCTAGTGCCTCTTCTAGAAGTCATGATTTATCTCCCTCTAAACCTATAACAAGTAAATTACAGGGTTAGAGAAATATAACGCGTGGCGACCAGAAGAGGTATTATGCAAGGAATGGATTTCATAAATCCAATTGATTTTAATAGAGTGTTCAGTTCGAAATTCTTAGCCAAGGAAGAAAGCCGGAAGCGTCGTACATATGGCAATTGATTAATATAGTCTGAATAATGTGAATACTCTAAATTCTCCCTCCTCTCAGAAGTATAGACAAACACTAAATGGACAGTTATAATTAGAATAAAAAATATATAAATAAACTAAGAGCATATAATAAAGAAACTTGGATAGCTTAACACACACGTGATATATTGAAAAGTAGGATAAAGGAAACCAGCGAATTCTTTATTTAACCTATTGCTGTATATTCTTGGCCGAAAATGGTAGATATAGTGAAGTTAGAAATGCTGCTAAAAGTTACAGAAATAGTAAGTTATTGAGAAATATGATTAATACCATCATAGAATAAATCCGCATATAAATTTGGAAGAATTTTTTGTGGTTGTCCTTTCATAGTAAACTACATATATTACATGTTGCTACATCTTCCTTACGTACTCTTTCTTAGGAAACACAGGCTGACTCACACCGATATTCATTACTAATTTCCATCCGTATTTTATATGTATATCATTTTCCATTTACTAGAAAAAAGATTTATTTTATTTTCCATCTGCTCCTTATTCTGCTGCACATGATTGTAAAAGGTTTCTATACTTCTAGATGTTTTCGTTTCTTATGTACAACAATATTTATTTAATTTTACATTCTTACACACCATCGATTTTCCATCTTCTCCACTTCTGTTCCTTCATTTTTCATAATGATACAAAAATTAAATTTAAATATTCAGTATAATGTCTCTATTCTTTCCGCATTAAATTATACTTTTTCGTTGCTAGAGCACTGCCCTGTAATTTTATTGTGATAAAAATAAAAACTACACTTAACCCTTCCATTTCGCTCTGCCAAATCGCTTTTCACTAATTCACTTCACTGGTTTTTTCTCAAGCACTTCTTGCCGATTTTTTTTAATGATGCATAATCTACTGTTTTGTTATTCTCTTCTCTGTATCTGTGCTTTTATTACGTATCTTTATTTTCTTCATAGTACATTCGTTTCACGCTACGTATTTCTAACCCTTAATCTCTAACTGATAAAAAAAATATTTAACAGCTGTACTGCCATCAATACCCCCGACAACCTTACAATTAGAAGAAAAAGTACATCCCACACACCCACCTAAATCAATATCTGATTTTTAACTTTACTGATTTGGCTGTATCAGGCCTCTGAGACTGAAATCTTTCCTTTTCTTCATGACTGCGAACATTAATAAAAAACAAACAGGGAATCGAAGAAATAAAGCGTTCACTTTTTGCCTGGAAAAATGGACTAATATATCGGCTTGAAAGTTTTATCTCTACTTCAGTGATATATATATATATATATATATATATATATATATATATATATATATATATATCACTGAAGTATATATATAATGCTCTCCTTATGATTGAGCTCTCTGGAGAAGAAAATTTGAAAACAGTTTACATTTCTGCTATGTGCGTGACTCTTCAGAAATGAATCGAGTTCTCTCGGTGACTGGCGTGTGTATACACTGCTTATATACAACACGTTAAAATTTCCCTTCTCTGATTCCATGCGTCGATGACTTAGGGAGTAGCGACTCTGACTGATATCAAATCTGTCGAGTTTCGATCCCGGTCAGAACCAAGTGGATGCGTCTAGCCACACTGATGAGCTGTGATACAGCGAAACAGGCTTGTATGTGGATGACTAATATATATATAAGGGTTAAATATACAAATTTACATTAATTATAAAATCTCTGCTTAAATACATAAATATTCTGTACAAAATAAGCAGCATCCCACCCCGTATCGGCTCTTCTAAGAAATCCAAAGGATATACTCTAGTCGCAATAAAATAATAAAAAAAAACTTATATTCTAAATGCTAATGTTAAATCTGTCTAAAAATCAAAGACTCTCATTAATCATCCGTATTAACTACCCACACCATTTTTTTCAACATTCTAACGGCCAATCCACGAGACTTGTTACCTTGTCACTAACCACCACCAACATCCCAAGCACAACTGACCAAATATAAAAAAGAGGCTTTCCATTCCTATTCACCCCGCCTGATGAGACATTGAAGTTTCAATGACGAAACAAATTCCATTTCTGCTCGCTTTCTACAACTGAAATACAACAGAGTACAAAAAGATGTGTGAAATGAACAAAAAACAAGTTTAAGAGCTGTACAAAAATATTGTTGAAAATACGGTTTAAAACATAAATAATATAAGCACTTATACATATTGTTCTACGGTCAAAAAGTGTAACCTACAAGGAACGTGACAAATGTATATTTTCTTCCTGCTGCAGAAGCGTAAAAAATGATTAAGTACCAGCCTCTAGATATTAGAGAAAACAACGAAAAATTATCAATGCGGAAGCCAGGAGAATAACATATGTGACGTCTACTTTTTGCTCACAGTTGTTTAGCAATAAATCTTGTTTTTTTTTGTTTCTATATCTCTTTTCTTCTATTTCGCATCAGGTAAATGAAGGCGCTTTCATGTTTTTCAATAACTTATATATATATATATATATATATATATATATATATATATATATATATATATATATATACCAGTAATCATTATTTTACCAGCGCTCATATTACGAATCTTATATTTGTAATTGGTTTTCACTAGAACTACTCTTTCCTGATTCCCAGTAATATTTATTTCTCTGCTTGACGGGCTGAAGTAATTTTTGTCACACAGCATATGCGTGATTTTTTAGTTTGTTTTTTTTTATCAATTGGTGTTGTCTTACTAATATTTCATCTTCATCCAACTTTTTTATCCATACGTATAGCTGAAGTAGACCGCTGGGTACAATGGCCGAAATAGCGTGCATTTAGCAAAAAGATGATGAAAACAGTTACATTAATGTAAGAATGTAAATAATTAGAATACATCTCAGGAATATAGATAGAAGTTTGGTATTTTGAGGTTTCTTCTGGTTCATTCTCATTGCTCTGTTATGTATCACGTATGTTTCGGCCGTAAGTAATTATATTTGTACTAGGTTTTTAAAATTTATAATATGTCTAAGCAGGCACCATGTGTATTTGTAATTATGTATTTTTATCTAGTTGGAATATTTCTAATGTATGATCCTTTTTACTGTGATCAGGCTTAGTTGGGTGGAAGTGCATTTAATTTGGGTCTTTGTTTTACATACGTACAAGTTTTATTAGATAAATATAAGTTACTTTTTATACAAATTAAGAATGGTATAAAAAGCGAATGGCGATACATATAAAGTTTGAGGCGCGTGTTTATAATTTATAATAATGTTACTACTACGTTTTCAAATTCTCCTTAAATAATTAAGTTTGAATTTAATTTAGATGGTATTATTGATATCAAAGTTATAATCAGCATCGTTTTAATGTAATACGAGAGTGTTAGATCATTTATTCCACCGCAAAGCCCTCTTGCGTTCAAAGATGTGGGCTTTTAGATCAAGTGATATCTCCTACACATTAAAATTGTTCTATTGTAAATAATTTATTTAATAAATCTCAGCATTTGATTGGTGTTCAGTTCATTTTGCTTTCTAATTACATTTCCGATTTCCTTGAATGTAATAGTAACGAACCTATTATTAAGGATGGCATATTTGTCTGCGAGAAGAGTAAAATGTGTTGAAAAGTAGGATTATGAAATTTGCGAAATTTTGTTTGAAATATTATTAGGGTGTCTAGATATTTTACTTTGTTTATTCTGTAAGACAATTGTTTAGCGTCGAGGTTAAAGTGGGTTTACATATTACTGGTGTTTTGTACTGGCCTATTATCTAGATTTTTTATAATCCGTTCCATTTAAACATATTATACCAAAATGCTCTACTTACTTAACATATATGTTAACTCGCAATTTATTAATAAATCTATTAGGAATAAATAGTAGAAATGTTAATAATAAAAATGTTAATGATATCGTAAATTCATAGAATAAAAAAATAGTACTGTAAAATGATTATATATATATGTATGTGTGTGTGTCTCTGTCTCTGTGCGTGTGTGTGTGATTGTGTTTGTGTGTATATGTATAAAATTATGAAAACGTTCTTTAGTTTGTAAGAAAAATATAAGATATTAATCATTTAGGTGTTGTATGTGCGATCATCCTTTAGAGTACCTTAAAGCTTTTCTTTCAAATAACCAAGTACTTGTTGAGATACTGACCATCATTTATCGGGATAATGAAAATAAACTATACAATTGATATCACCTAGAGGAAGGTGCTACGATAACTAATAGATTGCGTGATTTTTTAAATACCAGTATTTTATCTACTCTGGACGTCTAGTTTAGTATCCACAAGAGACACATAGTTGAATGAATTAAAGCGATGGTTTAAAACGGCTAGTTTTCTAATAATTGTGATATCAGTTTTGCGATCAGTCTCTAATGTGAATTTAAATGTTAAGATATGTGTACATTTTCGTAGATGAAACAAAAAAGCTATGAAAAGTTGAATTAACTACAGGTAACAAACTGATCGATCAAATAACTCTGAAAAGTGTAAAAAGAATATATCATCATCGATTGAATAAAACCATAAGTTCAAATCTCTTAGTTACCAAGGATGGCTGACATGCCATGCAAAGCCAACTGGACGCTACAACCGCCTGTGTTAAAGTTTCAACTGAGCAACCTAGACAATAAAAAACAAAGATAATAAACCAAGCTTTATCTTAAAGAAAAAACCAGTGTGTTAACAATTTGTCTCAATTAAGCTAATGTTGATTATCATATAAATGTTAGTTTTAAAGTAAATACGCAAAACCTCCGGGAGAACGTAAGTCAGTCAGTTAGTTAAGTGCCATACGTGATACATGCTTGGGCGATCATGTCTCGAAAGAGACATAACTGACTGGGCACAAGATTATCCCGCAGTAGGTTGCCATTGCTTTCTGCGGTAGACTGGTTGCCAGCCAAGGCTATAGAACCCAACCTGTCCTGTTATTTAACCCATAACTGGAAGGAATAGACGGATTAATACCATTCCCAAGGGTATTTGCGCGTAAGTGAATGCATTGAATTCAACTGGAATTCGAACTCGGCTCCCCGATTTCTCGTTCCGAGACGATATCCACTGCACCACAACGCACATCCAACGTAAGTACAATTCTCATAAAAATTCATCGCTTATTAACTGATTATATGAATATAACATGATAATATGACTTTTATCCAAATAAATAAATCAATTTGCAGTGAAAAAAACAAGATCAACATTTAAAATTCAAATCTGACTCATTGTTAGAAATAAACGAATTTATCGAATTTATAAACTCTCCTTAACACACATAAAACTCTCGAAATTACACACCTCGATGCGAAATGTTTGTCGTCTAATGCAAAATCCAGAATAGCATCCGCGAGTGAATTCCTCAACGAAGAAAAAGACAAGCATGCTCCACCATCGCGTCAGAGAGAATTAAGATGATGAGTCTAGTTTAGACGTACTCTCGACAAACGTCAAGCGATCGTTATTATTATTGTCTCTATAGTTCTCTCTCACCTTTCATCTCTCACCTCCTTCTTCTTCATCATTCACCTGTGTACAGAACACTTTAAGATTGAGCGAATGCTTCAATGGCACTCCTACCAAAAAAAAACAAAACAAAAAACGTTTATACATACTTAAATACACATATGCGTTCATGCCTACGTACACATAAAGTCACTCTTGAAAGGACTACTAATATTTCTGCCCTTAATTTCTTAATAGTTGAACATTAAATTATATTAATTAATGTTATTCTTTTCTATCAATAAATGTCTATTTAAACACGCAAAATTATTATTGTTTTACTCTTCCACAAATCTACACATTTAACCTCCAACTGCCTGATGATAGCGAATAAAAATAAGATGTAGGGAGTTCGGTAATTTTACTCACAAAGCCAATTGAATATACATTAACTAGCACTCTATAACTTCAAATTAATAAAATATACAATAACATTTAACTTCCCATATAATGTAGATATTGAACTTTGATTCTGTATACTTTTGAATATATATATATATTGATTTATAACATGAGAGAAAAAATATATATTAATTTATAATATTTGAGAAGGACTGTGCTTTACGTACTTACAATACTTGCATGCAAATATATGTCTTTTAGACGTGTTTGAAAAGTGAGATCACCTGCCGAAGGATATCAAAAAATTATTTTGGCCACCGGGTAGAAATTTAATTTGATAAACCGATCGATAAAAAGAGAAATATGCATGCAACAATAATGTAATTCACATTTCACATTTTCCTTGAAAAAAAAATCAATCAGATTTAGAAGAACTGCAGGCATTGTCTGGTTGGTGAATTAATTACTCCAATTAGGAATCCACATGGAAGCAATTAGGGAGTTTTTGACACCTGGCAGCGATTGAGTGAACCACGCATTTTCTATTCAAATGCCAAAGTAATCTGTCGGAAATTTTGTTCTATACTGCTTCGATGTTACTTTTATAATTTAACTCGAAAAAACAAAAAAAAACAATTATATTTCACTGCATATTTTTAAAGTTAATTTTGAAAAATACCGCTACCAGTATATACAACAAGTCTGGCATTTGAATATGACTTTTAAGAGTACACCAGATTATCGAATAAAATTTGACCTTGAACTGAGTATTACAATTCTGGAAAAGGCCGAGTCATGCGGCAACAGTCGTGAATTTTAGTTTTATTTTGGAAGATTATTATAATTAACTTTAATGTAATGAAATCGGATATGTTATAAAATACATATTTTCGAATTGTTCTGTATTTAACCTTTCATTTTTATGTTACAATCTTGTGAATGCATTACCAAAATAGTTTATATTATAACGAATGGTTACTAAGTTTTCTTGTCATTACAGCTTCAGATTGGCAGTTTACTCAACTTTCGTGTAAATCAGGATACACTCATAGAAAATTATTGGTTAACTAAATTTAAATAAAAAAAAAATTATTTTATCCGAAGTATCAATAGTAGGCATCTTTATACGAAGATAAGAATACGTACTAATGTGTTACAAAAAGATTTCCTGAATTAGAATGAGACGAACAAATGTACTTGCTCATGACTATACTCATATAGTACATACACACACACACACACACACACACACACACACACACACACACACACACACACACATATATATATATATATATATATATGATTATATATATAACTTCAGACATGCACTTATAGTAGAATGATATGGAAACGAATGATAATGCCAATTAATATTCAGAGATTGGATACACATACGCATAGATATATTTTTTAATATATAATTCTGTGTGACTGGAAAAGAGTAGTCTATTTCAAACGTTTGTCTGATTTTTTAGTAATAGAATGAATACAAATAAAATGCCGTGAATTAACACTATATGCTGATGATGAATTTTATCAATTAAACAAATATCAGAACATAAGTTAATCTTCGTTTTGCATTCTGTATCGGTGCTAGTTAAAACGACGTGGAAAATAGATGAAAGTGGATGTTTCAAATTATTTAAGACTAATGTTTCACACATTTTATATTGAGGGCCCTTTGATCATGCCGTTAGTTAACTTATTTTAAATTTAATATTATTTAATTATCTTTTATTTTTTATTTCTAAGCATAACAATTTAGATAACTGGAAAATGTTTTAACAGAGGTCGAAAAGTTCGACACTGAAAGCCGTAGCTGCATTTAAATACCGAAAGTTGCTTTCCCAAAGCTAAGCAAACTAATAAGATTCCTGAAATTTTCGTTACAAACAAATAAAAAAATACTGAATTGTTACGTTATATTAATTCTCTACATAGCAGTGAATACTGTAAACCTCCTCAGGCAGAAAAAAAGCAGTTTAAGTATCATTAATATGTTTTTACAGAAGCGTGTTTAGAATACCATGGACTGAATATGTGAATAATAATAACGTTTGAAATGAAATGGAATTAAAAATGACATTATATTTAACATCAGACACAAACTGTTAATATTTATAAAATACATAACGCTTAAAATTGGCTTGTAAATTGTGATATTCACGTAACAGTTAGAAGACAATAAAAATAGAAAACAAAATATAATCTAGTTAGTAAATAATATTCATAAGCTATATAACTGATGTTAACTCAAAGTGTTAGTAAACATGAGTATAAATCACAAGAAAACCGGGTTAAAAGAGATTAAAAACTACAATATATATTTAGAACTACAAATTACAGTAATCTTTGGAGTGTCACGATTGCCAAGAAATTGAGTGGACAAAACACATAGAAAAGAAGAAGAAGAAGAAAAAGAAGGAGAAGAAGAAGAAGAAGAAATAATGAGTAGTTTTATCTGTTTATTTGTTTTCTGCAAATGATTTTGAAAACAATCTTTTCTAACATGTATGCTTTATCGTAAGTAAGGTTATACTCTGAATGTGTTATCAACTGTTATTGAAGTGTTATTTCAGTGTAGACACCTTTTCCCTTTTCAACAACTGGAGTTTTGATATCACAGAATCTCCGCGTTTACTTTTATGGGAATCAATTGCAAGCGTTGACAAAAGAACAGCAACTGACCTCCTGGGAATTCACTCAGAAGATGTCAAGCGTCACTTAGTGTGTAATTTTTTCAGAAACATGACGTATTTGTGTAGCAAATGTTCATCGAAAGTATCAGTTTGTGAGATCCACGAGTTTAATCACTTGACACCAACATACTCGTGATACAACAAAAAAGAAAAAAAGAAAAGAAAAGATTCCGCTGCCATATTATCAGCGGGAACGCAAAATGGTGTATTAAATGAATATGAAGCAGAGAATGAATAGCTGTGTTCAGACAAGCAGGCAACACACAGATCTAGGGCAGAGCTGCTTCTACGCACGCGAATGATCTTCGTTTGGTTGGATTGACAATAACTAATTTACTATGAAAAGCTTCAAAAATGCATGTTGAACAAATTAACTGGCTTATAAAGGCAATTCAGAGAAAAGAAAAATAGTAGACGATATATTGGGATTTTTCGTTATGGCGATACTCGCAATGACCTCACAAATATGATTTAGCGTGCAGTTACATATTGTGATCGTTTAATGCATCACCCATATTCTTCTGAATTTGTCCCTTCAAAATAATACAGTTTTAGATCGCTTTCTGAAATTTTAAGAGGTGTTTTGTTTAATAAAAATGTAGATTTTAAAACTTGGCTTTGTCAATTTTTGGATTAAAAAATCCAGTGATATTTAACATCGGGGCAATAATCATCTTTTGGATCCGGAGAAAATAAACAGTGAATACTTCACCAGAGCTATTGGTAAAAATGAAGTAACATAAATAAAAAATCCAGTGATATTTAACATCGGGGCAATAATCATCTTTTGGATCCGGAGAAAATAAACAGTGAATACTTCACCAGAGCTATTGGTAAAAATGAAGTAACATAAATAAAAAATCCAGTGATATTTAACATCGGGGCAAGAATCATCTTTTGGATCCGGAGAAAATAAACAGTGAATATTTCACCAGAGCTATTGGTAAAAATGAAGTAACATAAATAAAAAATCCAGTGATATTTAACATCGGGGCAATAATCATCTTTTGGATCCGGAGAAAATAAACAGTGAATACTTCACCAGAGCTATTGGTAAAAATGAAGTAACATAAATAAAAAATCCAGTGATATTTAACATCGGGGCAATAATCAACTTTTGGATCCGGAGAAAATAAACAGTGAATACTTCACCAGAGCTATTGGTAAAAATGAATAACATAAATAAAAAATCCAGTGATATTTAACATCGGGGCAAGAATCATCTTTTGGATCCGGAGAAAATAAACAGTGAATACTTCACCAGAGCTATTGGTAAAAATGAAGTAACATAAATAAAAAATCCAGTGATATTTAACATCGGGGCAAGAATCATCTTTTGGATCCGGAGAAAATAAACAGTGAATATTTCACCAGAGCTATTGGTAAAAATCAATAACATAAATAAAAATCCAGTGATATTTAACATCGGGGCAAATAATCATCTTTTGGATCCGGAGAAAATAAACAGTGAACAGCCACCAGACGCTGTAAAAATGAAGTAACATAAATAAAAATCCAGTGATATTTAACATCGGGGCAAGGATCATCTTTTGGATCCGAGAAAAAATAAACAGTGAATACTTCACTACAGAGCTAATACAGAAAATGAAGTAACATAAATAAAAAATCCAGTGATATTTAACATCGGGGCAATAATCATCTTTTGGATCCGGAGAAAATAAACAGTGAATACTTCACCAGAGCTATTGGTAAAAAATGAAGTAACATAAATAAAAAATCCAGTGATATTTAACATCGGGGCAAGGATCTTTTGGATCCGGAGAAAATAAACAGTGAATACTTCACCAGAGCTATTGGTAAAAATGAAGTAACATAAATAAAAAATCCAGATATTTAACATCAAAAGAATCATCTTTGGATCCGGAGAAAATAAACAGTGAATACTTCACCAGAGCTATTGGTAAAAATGAATAACATAAATAAAAAATCCAGTGATATTTAAATATCGGGGCAAATAATCATCTTTTGATCCGGAGAAAATATACAGTGAATATCACCAGAGCTACAAAAAATGAAGTAACATAAATAAAAAAATTCAGTGATATTTAACATTTTGGGGCAATAATCATCTTTTGGATCCGGAGAAATATACACAGTGAATACTTCACCAGAGCTATTGGTAAAAATGAAGTAAATACAAATAAAAATCCAGTGATATTTAACATCGGGGCAAGAATCATCTTTTGGATCCGGAAAATAAACAGTGAATATTTCACCAGAGCTATTGGTAAAAATGAACAACATAAATAAAAATCAGTAGATATTGCAACATCGGGGCAATAATCATCTTTTTGATCCGGAGAAAAATAAACAGTGAATACTTCACCAGAGCTATTGGTAAAAAATGAAGTAACATAAATAAAAAATCCAGTGATATTTAACATCGGGGCAAGGATCATTTTGATCCGGAGAAAATAAACAGTGAATACTTCACCAGATGCATATTGGTAAAAATGAAGTAATATAAATAAAAAATCCAGTGATATTTAACATCGGGGCAATAATCATCTTTTGGATCCGGAGAAAATAAACAGTGAATACTTCACCAGAGCTATTGTAAAAATGAATAACATAAATAAAAATCCAGTGATATTTAACATCGGGGCAATAATCATCTTTTGATCCGGAGAAAATAAACAGTGAATACTTCACCAGAGCTATTGGTAAAAAATGAAGTAACACAAATAAAAATCCAGTGATATTTAACATCGGGGCAAGAATCATCTTTGATCCAGAGAAAATAACAGTGAATATCACCAGAGCTATTGCAAATGAATAACATAAATAAAAATCCAGTGATATTTAAATATCGGGGCAATAATCATCTTTTGGATCCGGAGAAAATAAACAGTGAATATCAACAGAGCTATTGGTAAAAATGAAGTAACATAAATAAAAAATTCAGTGATATTTAACATCGGGGCAATAATCATCTTTTGGATCCGGAGAAAATATACACAGTGAATACTTCACCAGAGCTATTGAAAATGAAGTAACATAAATAAAAAAATCCAGTGATATTTAACATCGGGGCAAGAATCATCTTTGATCCGGAGAAAAAACAGTGAATATTTCACCAGAGCTATTGGTAAAAATGAATAACATAAATAAAAATCCAGTGATATTTTAAACATCGGGGCAATAATCATCTTTTGATCCGAGAAAATAAACAGTGAATACTTCACCAGAGCTATTGGTAAAAATGAAGTAAATACAAATAAAAAAATCCAGTGACATTTAACATCGGGGCAAGGATCATCTTTTTGATCCGGAGAAAATAAACAGTGAATACTTCACCAGAGCTATTGGTAAAAAATGAAGTAACATAAATAAAAAATCCAGTGATATTTAACATCGGGGCAATAATCATCTTTGATCCGGAGAAAATAAACAGTGAATACTTCACCAGAGCTATTGGTAAAAATGAATAACATAAATAAAAAATCCAGTGATATTTAACATCGGGGCAATAATCATCTTTTTGATCCGGAGAAAATAAACAGTGAATACTTCACCAGAGCTTATTGGTAAAAAAGGCCATAACATAAATAAAAAATCCAGTGATATTTAAAATATCGGGCAAGAACTGTCACCTTTTGATCCGAGAAAATAAACAGTGAATACTTCACCAGAGCTATTGGTAAAAAATGAATAACATAAATAAAAACATCCAGTGATATTTAACATCGGGTAATAATCATCTTTGATCCGGAGAAAATAAACAGTGAATACTTCACCAGAGCTAGCGAAAATGAAGTAAATATAAATAAAAATTCAGTGATATTTAACATCAGGGCAATAATCATCTTTTTTGGATCCGGAGAAAATAAACAGAATACTTCTACCTTGAGTTATTGGTAAAAATGAAGTAACATAAATAAAAATCCAGTGATATTTAACATCGGGGCAAGAATCATCTTTGATCCGAGAAAATAAACAGTGAATACTTCACCAGAGCTATTGGTAAAAATGAAGTAACATAAATAAAAATCCAGTGATATTTAACATCGGGGCAAGAATCATCTTTTTGATCCGGGAGAAATAAACAGTGAATATCATGACCAGAGCTAGTTGTAAAATGAAGTAACATAAAATGTAAAAAGATCGAATGAATTCATCGAATAAATTTTATTTGTTTCCGACAGTTATAGTTCAAATTTTTATCATGATTGTATGTATAGTAGCATGACTTTTTCTTGTCTGCCCTGAGATATGATTTCCGAACATTTGTTTGAGAGTTTTTTGGACTTTAATTTAAAATAAAATATGCCGACATTTTAGCCATCGCGGATTCATAGTCACTGTATGAGTACATATTTACGAAAATTCTTCTGTTTTTATGTATGGATTAAAGCCAGTGCAGTATATATTGAGATGACATTAGTTGATTTCGTTTCAATAGCATTCGAATATTTCAACCGATTTTGGAATTATAGTGAAATTCTAGGCTGATTATAAATGTATTTGTGTATCACTTTTTCTCATTTGGTAGAATCCTTGAAATATGGAAAGGTAAATTCCAGTAGAGACAGACTCCAAAGAGAATTCAATATTACATTTTATCACTAAATTTAACACAGTATTATATTTAGGAAAGAAAAATTAGATATATTTACAAATGCATTAAAAATAGTACCTAGCCCCCTACCCTCTTATGCTGTTACTCTATCTTCCCTTTCCTCTCTCCTTTCTCTTTCAAATGCTTATTTTTCTTGGCAACGGCAATAGTAACCAAAAATAATAAACGCAGTGTGACGTCATAAAACCGCATCGCAAACTTAAGAACTGCGTTTATTATTTTTGGTAACTATTGCCGTTGCCAAGCGCAGTTTTATGTAAACACAAAATAAAATCGTCGGTGATGGTGGATTTTATAATATTTCAGTTTAAACAACCTCTCGGAAGATGGCTCATGTGAGCCGAAAGCTTAGAAGAAAACCAATAAATAATTATCCAAATGTTGGAGAATTTTAGTCTTTATTTTCAACTGAAATTAAAGCAAAAATACGACGTTTAGAACGGCTCATGATTAAACATAATAGACATTCATTGTCTCTTATATTTAATAGCATATGTTTACAAAATTACTTGCTGCCTCGATATACTAAATATATATATATATTCATTTGTGAACAAGCTATACTACGCAACCCTTCTGAAGTTTTTGGAATTTGTTTATTAATTTTCTAAATTAATAGTCCAGCTATAACTCAGTTTGACTCTATTCATATTGAACATTTTGTTTAGTTCTGAGCTTTTTGTAAAATATTTATCGAACATTTTAAAAGTATATGTCCTATTTTGGTTTTTTCTTCAGTGTTATATGTTGGGTTGAACCAGATAATGTTTCACTATCTAACATTGTTTATTATTTACAGTATTTACATTATTCGGACTATTGTCCTCATCTTCCTTTACATTTGTTTGAAGTTTCGGTCCCAAAATGAGTTCACATCCAGATTGTTATTAACCAATATTTCGACTATACAATCTGAATCACCCTCTAAAATGATCTGACGACATTTGGTCAAAAAACGGCTCAAACCGCCGAAACAACCCAGGCTTCTACGCATTGTCAATCGTTATATGAACACCGATAAAACAAAAGATATATTTTTATGGTAACATGCAGCATGTAAATCCTGCCGTCTGGATCCGCGAAAACAAATGTACACGCCGCATACTTGCTCACAAAAATATGAAATATCTATCAAGTATTTATCAAAACATGTTGAGGAGAAAACTCGTAGATAAAAGGCATCTATGTTCAGGAGTATCCGCACTACCTATATTTCTTTTATCTCATCACATGAGGAAGATTCCTCTATGAATATAGAAAATATTTAAGCGAAAGATACATTTTATATCGTTCACTTTTATTCGGGAAACTTTCATTCATATATATTAAATATTTCTGTCACATCCGGCCTGCTTCATGGTCTATGTAATTAAAAATTCTTCATAAAATACAAAACAAAATTGCAATGATATTTACTCTTATTGTTCTATAAATCTTTTCAAGATAAACGTTCTGATGGGCTTTTATTTTTCTTATGTACACTTTATGTAAATAAGCGTAATATTAGACTGAGTGTAGTGCTCACTATGTTACAGTTAAAAGTTTACGTGTAACCGAAATAGTCAAGCTTAGTATTAACAATTTTCGGTTGTGGAACTCTATTTTGGATTCTTAGTTTCCCTGTCAACTTAGATTTTTTAAAAATTTAAATGTAATACTAATCGTTTTTTTTTTCTCATTTCATTTAGGTTCTTTTATGTTTCTATATTGTTAATGTTCCTTTTTCGTATATATTCATACACTCATTAATTACTTGCATCTTAGTATTTTTTCTTTGCTTCAGTTGAAAAAAAATATATATGTATGTATAGGTATAGATGTCCAGTACGTAAACGGATATATATATATATAATCAAGTGGGTTTAAATATATGTGCGCGTGGGATCGTATCTTTGTGTGTCTTTATAGGGAAATTTGTATTCTCTTCTAACTTTAGTATAAGAGCTGCAGTGATATTGCAACTATATATATTTATAGTATACACCTGCCGTCAAATGTTAATGGCAAAATATTTGAGAGAATTAAATACATTCTTCCTCTATGTGCTATGTCACTTCAAGACGTAGGTGATCACGACCTTCTACGTCTCCCTATACCTAGTAGCTTTTAGCACGCTTTCTCCTGTTACCCCATCCATACCCCGTTAAATATGTTATCCCTACATTTCTTTCTATCTGACCTGTCAGTTACAAATTCTCCAAGCCTTCCTTTCTTTGTCAAATATCCCAGGAACTTCACCTGTCTTTTCCTGATGTTGATGAGTATTAATTCTCTTTTCTCTCCATTCTTTCTAAAGCTCATTATTACTCACTTGCTTGTTCTTTGTCATCCACAGCGTCTTCTTGTAAAAGATCTTTTCAGTTGCCTCAAATTTTACCTTCATCTTTTATGATATTTTTCAGCATTCGCTTCCATATTGAAGAACTGACATCGCATTTTTTGTTTCTAGCGAAATTATTTTGTCTTTTAATACTCCGCTCATCTTATGTATACGTGTCTTCTCCATGCCAATTCGCATTCGGATCTCGTCGCACTTTCCGTCTTCTGTTAGAACACTTCCCAACTACATAACATTTTGGGTCCTCAGAAAAGTCTAGATGTACAAGATAAATAAATTCGTTGAAAAGAATCATCCTTGTCTTACGCAACTTTCTCAATTTGTATATATGCTGAATAATTTTCCTATCTGTGTGCAGGCAGTTTGTTACCAATTTGAGGTTCTTCATTACTCTAACGTACTTCCCAGGTATGTCGAGTTTGCTGAGCATTTCTATCAATTCTTTGTGGCGTACTTTGCCAAACGCGTTGCCTTAATCTACAAAACACTGTCAAAATCAAACAGATTTTATCATTTGTATCAATTTTTCTGATATCGTTCTAAGCATAAATATCGGATTCCTTGTTCCGGTGTCCTTGACGAAAGCACACTGTTATTGTCACATCTCCGGCCTTATACTTCTTCGCGCTGTAGTCATCAGTTTCATTATGTGGCTTATCAAATTAATTGTTCTGTAAAGTTCGCATTCGATTGCGCCTGGCTTCTTAGGCAGAGCTATGAAAATAGATGTAGTTAGGTCATCTGGTATTACACTATTGCTGTAGATGTAATTTATCCGTAATTTACTCTATGACAAAATCTATTAAGGCTGTATGAATCTATATTACAATGCCGTCTGTTCCAGCTGCTTTGTTCCTCTTCAGTTTAGTTATTGCAGCTTTCAGTTCGGATATTAGGATTTCCTGTCAGTCAGCACATTTCTTTAACATCCGTTGTTCACTCTTTTCATGGAAGATATTTTTAATATATTTTTTCCATTGCTAGGATATTTTCTCTTTCTTTAATATGATTGTTCTACCCTTGGATTTTATACAGCCTCTTGTTCTTTGTCCGGATGTGTGTTGTGGTGCAGTGGATATCGACTCGGAACGCGATATCGGCGTGCCGAGTTCGAATTCCAGTTGAATTCTTTGCATTCACTTACGCGCAAATACACTTGGGAAAAGGTATTAATCCATCTCCTCCCTCATGTTATGGATTAAACAAAAGTACCGATTGGGTTTTATAGCCTTGGCTGGCAATCAATCTACTGCAGAAAGCAATGGCAGCTTACTTCGGAATAATCTTCTGCCCAGTCAGTCATGTCTCATTCGAGACATGATCGCTTAATGCATGTATCACGTGTGGCACTTTACTGACTGACTGGTTTTTGTCCTGCCAGTTCCCTTATTTCTTGATGCATTTCTCTTTTATTGGTCTTGTTCAGTCTCTTTACGTCGGCAGATTTGATGTTGAGACATTCCTCTTCGGCCTGTCTGCATTTGGTCCTTATTTCTTTTTTGCTGATTCTTGTATTCAAGTACAGGTCTTGCCATGGATTTTTTATCTTCTTTGCATCACGTCAAGAATCTCTTAAAAATGTTAAACCATTGAACAGCATTTTAAGATAGGCAGGATGTTAACAACCCGTTGTTGATGAAAGACAAGACTACAAATAGGGCAAAAGAATTCTGTAAGAGTTAACGGCCAGTTAGCTAGAAATGATGTCACAAGAAATCACCGTGAGAAAATCAACGGGTTTCTACTCTACTATAATTCCCGAGAATTACCATGGCTTTAGAAAATATACATATAAAATTCGACGACGTGAATGGGATTATTTCCAAAACAAAAATAACTACTCGCACGGTAAGGATGGATATGGGCAACAGATGTCACCTGACCGTCATCCTGCGACTGTTTAGAGGACACACATTTCCGAAATTTATCCCTCGTCAGAAAAAAACTGAAATGATAAACAAGTGTCACTGGACCTTTATCCTACGACTGTGCGTAACAAACAAAATTTACCCGAGGAAGATGGAATGTCAGGACGCTAAATAACTCTGGTCAACTTCAGAAAGGTAAACAGGAAATTAGCTGACTGAACATTCAAATTTCTGGGGGTATGCAAAAGTAGATGGCCAAACAATAGAGACCACAGCAGCGACAAGCACAGAATCATATACACAGGAAGAAAAAATAATGGAAAGGACGTTAGCCTAATACTAGAGGATGCAAAGATGAAATGCGTTCTGGGATACTGCATGTTATCCAAAAAGTTTCCCTGGTCAAACTGAAAGGGAGACCTTTAACATATCAATCATAGTAGTCTATGCACCAACAATGCAAATCACTGAAGAAGAAATAGAATCTTTCTACTAAGCTATTGACAATGCTAAGGCTCAATTTAAATCCCAATAAAATTAAACTCATCATGGAAGATTAAATGTCAAAATAGGCAAAAAGAGGGAATGTGAGAAATCCAGCAACTTAGAAATACGCGTCGACTGAGGTAAAAGATGGATACAGTGGTGGAAGGCGAATGACCAGTTGATAACCAACACCTGGTTTAAAGATAACCCAAGACGTCAATGGACATGGAAAAGGCCAGAATTAGATAGGGAAAGCTAAATCAATTATATAAACAAAAAAGATTTTCAGAATTGCAATAGTTCAATGTAAGACCTATTGAAATACCGACTGTAGAAGCGACCCCCTTCCAGTCATCTGCAAAATAAGGGTGAAATTTTAAAAACTAAATAAGCATAGTGCAGCTACCACATTGATATACAACAAGTTCTGAATGACTTTAGAAAAATACGTTGACAGTGAGAAACTAATACAGGGAACAAATGGGAAATAAAAATTCAAAATGAGACGCACTTGAAGAACCGCTTGTGACATCCGCACACAACTTTGACCCAGAGAAAATCTGATGCAGTAAAAAAGAAACATATATATAGCAGTAAAATATCAGGAGATGATTCGTAAATAATCCCTGAAAATCCTGGTAATATCGTTTAATTATTAAAATCCTTCCAACAAAGAGCTAATGTATATTTAATTTACAAGGGTATTCATAAATTTCATTTATAGTTTTAGATCATATTTAGTGGGGATAGCTGTTTCAACATATCGGTTCATGACACACATTGTAAACTCCAGTCAACCATAGAATGGAGAAGAATTCTTGCACTAAATTATTAATATCCATATAGTCATCCGTAGACAGATCTGTTTCTCTGTATCTCATCAGTACGGTTAGACTCCGATTGCTTTTAACACAGGATTGAAACACGACCGAGTTGGCGTCAGTCGGCCATTCTACCTCTGGGCTATGGGTGCTCGGTAGAAGAAGGCAGACTTTTTAGCGCGTATGTTATCATTATAAATGCCCAATAGCCAGAATACTCTAATTCATTATTGATTGAGCGATAATAAATTTCATTATAATGGAGAGGAATATAGTATACCTTTTTTTTTTATTTCTAAACACTTTCAGCTTCTTATTCAGTACTGCTATTACCTATGTCTTGTGCTTGTGATTGATCTTGTCCACAGCCCATTTAGAATTAAGAGGGTGGTCAATGAATTAAAATGAAAAGGAAATTATAAATAATTCAGTAATAACTTTCAAAAATATATTTTATACTGGGTTAGTGTAGAAATGATTTGACAGTACACGAATTTCGAGATATTCTTCCTGCTCTAAAATTATCCCACTAGATGTCTTCAGAAAAGGTTCGATCCGTCCAAACAGGCTGCTCATCATTATAACCGGGCGCATAAATCCCAATGAGAAAAGCTCACAAATCCAGACCACCTGATCTTCGAAGGGAAGAGCATAAGTCAAATGTTGAATAAAAGGCAAACCTCTTAGACAATATATTTTTACAACGCACATTAATCGGGAGAAAATGAAAATCACTAGTGTGACTCGCGCTGCGAAATCCAAATCTCCAGCCTCTGAAAAAAACGTGGCCAAACAGAAATACATTTTCAGACAGATTAGGGTTTCCCTACTGCATCAAATATGGCCGTGGTGAGGGCATCGACGGGCTGTCCCACTAAGCCTAGTTACAATTCTCTTCTTAACGTTGTTATCAAGTCATAAGCCAACAATTCCCAAACAAAAGCATACTTTAAGATGAGTAAAGAAATGCTAGATGCCCTCAGGCACCATAGTATTGTAATTTCTTGCCTCTATTGTTATTAAAAGAAGTCGTTGTCATCCACGATCATAACCCCATATCCGATGGGCAGCGTCCATGATCGCACAAAAGCGATTTTGCAGGGATGAAGTTTGGTGTGCAGCCAAACTTATTTTTTTTAAATTTAGTAATATTGAAGATTTCTAATTTGTTTGAATGTTTAAAAACATTTCTTTTTTTTTTCGGATACGTGTCAGAAGTATTCCTCAGGCAATAGAGTGATTTTTCTTTTTCTTTTATGCGAGTTGGAGGTGATATCCGGACTTCTCTTTCTTTTAAAATAGACAAGTTTCCGTAGTGACTGTCAAGGTGTATGGTTGGGAGTGGAAACTGCGATGGTATGTTTAGAAGGGAGTTGGAATGGAGATGATGTTGTATATTTCGAAAAGACATGTGAATAAGATGGTTTGTTTACTTTAAATTGTTCACTTTTAAAAGGTAAAGATCAAAGATCTTATCATTGGGGAAGCGGTGATGATAATTTTGATTCTTGAGGAAAACAGGGAGAAGTATGAAGTTATCGTATCTTCACTGTCTATGGCTTTTTCCCTTGATTTGCTTCTAGTGATTTCAGTTTACAGCTCTGTCAATTTTATGAACATATCCCAGTTCAGCTGACTCTTCTTCTGCACTTCGGTTGCTATGGAAGCATACGACGCCAGAACGTCTACTTGGGAGCTGCTAGAGGGAATGGAGCTGTAGTTGACATTTGCAATGGCGGCTTCAGAAAACTCTAGACTCGCAGTTTGTTTCTTCCTTCTGTCCCTTTCTTCTCTTTCTTACTCACACTTGAGTGTAGTGTCAGTTTTGGTGAGGGAGGTGAATGTGACACGGGATAAAACAGTTGGCAGCAGTACGTTCTTCAGGAAAACCTCGTTGGTTTTCATAACTCTTTAGTGTTTAACTCATAGGGACATCAGTCATCAGATCCTTGTGTCTTTTGTGGACTGAAAAATTTACTCTTGTCCACAACGAATGCTTACACGTTTTTCCAAACTTCTGTAATTCTTGGATTTTTCTGAAGTCTATTTTCTTTTATCAGATGTTCGTAACTTTTGTCGCTTTCCTAAAGTTTCATGATATTAATAATACATTTCGTTCTGACCTTACAGCAAATTGACGATTTCCAGGATTTCAATTTCTTAGTGCCTACGAGGATTTTGGCACATTAAATTTAACTGTCATTTCACACGAATTGTCTAGGTTTGCGGTTTTAACTTCTTGTCTAAATCCAATGTTTGCTTCAATTTATTGAGTGGTTATACGAAAAGATCCATCCTAATTAAACGAAGTTTGTTAGTCATATTGAAAGTAAATTCCTTTTAGAAGAAGCCCAAGTAAAAATAAAATATATTTTTTTGTGACAAATTATAAATTGATTGTGCAAAATGCAAACAGAAATTCAAGCTTAAATTAGAAAAAAATTTGCTACAAAAATGAACGGATAAAAATAAACAATGGAAACTAAAGAATAAAAGAAAAACTGTATAAAATATGGAAACAAGAAAGTTTGAGTTACTTCCAAAATGAAAAGATGAAAAAAATTATGGTGCAGTGGATATTGACTAGGATCGACAACTCGGGGAGCCGAGTTCGAATTCCAGTTGAATTCGTTGCATTCACTTACGCGCAAATACCCTCTATTCCTTCGAGTTATGGGTTAAATAACAGGACAGATTGGGTTCTATAGCCTTGTCTGGCAACCAGTCTACCACTTAAAGCAATGGCAACCTACTGCGTGATAATCTACTGCCCAGTTAGTCATGTCTTTTTTGAGACATGATCGCCCAAGCGTGTATCAGGTATGGTATTTAACTGATCTGTTTAAAACACCACTAAAAGAACCAGGTCAAAATTAAACTTCACCCAAAGACGAAAATTAAATTAATTTAAAAGTATAAAGTTCACCGACAGCCAAAAATAAAACAAACTAAACTAAATTCGCGTAAACGAGGAAAATAAAAGTGTTAAATCTAAAGACCATAGAATTAAAATTAAAAATGCAATAGTCTGAGAAACTATTACGTTGGCTAGAGAAATAAAATTAAAATAAACACAATCCATATGAGGAAGACTAAAAAATATATAAACGACAGATAAGATAACAAAAATTAAATTAAAAAAGTAAACACAATTAACAAAAATAATTCTGTCCAAGATGTTATTCAAAATTTACTTCAAATTAAGATCATAATTAAAAGATTAATAGTTAAGTTAGAAATTAAACCACTAAAAACGAAATGAAACAAAAATAGTTCCTTCTAAGACTTACATCAGAGCAGAATAAAATTACAGATGGCTGTTAAAGCCGAGGAGAAAACCGAAAAAGTAGAGAATTCAAATGCTTAATTCTATGAAAAAGAATAAAATAAAAAATAATTGAAAAATTGTGTAGAGTGGCTGACACCCCTACAACATTGTCAACAGTGGAATGGCTCATAATCTGAAATGGTTTATTTCAGTAAATAATAGTAGCATTCGATGCTAAACATTCGAATTTTATTCGTGAAATATTGGGACTGATTACTTCGGTGATTATTGCTAACTAAACACATTCTTTTCTGTGTTTTAAGTTATGTTTTGTCTCTTATTGTAACAATTGTACGTTTTTTTTGTATATCCGTTTAGCACTAGATATTGGGCTAAAGAATAATGTAGCACACTTTCTCTCTTTATCGTATACACCTCAGCGATACAGTAAATTGTTTTTACTCTCTTTTCGTTGTCATGGTCGCCAGTCTCTACAACAGAAATATATTAACAAAATTAATTTGCGTTGCAAAAAACGTTCTTTGTGAGTCTAATCCAAAGGATTAGGTTGTAAACGTATTTTCCGAGGCTTCACTAGTCTTTAAATAACGAAATCACATTTTACACGATACATGAACGAAAAGACACCACGAAGTCTCAATCCAGTGGTATTTTGTAGATTACTTGTTCTTATATATATATATATATATATATATATATATATATATATATATATATATATATAAGAAGTTCATTAGTGTCACTGGGGCGGGTTATTTACTCTACATCAATCTGAAGAGCCATATTCATGCTGACACTTTTTCTTTTATCTTTAGTGAGATTGTCCTACATGTAATATATGGATTACCTGTAGCAATCTAACCCGGTTTTCTTTCTTTCTTTAACACGTTTTTCACGTTTCTATACACCTTACCTAATTTTCAAAGGTTTTTTTTCCAATTATCCGGTTCGTGTTCTGATTTCACTAACACGTTTCCATCCTCTGTTAAAACGCTTCAGAGATATTTTAAATATTGCACCTTTTGATGCAGATATTTCTCATGCGGATTACGTTTTTCTCGCAGTTGACGAAGAATTTATTTCTTGCTTTCTTCTGGCATTTCGTCTATAATTTACTGTCATTTCGGTTCCGTATTGGCTTTCAACATAATATCATCATCGTATGCTGTATTGTTAAGTTTTTGCCCAGAGATAATTATTCTGTGGTCTCCAGTTCCCTGGGCTTAGCATCGGAGCAGAGGTTGAAGAAATGTGTGGGAGATGATAGAGCTTATCTTACGCTAATTAATTCATACACTGCGTCTTTTTTCCCTCGTCGTTGGGGAGATTCTATTATAATTCAAATTTGACCGTATGCAGGCGGTTTGGTACAAGTGTTGGATTATTCTACCATCTTTCCGAAATTGACCTTGTTTTATCTAGCAGTTTAAATACTTCCCTGTACCGAAATGTGTTAAGTGCATTTTGAGTATAGCATTCTATCTCTTTTTCTTTCTCTTTGACAGAAAGAGAGAGAGAGAGAGAGAGAGAGAGAGAGAGAGACATGTAATTTAGAAAAAGTTGTGTATTATAGATAGCATAAAATTTAAATAGGTACCTCCATTACATAACAAAAAATCCAGCATAGTATGATTTAAAAAGGTTCAAAACTTAATAAAACGAACATTTTCTATAAATTTTTTTATAATATTATGAAAAGGAAAAATCAAAGTAATTTTTATTTATTTTATAAAAAATTTTAATCAATTTAACATGTTCGAAATTTTTTGCAGAAAATTTTGTTTTTATTTGAGTTAGCTTGGTCAAAAAGGTTGCGACTCTTTTACAATCGATTACGTAATTTTTTACGCAACTCGCTTTTCCAGTGACAAAAACATTAATTTGGAAATTCTCGCAAAAATCAAACAATTGTCTGTTTTTAATGAAACTTTCAGTATTCATTCACAAACAAATACAATTATTTTTCAAATTGTAATATTTTTTTTAAATATTGATGAATTTTTAAAAAATCTGTTACCCCACCTTCACGTAAATTCATGAACTTTTAATAAGGTTTAATTTTCTGCGATTTACTTTTCATTAGTTAAACGCAAAACTCATCGGGAAATAAAAATCGTCTATTTTTTTTAATTACAATTATAATTTACAATACAAAAATCTGCTCCGAAGCGAAATATAAAAAATGCAAAAGAACTTTGATATAATTTAATTTGATAAACTTTAATTTGCTGGAATAAATAATAAAAATGAAGGACATTATAGTCTGAAGAAAATTTTTTTTCGATTACTAATAAAATTTTAAAATAATTTTCATTTTTTTATTATAATAATTCATAAAGTTTTTTAAAATATTTTAAATATCTTTTAAAGAACTGTATGATTTTTATTAGTTAGGAATTGATTGCCTCTCAAATTAAAAAATAATAAAAATTTTCTCACCGTATATTTTACAAAAAAAGTCTGTGCAATTATGTTCAAATTTATAAAGTACGATGTTTAAATTTTTAAAATAGGGTGTTCCATATGGGTCAAATTGATTTTATTAGTTATAAGTTAACAAGCGTTGTGGGTTATTCTTCCTGACATAGCGAAACAGAAGAACGCACTTGCATTCTTACGATATTTTATTCTCTACGTTTCTAAAATTTAACAGGGCTACCGTAATTAATTTTTTTTATTGTAATGTTCTGGCAGTAAGCAATTATTAATTGATTGAAAACATATAAAAGTAAGTTTTAATGTTAAAATTTGACTTAAACAACGTGTTGGCGCGGTATATTTTGTTTTTGCAAGATTTTTATAAACAGAAATCTGTTTACGTAATGTGTCTATCGATCAAAAATAGAGGCAAGTTTTAAAAAATTGGTAAAATTTTAAAATTTTAGATTTCAATCAATATAATTTCTGTTAAAAATACACCAGTATGTTTTGCTTACTAGAATTATTAATTTTAATCTCTTGGCTTTCAATTAAAATCAGTTTTAAAGCTTGAAGTTAGTTTATTTATTTTTAAAATTGCAATTTAAATTTAGGCATGAAAGATGAGGGGAAATACTTAGGTTTAAAGATTTTGTATATATCTCTCTTTCTTTCTATCTATCTCTCTCTCTTTCTCTTTCTTTGTGATATAGATTTAATGATGAATATCACATTTTTTTCGATGTTTTAAACAAATATGCACTGTTCTTGGTTCGCGATCAATTCAACAGGATTCGCATCATTAATTTGTTTCCGTGGTTCATTAATCTGATTGTCATATGGAGATCGTATTAGTTTGCACTTGCTATCATACTTAATATCACGGAGATATATTCACTGTTGTTTGTCAGTATGTTGACACTGTTGTATGTTCCATATATTAAGTTTGCGATTTCGTTGAAGCAAATTTCTCCCTTATTTGTGTGCACATTCTTCATTACTAATCTTACTTCATATTTTACTTATTTTCGCTTGTCTGTGTAGTTTAGCGTAAGAATATCTCTTGAATCGTGATTAATTTATTTAGTGTATTCGCTCCAACATTGAATTATTCTTTCTCTTTTGTCCGTGATACATCCCTAGATTGCTTAAGTCTTGTTGAATGACAAATATTTTGGCTAGTTTGTCATCTACGTATATTTGAGTTGTTTTTAGATTTCTTTACATTTTCAAAAATTTCAATGGATCCTATAATTTTCAAGAATTTGAAAGAATTTCAGTATCTAATGAACCAAAACATATTCTTATAAATCGGCATTTTCATTTAGTACATATCACATTTAATTTGCATTTGGGAACTTTAAGAAAACTTGTTTATTTTTTCATGTGTAAAGTACATCAGTAAGGAAATAGTAATCATCGAAGCAGTGTTCAAAGTTTTACAAATATCCATGTGAAATTCTTCATGAAACCATTTTCCCGATCAATAAGTTAAATTGCTAAGTGCACTAGTCTAAGAGAAAAAATATCTAAATGCTACTCAAAAATCTTTCTGAGGAATTTAAAGAAATTCCCAGATTACAATAAAAAACCCTGTGGATATTCATGACCAAATATGTTCAAACATAAATACGAAAAAATTAATTCAACAGTTCATTGAAATTTGTAGAGAAATTATAGCACAATCCTCAATGAAAACATAATAGAATAATATTGGATGACTTAATCTAAAACTTAACGGGTATATTGGATAATAATTTTCTTTAAAAAAAACATGTTTTGCCCCAAAACCCAAATTGCAATCGAAAATTCAAATCATGTTCTTAAATAGCCACATCAGTTTGCGACATTGAGATGAATACCATACACAACAACAAATACTTTCAGAAATATGTAAAATATCAGCTGTATACACTCACTTTCTAAGATCAATTGGTAAAATGCCTTTGAATGAGTAAAGCAAGTTATCCTAGGCGCTAACAAATATCTTCGAAATTTGATCTTCAAAATTCGATATACTGGAGTGTTACTGGACTTGAGAAACCTATTTATTCCTAAAAATAGTTATATATATATATATATATATATATATATATATATATATATATATATATATAACCATTTATTTAAATCAGATTAAATTTTTCCCAATTTCTAGCAATACAATACAGTATATTGTTGCGTAAATTTATGCCTTTCGTACAATTGATATAAAAAAAACTTCATAAAAATAGCTAATCGTCGTTTTGAATCTGCCAAATCTTATCTAAATTGTACCTATTAACGATACAGTATTTCATACATGACCTCAATGCACTCAGTTTCTGCTCAGAGCTGAAATTTTGTGTATTTCATAATTTATTAATGGGATTCAGATTTAATTAAAAGAAATAACTTGAAGTTAAACTGCAAGCGTCTTTATATTTGCACGTAAAGTGCAAATATATACATGTATAAAATAACGTATAGACTGTGTATTTCTGTGGTTACGTGAGTCTAAATATAAAGAAAAACATGACAATGGATGTGGAGAGGCAAATAATTATAATGTTCCTTCATGAATCTTCAATAACTTTATTTGATATCATTTAACTGATTTTCGTCTAACCACGAGCACGAGAATATCAGACATAATTTATTTGGATTTTGTTCAGCTATGATCTCTAGATAACTGTATTATCGCAGAAAAAATATCTCTCCGATTCCAAAATTTACATATTTCCCAGGAATTTTCACGTTTATGTCAATTTAATAATAATTTTTGTTTTTTCACATTTTGATCCTTTCGAACAGTTACATCAATTGCCTGCAAGATTGACTTCCTTATTTTTTGTCATCAGTTCTAAAGTTATGGCTTGAACAGTGAGTATGCATTGCATCAATCTATATTGTTTTAATTTTTAAGCGATAAATATTTGTATATTCTAAAATCATATTTGCTTAAATAACTGAATATTTTCCAGTATTATGATAATCCAGATTTAGAGAAACAAATTTCATTCAGTTTTTTATATATATGTATAAATGGAATTAAAAATTTATTACAATTTTTAAATCTTTGTACTAACTGATAAACGTTTGCAGTAATAATGCAGTCTACCTTAGAGAAATATGACTGTCGTTAACTACGTCTTCAATTAAACAAAACTGACATTGCCTCCAAATACTTATTCCTTAAGTTTCTTTTCCAGTCTTTACTTTATTCCTCAGGAATTGTGATAATATCACGGATGTTAAGTGACCCATTTATATCTTGAATGACATTCATCACCAAATATTGTTTCCTTGGGCAATCAACGTATATCATGTGATAGTTTAATTTTATCGCGAACTATACGTGCATTATTATTTCATGAACTATATCAAAATTCATAAGGTTTTAAGTTTCAAGGAACATGACGAAGACGCTGCTATATCTGTATATATTCTTATTGATCAGTAAACGAACACCTTATGGGACAACTATATCCTATATATGCATAATTTTATAGTTATTGAAATGCGTTTCATATTTTTTAAAATGGTAAGCATACTACATTAATGTGTTTTATGTTATTCATTCTTTTCTGTTGACCATAAAAATAATCAAAAAATACTTTTTCATTGTTTTGTAAATAACTAAATCGAAAATTATTACAAATAATTTTTCCCGCTATTTAACGGCACGGCATGCAGATTGGCCTAAAATTTACACGACAAGTGGTGATTAATTTGAATATTTTAATCAAACATGCAATGTAGACTGTTCGTATTCTATTGTTCCATATTCGAATGATATCCGTTTTCGAGTCTATTTACCTTCCATCATATTTTATTTGTGTTAACTTTATTATCCTATCTATTTATATGTATATTATTCATATCTTACAATTATTCTTCTATGAACCACAATTTAATTTATGTTTCGATTTTCTTGTTGCATCCATGTCATTATCGTCGCTTCTGCAAATCTTAAATCATTTGTTTTCATTTTTAAATTGTTTCATTCTTTCTTCTAGGAAATTACGATTGTCTGTTTATGATTCTAGTCCCATTCTTTTTATTTAAACACTCTTTATTTTTTTGGCGGCGCTAAAACTTCTTTGTTATTTTTTTGTTGTTGGTGGGGGAGTTTCTGCTATTAATATGCACCTTATTTCCGGAATAAAACTATAATGCTGATGTCAGAAATCTTATCCTGAACTCTTCTACTGAATAGTTTTGTACAAACCAAGCATAAGGAGAAAAACCATAAGACAATGCATAATTTACATATATATATCCTTCACATGGAATGAGCTGTACTGGGGAGTACAAGATATTTTTCTACGCATGGTCTTCAAGTGTATATGTAATGGGCCTATTGGAAAAGAAAGGACATTAAAACCGAGGGCTGCAAATTTAAATGGAATTATTGATGCCGTGATATTCCACATATCTTATCTTTCATAGTTTGTGACATCTTTATAGATATATTACAGTCAGCAGGAAATGAAATGAGAATAAGAAGAATTCAGTTTTTGTGGGCTTTGTTCACGTTATTTAGTTGGTTAACTTTGATTGTTTTCTCTCTCTCTAATTTGTACATCTTATGAATTTCTTACAGGTCCTCTCTCTGTAAACTACTGTCGGTGGTGTTCAAAGCAATTCCTTGACGTTTTCTTTTATTAAACGTTGCAGATTTGCAGTACAGATACTAACCCACTCTATCATGCTAAATTATCTAATCAGTTGGATCTAAAACTGTGCAACTTGATACGAGATAACCAATTGTCTGTAGATATTTATCAAATTATCTGTGTTTGGAGATTACAAAATTTTTCGTTATTTCTTTTTAAATTTCTACTTTGCATGAATTGTTTCTTTGCAGCAAGAAAAAACACTTTCTGTTTCAGCTTTTACCACTGTATTACGTAATCACTGCCGAGTTCATGGTTAACTATATCAGCATTTTTGATAAGAGTAGAATATTTATCATGGATAAGATTATCTTTTCATCATTATTGTTTCTTGTACATTACATTTACTTTTGTTGTCAGTTTTACATTCGTTTCTGCTGAAGTAGGCGTATTAAGGCTTATTTGCGCTTTTTCACCTAATTGAAATTGCATTTTTACATTGTTGGTTTCCATTATTACTGAATAAATTGTATTACTTTCAGTTCTATGACACAAACTATCATTCAATCTTCTATAGTCTCAAGATATCTTTGAGGACAGATTGTTTAGGTTTTGTTAGTCAGTTATACACGAACAAATCGTCTGCTTACTTCGGTTCTCGATACATACAAATGATTAATATCAGACTTAACATGATACACCCTAAATGATAAATAATTGAGAAGCTTTTTAGTTTTCAAATCTATTTCACTGAAGCCAGTTACGGTTGAATTAATGATTTGAAAATATATAGCTAAACAGAAACAGCGAATGTGTTTATGACTAAAATATTGTTTTGTGAATTCAGAAACGGTATCTAACACCTGACGCACACATCTCTAGTAATATTTTTTAAGTTTTTTCTTCATCTAGATATGCTCTATCCCATCTCCTTCATTGATTCTTAAGATAAGTAAATATACTGAGTGTTTTTCTGCAAAATTCTAATTATTGACATTTGCATTTGAATATTTATGTATCTCGAAATACATTATTATTATGATTATTATGATTATGATTATGATTATGATTATGATTATTATTATTATTATTATTATTATTATTATTATTATGTCACTTTTCATCATATTTCGATTTCTGCTTTGGTCTCACTACCAACCAAGTCTGCGGGGAGACCTAAGGCAGGTAGTGGCGTGTTGTTATGGCTCCATTTCATGTTTTTCTATCTTCCCTATCATCCCCAGCATTACATAGATAAAGTTTTCTTTAGTGTGTGGGCTGTACTTAATAAGACAATTTTTTGTATATCTCTTAAGCTGGGGTTTCCAGGGATTCTTTCAATGTGTTGTTTTGTTCCATTTTTTATCATTCCAAGTGCACCTACAATCACTGGCACAACTCTTGTTTTCAATTTCCACATTTTTTCTATTTCAATTTCCAGGTATTTATATTTTGACAGTTTTTCAAATTCCTTGATTGCTATGTTACAATCCGCTGGACAAGCAATATCGATTAATAGACAAGTTTTGTCCTTCTGGTTTTTAACAATAATGTCTGGCCTGTTTGCTTCAATTTTTCTGTCTGTGTAGATGGTGTAATCCCATAGAATGGTTACATCTTCTATTTCTGTAACCGATGCTGGGTGATGTTCATACCAGTGTTTGTTTACAGCTTTTCCATAATGTTTGCACATTGCCCAATGTAAATATTGCCCAACTCTATCGTGGCGATTTTATATTCATTTGGGGCAAGCACAGAACAGCCTGAGATTAGGTGGTCTATTGTTTCTTGGTGTTTATCACAAAACCTGCATTTTGGATCCATATTATTATGCATAATGTTTGCCTGAAAGTTTCTCGTGAAAAGACTTTGGTCTTGTGCTGCAAGAATAAAGCCTTCAGTTTCAGACTTTAATCCAGATGCACGTAACCATCGATGAATATTAACTTTGTCAACATTGGATTTATTGGCACGTACTGGATATTGGCCATGCAGAGGTTTGTCTTGCCAGCGCTGTTTCATCTGTTCAAGAGCTTTATCTTTGGCTTTCCTTTTCATATTTTTTGCCGCAATAGTTGGCTCTTGGCTTCTGTTTTGCTTTTCTACAGAATCTACTAACTGTAAATCTTGTTTGTATTTACTGCCTACTTTTATTACTGAATATTTTTTCTTTCTTTCTTCATGTTGCCAATAGTTGTTGTCTTGTATGACAATTCCAGCTGAATAAGACCTCTTCCACCTTCTTTACGGGGTATGTATAGACGGTCTACATCATCCTTTGGATGATGCATCTTATGCTTAGAAAGCAGCTTTCTTGTTTTAGCATCCATTCGCCTGATGTCGTTTAGAGTCCAGTTTAAGATGTTGAAGCTATATTAGACAGCTGTAATTGCAAGACTATTAATGGTCATAATTATGTTCTGAGAATTCAATTCAGTTGTTAATATCATCCGTAGCCTTCTATGCTACTCTTTACGCACTATTTCTTTCATTTTTTATGGTGAATTTTTCACACTCATTTAAACATAGGTACTTATAAGCTTCTTCTGGCTTTAATCTTTTTATTGTTACAGCAGGGTCTAAGCTAATTGAGGATGTTTCTTGTAGTGATTCACGTAAAACTGTAGCTTTAGCATATTTATTCAAATTGAATTTCATTCAAATGTCTTCGCTAAATCATGTTACAGTTTGAAAAAGACCTTCCAGCTCATTATCATTCTTAGCATATAACTTTAAGTCATCCATGTAAAATAGATGGCTTATTTTCTTTTGGCCTATTTTATGACCACATTCTGTCTTATTAACTTGACTGGTTAGTGCTATTAATGATATGCAGAATAGTAAGGGAGATAAAGAATCACCTTGAAATATACCTCTTTTGATTTTTATTTCATCAGACTTATAGGTTCCATTTATATGATTGAGGTAAAGGGTTGTTTTCCATATAGACATGCACTGTTTGATGAAATTGAGGATGACGGGCGATATCTTGTATATATTTAAAGTCTTCAAAATCCAGTAATGTGGCACACTATCGAATGCCTTTCGATAATCTATCCAGGCAGTACTATGATTTTTCTTTGTACTGTAGCAGTTTTCCAGGATCATTTTGTTAATTAGCAATTCGTCTTTACAACCATAACAGCCACGTTTGCACCCTTTTTGTTCAAGCGGTATCATGTCATTTCTTTCTAAGAATAAATATGTCTTTTTTATTAAAATAGATGTTAATAGTTTATATGTTGTCGGAAGACATGTAATTGGTCTGTAGTTTTTCGGGTTGTTTGTGTCACCATTCTTGGGTAGAAGAAATGTAATTCCTTTGGTCATCTATGCAGGAATTTTAGTGGGATCGTCAACCATTTCTTGAAGTTCTTTGGCTAGTTGTTTATGTGCTGCATTTAAATAATATAGCCAAAAGTTAGGAATTTTATCTATACCTGGGAATTTCCAATTGTGTGCTTCTTTTAGTGCAAATTTAACATCATCTTCTGTAATTCCAGACCATGTCTGTTCGGGTTTATTTTTCATTCGTTCTATCTCTTGCGTAATCCAATGTACTTCCTTGCTAAGTTCTTTAGGGCAAGCCCATATCTTTTCCCAGAACTGTGTGACTTCTTCCATTCTGGGGGGTACTGTCACTTCAATTCTTTTTTTACCTATTTCCCTGTAAAATATCTTTGTATCACTCTGAAAAATCTTGTTTTGTCTGTAAAATCTTGCTCTTTTTTCATAGCGTCTTATTCTTTGAGCCTTCAGTTGGATTTTTTGCTTTATTTTTTCTTTATTTGTTAAGACTTCATTTTCATTCCTGATGTTATAATTTCTTTCGGCTCTTCTGCTTTTCCTAGTTCTTACATTTATTCCTCTACTCAGTTCATCCAGTAATGATAGTTCACTTCTAAGTTGTTCGATTTCTTTTTCAATTTTTCTTTTCCAAGGTGGATCTTCACGTCTGCGAGACTGCCTTGTTTTTATTTTGATATTTAATTTTTTTTTGCTGCTGTTGCTGATGCATATATTACTTCGTTAAGATTTGTATGAGGGTCTTCATCTAGTATTGATTTCAGTGCTGCATTGTAGACTTTAATAGTTCGGAGGTTATGTTTTGTTGGTTGTAATTTTGGGAGCTGTTCATGTTCCTCCATTGTAATATTTTGTATTTGACTTAGATGGTTTTTTATTTCTATCTTGGCTTCCTGTATATTGTTCTTATTTTCCGTCAAATAATTATCTTCGATGTGTTCTGAACTCGTTTTATTTTTGTCTTTTAACTGACTCAGATCAAATCTTCCCAGCACTTTTAAACTTACAGCATTATCTTCGCAGTGATTTGCGTGTCTCACGGTTTCTACATTATGACTTGTGGCTTGTTTGATGTTATTACTTTTTATTTCTGATTCCGGTTCCTTTTCATATTTTGTTGATTCGTCTCTTCTTGTTACAATTCTTTTAATTTCAGCCTCTGTCAGTCGGTTATTACGAATAATGTACCTACGTACATTGGCTTATTTATTTTCCTCAATATACTTTCTATTTTCTTGACCAACTTTTTCGCGCCAAATGTCTTATGTTTGGCGAGTCATGTTTTTTTGAGGTTTGAGTAACGCTTCATGAAATGCAGTCATAACGACTTTGTACTCCTCACGAGACCATTTTATTTTTTCTTTCTTTAAATATACGGTTGTAGATCTAGCTGGTGAATTTTCAGGACCATCTTTATTATTATTATTATTATTATTATTATTATTATTATTATTATTATTATTATCAATTCCTTCGATTATTTTTGTATACACCTTTGCTTCCAGATTCGAAAGATTGTTTTATGGTCACAAATATTTTTACATAATTTTTTGCAGTGGTCATTTTTGTAAAAAAAAAAACAATGTTCACACACATTTTACATAGATAAATATCTTCATACTAACTGATTTGTAATTGTGAGAAAAATGTTTTTATTTCTTTAAGGCATTTTTATCTAGAAACGTGTTTAATTAGTCTATCGGAAACGTTCCAATTAGTCAGATGTCTCTAACTACTACTGAAATTGTTCATGTCTTCATATGATACATTTTAGGGATTTATACATAAAGATCATTGTAATTGATAGGTTCGTTGTTGTTTTTTTCTTAGGTCTTCAAATATAAAGTACTATATCCAGGGTGTGTATTTCAATAAGAAATCACATTCTGTTTTTGTGTTCTTCACGAAGTCTAGTCGATTAGTTTTGATTGTTCTGTTTGTGTGTATTGTAAATATGCATTAATTTACTACATGTCCTACCTCTGTAAACAGATATGGGTGATATTCATAACAGATTCTTACAACTTATTTCCACTAAAAGGGGCATATCAACCAATGCACATATTGGCCCTCTCTATCGTGCTGAGTTTTACATTGAGTTACTGCTCACACCGCGCAACGGGATACAATATTTTCACTTGTTTTTGGATATTTTGTATGTTTTGGTAAATTCTGGTTAACCGTCATTGGTCCTGAGCAGCAAGTATAAAATATGCGGTTTCAGCTTTTGACACTGTACTGTTCTTTCTATTATTATTGTTGAAATCTTCTCTTCGCTTCTCTTTAACGTATTTATTGTACATGCGTGATGAAATAACAAATACCAGGAAATTAGAGGGAAATTTATAGCTGTAAATTCATAATTTCGCTGATGTTTGTATTTTAACGACAGCTTCATGCATTACCATAATAATAAAAATACGACTCACATTTTGAAACCTTATTTCAAAAACGGAAATGTACATATAAAAGATAAAATCTTTAAAAAAGTAACAACAATAGTTATAGCATCAGTAAATATGGTAATATTGAATAAGAAATATCGTTTTATTTTAAAATTTAGAAGTAATTATAAATGAATGACAATGTCCCTGTTTCTCTTTCTCATTCTCTCTCTTTCTCTCTCTCTCTCTCTCTCTCTCTTTCTCTGTCGGTATAATACCAATATTATTAAATATTTGTAATTATCTATGTATTGAATCTCAGAGTACGCCACTTTAAACTTTAAATTTGCCAAGATATATTTTAGCATAATTAGTGTTGTATATTGCTTGTTAGGTAACAGCTATTAATACTGGAAAAGGAATACGGAAATGTTTTTTTCATCATATACTATGAAAATACATAAACGTATTACACATGATCACATTGTTGACTCCTGCCTAAATAAAAAAAAATATCTTCTCACTAAGTGGATTTCAAATAGCCATATAGAAATTTACACTCCTATAAATAATTTATCCTCTCAGACTCATAGTTTAATTACACTTTAAAATTTTCTGTTACAGAAAAAAGGAAGCAAAAGATGAATAAATAACCAAAATATATGGTAAGATAGAATATATTCTAATCAGCATGAATAAAATCTAAAGATGCGAGATACAAATGGGAAATATCAAAAACAAACTAGAACAGAAACTTAGATATCTGGGTAGTGTTTTAATTGTGAATAGAAAATGCCACAAATAAATAACAGTATTATTGGCCCAGCAAAAGAAGCATTCCAGACGCTAAAAACGATGCTAAGTAATATAATAAATTTAGTAAAATTAAACAACGAAACTTGCATTGATATGTGTTATTCATCCGCTACTAAATGTTAGACATTTTCTCGGATATGTTTAGAAATCGGAAAGCAATAAAACTTTAGTACTAGGGAAGGACATTGAGAATTCCATTGACAGAGTGAGAACGCAATGAGAAGATTTTGACAATGGCCCCAAAAGGATACATACTAAGAATCATGATGAGGCAGCCAAAAATTCGTTGATATATAATGAGGATGCATGGTTTTGAAAACTTCACCCTTACAGGGTATGTTCAGGACAATGCAAAGCAAGCGATAAAAGTTTACCTGGCGAGTTTCTGTGGTTGGATGGCGGTATACGTCCGGAGTAGGTGTGCTAGTAAAAAAAAGAAAAAGAGACTGTACGGCTATAACGTGTTGAATACACCGGTTCTCATCCGATCACCGAATTTATGCAACATCGAGCCTGGTCAGTAATTAAATTTGGGAATACCAGGTGCTGTAAACCTAAGGACCAAGAATGGTCCAGCGGTCCTCCAGGTTTGGGGGTGGGGTGCAGGGGTAACAACCCTGCCCCGTAACAAACAGTTTGTTACAGAAACAGCAACAAAACGTTTCTGCCATATGCACCGTCTTGGTGCGATGGATAAATGATGATGATGATGATGTGGTGTGCTAGTAAAAAGAGAAAAAGAGACTCTACACATTGAAGAAGAAATATTAATACTGTTGCTGACAACATGTATCAGCTTTTCATGATTTTAAGTTTGAATTTTCAAATCATAACAAACACTTGTAAGTTTCTTTCTTATATCTTAACAGTAAAAGTACTCAATACAGAAAATACATTTTGTTTAACACAACAAGAATAATAATATCAGATATTATAAGAGAAAAAATATATTTAATTTAGCATACATATACATTAAGGTAGAAACGATTGAAATATAAATATTACTTTCCATAATTCCGTCAGAAGTTATTCTTTGATCAAGCTTCATAGTTTATGAATTGGAAATACATAGTTGAATGTAATAATAAAAATATATTTCATGTTTCACTAAGACTTAAGGAAAGGAGCTGGAATTACAAAGCATATTATGCTAATCTAACATTTATCCACGCGGAATGTTAAAATATCGATTTGAGTTCCTAAATATATTTAAAAAACATGGAGTAATAACTCTTCACTCCCGATCTAGATTGAATATCTGATTGGAAGATTGCATGTCTAAAACATGAATTAAAACTGCACATCCTCTCGTTCACACACCACCATAATAATTTGACTAACGGTAGTGGTGTAACACTTTTTGACGGTTTTGAGTAAGTTTTCGGTGCATTTTAAAAACTTCTTCAACTCAATAGTTTTAACGTCCCCACCTAAACGAAATCTTAATTATGATATCATTATTTATTTAGTTTTCCTCAATATAAGTAGATAGGTTTACTTAACATACAGTTCAAACACCCCA
This sequence comes from Ascarosepion bandense, assembly GCA_037127315.1. Lineage (NCBI taxonomy): Eukaryota > Metazoa > Mollusca > Cephalopoda > Sepiida > Sepiidae > Ascarosepion > Ascarosepion bandense. Next base: position 4,534,257 of record JBBBDQ010001213.1, on the reverse strand, counting down.
ACCTAGGCTTTGAACTGGACTATATGTTTTCTTTTTTGGGATTGGGTTTTCTGTCAATTCTAAAGTATTTTCATTTTATCTTCTTCCTTGATCTTTGCATCTTTATGTCATTATCGCTATGCTTGGTGTAATTTTATATATATATATATATATATATATATATATATATATATATATATATATATTATTGAATTATATATGATTATTATTGTATATATATTATAATATTAATACAAATAACAAGACAGAATGAAATTAAGGTAGCATATAATGATGATATTATATTGGCCTACAAATGCGGTAAACAAAGCATGCTAATTTTATGTAACTGTTAACCTTATATTCGAATATGTTAAGATTGTAGTAATCATGGTAACATGATCTCGCTGCTCTGTTCCGCAGAGTAGCGCTTACGAAATTGTCCGAAAGGAATTTATTTCTTACAAGTAAAATATTGAAGGAATGTGGAGGTTCTATTGTAGTGTAGGTGGCATGACATCACATCGCTCTAAAGGCCAGTAATGGTTGAAATATGTTATGAAAGTCATCTGAATATTCAATATAGAAATAACAATACGATGTTTCTCGATTACTCTTTTACTCAAAAATTTAGATAGGCTATTTTAATTCAAAATACATTAGCGTGACCTACTCAAAAAACTGTTGAATATGAAAAGTTACACAGATTAATGAAAACATATACATGGTTTTGCCATATTGTGCAAACCAGATGGCTAAAGTTTTATCAAAATCTATTCACAAAAAAGATGAGAACTCATAAGTGTGGTTGGTGTGTATATATATTTATCAACCAGAAAAATATAGAGACAAAATGAAACCTAATACAAACCAACTTCACTTTATTTGTCCATAGAAGGATCAGTCGATCTGCTTTTATTATTTATCCTGTTTTTTTTTAATTTCCCGCACAAAATTTTATGAAACATGAAGTTATTACTTTTGCATCACTTTCATCTGAAGATTAATTGTAATTCTCTTATTCAAACTTCCATGTGGATCAATCATTGTCCCTTCAAGGTCTAAAATACTCAGTATACATGAAGTGGAAATATTATATTGAATCTAGTATTTATAATGAATTCACCTATGTCTACTGCTAAGTCATAAGGTTCGGTGTGTCGTACTCGAAAATGTTCCTCTCTTATATTTATTTTACATATTTGTAATCTAGAATTCGCCTTGAAAATGCTGCCACATGTGGTCTGGTGCACCAGCCCTATACTAAAAATTCTTTATAATATCAAAATAATTATCTGCTATATTATTCGTCATAAACTTGCTTCTTGGCTTCAATTATTTTCCCTTTACTTTTTCTGTAAATACTTTCATGATTATGTTTCGGATTGACTTTTATCTGTAATAACTAGATTTATGAATGTCAGTGCAGTAGTAGATATGCAACATTATATCAATTTACGGGTGAATTGGATAGATAAAACAATAACTTAAATAAAAACAATTTTCTTCTGTAGCATTTCACGTATAAGGAACTTGTAGAACTGTCATCTAATTTCATTGTTTCCAATCAACTCTAAAATTCAAAATATTTAATGCAATGTGTTGTGGATTATTGTTTAGAAAACCACATAATATAATAATAACAATAACAGATATGAGAGGAAAAATGTAAGTATATTGAATAAAAGATATACAACTTGTACACTATTAGTAGATTCAGGAATACTTGTTAGTAGGAGTCAAATATATACAAAATTAAGTCCCTGTAATAGTCAATAGTCTTACCGATCAACGAGCGTCGGTTCAATTGTTCTGACAAACACCAACTCTAACAACAACAACTACAACAGACAACTACCGTTCTCTCTAGGAAGGATTATTGGTATACCATAGAGTGTGAAAAAAGAGGTGACTCCCCAAAACAATCTCAATCGTTATATATTTATTTCTCTTCTTTTTTTGGCTCCTTATTAGCGCTTTTTATTATTATTATTATTATTATTTTATACTCACTAACCAATTGTGTCTCATGACTTTACAGCTTTGCTTGGGTTGAATTAATTAAAAAACTGATAGTATCTTTTATGCTAAATATTTTAAGTAAATTTTGTTATTAATTTAGTTTTTGTAATTTAGTATTTATTGCTAAAGTTTGACCGCAAAAATGTAAATAATAATAAAACAGATTTCAAATAATGTTTTTATTTCTTCTTTATTCTTTTTTATATTTAATTAATGTATTTTTTCCTGCGTTTCTTTAGCAATTATTTTCTGTTTCTTTATTTCGAATAACCTTTATTACGTTTAGATTGATTTACATCTAAGATATATGTATTTGTATTTTTTTAATGATTGTAGCTTGTCTAATATAAAACAAATCGGATGTTTTGTTTAGGAATTTATCTTCCTCTGCGAACGCGAGTATGATTATTTTCCAATCTAGGCAAGCTCACTTTTTTGCCTTGGCTTTGAAATTTTGTGTTTTTACAGATTTTCAATTGCTTTTTAGAGTTTCCATACGTGATTTCAGAGTGTCATTTTATGTATTTGTGTATATATGTGCGTGGTGCGGTCAGATTTGTGCGTGATATAATATTATATATTTGCAGTGTCAATAGCTTCTTTTTTCTTTATTTATTTTGACGTGAACTAAATCAATATCTCTCCACATTTCGCCATTTATACGACGATACTGCAGAAGCTAAAAATTCTATAGTTGCTATCAAATTTGGACGGTTATTTTTTATACGCTTTTATTCAATCAGAAAAGGTTCTGTTAGTTATTTAGGTAACAAATAAAGTTGGAGACAAAATTTTAATCTTCTAAAAGCCGAGACAAACATATCCTCTTGAAATGCGCTTGCGCATTAAATATATTTTAGAAATATTTGACAGCATCAGAAATCAGTAACTATTGCCAAAATATTACAAAATATTTTCGTGTGTGTGAAAATCTATAATTTCATTGATCTTAAATAATGAACTCCGTCTATTTAATAAACTATCCTCTTGAATTTTATTGATCGGAATCTATAAGCCATATCTTATTTCAAAAACATTCATGTATGATATCACATTTTAGTTAATAAAAATGAATTCGGTGTTTGAACCTCAACTTTAATTCGACCGATTAAAAAAGTAAAATATCATATATCAGGTATAATCGAAGAAAACAAAAACATGGCAATCATTTTTTAAAAGATCAGAGAATTTTAATAAGAAGAATTATCAGAATTTATATAATGTTTAAATTATAATAAATTGATCATATTGAAGGTAATCATTTGTCTTCATCATAAAGATAGCTTTCAGAAGATTTCTTTTGTCTGAGATTAAGACCTGCTTTCTCTCACAAATTAAAATTCAATCCCAGAAGGTCCGAGTCACTTTAAAGTAAGAAAAATCAGGATCTATGCAATTAATAAAATTATATATTGCAAATTATAATTTCAATAAATTGTGTTTTCGTATTTATACACAAAACTATATCACTGAAAAGGGAAATATCAGTTTTTCAAATGCTGTTTAATTTTAGGCTTACCGAATGTGAGAAAAAATATTACAATTGTTATATGCAAAAACAGAGTGAGAGAGAGAGAGAGAGAGAGAGGGAGAAAGAGTGAGAGAGAAGGGTAATTGACATAAATGAAAATCACACACGCACGCACACATACAGAAATATACACACTCTTCTATAATATTAGTTACGTATTGGTTATAATTAATTTATGGTAAGTTACGCGCGTGTGGTTATACAAATTTTGCTAGACATTATTTGAAGTTAAATCAAATTCCCCCCACAGCAACAGCCAGTGGTGACAGTTTCTTTCATGTTTAAACATAATAATGTTGCATGAAGATTGAGTTTAGGCATGAAACAGACAGATACTGCTGAGTATTAATATCAATATCTATTTTTATATTTGCATACACTTTATTCCTGATATTGAGAACTTTAATCTATGAATTTTACTTTAATCTATGAAGTTTACCTTAAAACTATACTGGAGACAAGACGAAACATTATTCTTCGGGGACGTGATTCATCTTCTGAGTGACGTTATCGAGAGAAAGAGACAATTTGAAATCTTGCACGAATTTATATGCAAGTTCAAAATGTATCTATTAGCACAAAAGAAATGTTTGCACAACCAATTAAAATGCATTGATTAAACATAGAAATAAATTATTTTTTGATTGAAAAATATTATCGAATAAAAGAGAGTGTTTACGATTTTACAAGCATTAACATTTACGAGCACTTTCTTAACCCAGTCCACTACAGCTTGAGGAACATTTTAAACAACAGTAGTGTGGTTTGTTTTCTCAGCCTCCGCAGATTTCTTACCCACGCGGAAGTAAATTGCGGTGTCGCCAGCGTAGACGCCTATTTAGGATCTGATTACATCTAGGTAATCTTTGATGAAGGTCAGTAAAATATTTAAGACTCAGACTAGAGCCTTGAAGAACACTCACGTTTGTAAGAAAGGCTCTGGGAGCATGCTCATTTAAGATGACCATCATATGTTATTTGACAGGAACGATTGTATTAAATCTAACAAGCGTTCAGTTATACCATAACTTTGTAGTTTTACTCAGAAGTCAGGCGCGCCTGAATATTTCAAAAAGCTAAGGCAACAGGTTGAGCTTTTCCGTTTTCATCGAGAGCCTACTATATGTATTCTGTGTTGGCCGCTAGCATATCAGCAGTAGACCTGGCGAAGCTGAAGCCATACTGATTGTATCACTTCCGGATGGATAACAGCAGCGAACATGTTGTCAAACTCGTTAGGAAGCTTATAGTGCGATAATTAAAGGGATCTGAGTATTCACCAAAGTTATCAAAAGCAGGAACCAGCACGCGGGAATTCAAGAAGCAGTGAGGCAATAATTGTATAGTTTGAAGAGAACGGAAATGAGTCCAGGGGCACATTTTCATGACAATGACTGGGATTCCGTCACAGTTTGCCTTATTTGTGTCACACTTTGAAATTATGCGAAAGAACAGCGAGGGATTAACGTAAACGTCACTAAGTTGAGCTTCGTTTCTAGGTGGGAAGACGGTTGGGGATACCCTAGACTTATCGAATGTGGAGCTAGTAAAGAATCTGTGATCAATGCCTTCGGACTTGTACGCTGAAACTGTAAAGATGCCAAATTTATAGAATAAAATCTAGATGGAAGATATGCTGTAGTTTAACACACAGGTGTAGAGACGCAATAGTCTTTAAAATCGAAACTGCTGGATGCTGTACACTGCTTTTTTCTGCCAGTAAATAGCAGCTCCACATCATTTAACATACTCTGGCACTGATTACGAGCAAACGTAAAATTACGCCTGTTATACTCAGACTCATGGCTCCGATAAAGCTGGAAGAAGTGTTTCCTCTCGTCAATGCCATTTGAACAAGCAGAGGAGAACTAGGGTAACGAATGGGGTTAAAGTCGGAACTTTCTTGCTAGGATGAAAACATTGGTATCAGCTTTAAACCAAGAGGAATCGCTGATGCACAGTCTTCAACGAGGAGACGAAAAACTTTATTTTAAGGGATGAAACGCGGAAAGAGTTTCAGTTTGCTCATTAGTATCAGTAAGAGAATCTACAGGTTCCTGATAGGAAAGAGCGTAGAAAGATATTAAAAGAAACTATAGCATGGTAAGTGTTGCAAAGAGGGCAAAGCTGCATGGTAAGAGTCAGGGATAGTAGTAAAACAGGGATTTACCTGTAAGCCGAGTTCAGTAGGACTATTTTGAAAAACTTGAGGAAAATACACAACTTCACAACTTGCATGAGAAAAGATGTGACTGAAAAGTTCATGGTATGTACAACAGAAGGTTTGTAACAGTTTTGAAGCCAATTAGAAGGGGTGGATTTAAATCTCCGAACATAAATATATTAGAGAGCCGATGAGAGGAAATAACCGTGTGTATATTGTCGAAATGCTCTGTAGTACAGATCAGTACACAGAAAAACGAAGAGCGGTAGAGGAAGAAAAGATGGAGTTCTTGGTAGACAGAAACGGAGAGACATGTAGGAATGGTCTGGAGATTCAGGAGAGATCACCCTAGATAGAAGTGGGTGTTCTCTGAGATAAATAAAAAGTCCATACATATGAACAATGGAGTCCTCCATAAAGAGGGAAAAGTAACCAGTGATAAATAAATTAGAGGAAGTGATAGACTAGTCACGGTTAGTTTTACAGAGAGTTAAGATAATATCAGTTGAATTTTCGTGGACGAAGGATTCAACACTGCAAAAAATGGTACGGATACCACGGACTTTCGAGAAATAGTTGTTGGGGTTTTTAGGTATTTTTTGTTTATGTGATACAGTCTTATTTTTTTTCTTTGCGTTTTGTCAGGATTAGATAATATTTGTTAATGAGAGGCTTATAGTAATAGTATCAGTCAAAGGCAACATGTTTGGGAAGTGAACAGACTCAAACTGCAGCATAATATGACCTCCGGTTTCACCAGCGGAGACACCTGCCATAGCACCCACCTATGCACTACAAGAAAACCTGATGTTATCCAACAGTTGATCAAAACAGCCTCTACAAAACAATATTCAAGGGTTTGGTCACCTAGATACCAGAGAAATAGCAACCAGAAAACTACCAACCCGGTTTTCTCAGAATGTAGAGCCGTTGATACCTTCAACACACATTTAAAAAAAACTTGCGACAGATCCACTATCAAAACGTGAGAATAGAAAGAAACTCTGAAACCTCTATCTACACACGAAAGAAGGCAGAAGCCTCTACTCTTTTTTTTAAATAAGACGGATGTGTATAAACTGGACGATTGTGGAATCTATCTACTCTAATTTAACACAAACATTTAAAGAAATTCAACTTTGCTAAGTTTTAACCTTGTTAAATGTAAGATATCTCATAATAGTCCATAAAAGATAATTTAAAATACCTTTTCTTATAAATTTAAAGGAAGAATAAGTAAAATATATTATTGTTGTCATAACGACTACGAAAAATTATCTTGAACTAGCCGTGAAATCTTAACAGACACATGTATATTTAAAAAACTATGCAACGCTTTAGACAAGAAAAATATCTTTTTAAAATTAAAGGTTCAGTAAAATATATTAAATGAAGCTTACCAGAGACTAAATATGTTTCCATCAGAATATTTACTGAGTTGAGTTACAGTTGAAATTCATCATGGTGAATTCTATTTCCCTTTTTTTCACCTGTTATTAATTCAGTCGGCGATAAGCTTACGCGAATATAAGATTGTGTATCATATATATATATATATATATATATATATATATATAAAGCGTGCGTTAGCCGGTACATCTTAAAGACGCATACTCAGCCAATTTGTGATTCTTTAGCAAATACAGACGTCTAAATGAAGTTACAATACAAAAATAATACACTAATATATATTATAAACTTATTTAAGGGATATCGACGTAGTAAAATGTTTAGCAAACGTGCCTCTCTCAATCAGATACGAGTGAGTAGTTTTTTTGGTCTTCACTAGGTTCCGCATACATTTGGCTTTGTATCTCATCCCAGCTCTACTTAGTAAATCACTATAAAAGTTTCAGTATTATCACATATTCTAACTATAAAAATGTTGTATTGTAATCTACATCATGTATGCCAAAAATATTGTTTCAACTTAGTTGATGTTACAATATTTCTTAGCTCCTGATTTACAAAAATTATTCAGCTACACTTGAATGGAACTTACTATATATGGAATGCAGTGTCTTTATTTTATAGAAACTTGTAACAGTCATATTACACGAAATTATCTCGAGTATATTATATATTGTAAAGTGCGCCAAAGTTTCGATACTAAATGAACGAACAATTGTGCCCAATGACTGTCCAAAACTTGATAGTAGGTAATATTTATTTGCGTCCTTGTTTTGAGTGGTTTAAATTGATCATTTGCATTGCGAATTTGCTGGGGTCAGAAAAATATCCAGACTTAGACAATTCCATGGTTATTCCTTTTTTCTTTCTTTAATTTTTTCCCTAGAGTAAAGGAAAAATAGTGTATCTTAAATAACGCAGTCGAAAGAATGAACATATAAAAGATTCTTAAATTGACAATGCCTACAGAAACAGTATAAAATAAAGAATTGTTTCGTAAAACAAGTGTCCGTTTTACTTAAAACATATAGTAACGGATGAAATCATTGTAAATAGAAGAAAACTAAATTGGTTCGAATGACACAAAGCGAAATACATAATAACAGTAAATTACCGATGTTTTTCTTGGTTGACTATTCCTTCGAGGTCAGTATCTTACGAGAAAATACAGGTATTCAAGTGGTGCATTTCAGCAGTTGTAATTTGTATTCTATGTTCTTTCTATAGATAGGTATACGATATCCGTCACAGTATCCTTGAATTACAAACATAAATGAAAGTCAAAAACAGTTATACAATTATCAATAATATTTTAATATGTAATATACATATATCGCTTACATTTCTGGTTTATTTTACGCCTATTCGCTGTTACAACGTATATTACTTAAGTCTTTTTACCTATATTATAAAAATAGCGTATCACGAAGAAGCGACTGTCATTAATTTATTTATCGAGTCTTTATCTTCAGATCACCTTACATACATATTGGTATTTATAAGGCAATGTTAAGAAGGGAACTTCTCTTTAATTCCATGTTATAGCAAGGACACAAAATGTTAATTCCAAGAAATAGTTTCTCTGAATCCCAAATTTATGAAGAAAGTTTCAATCACTTTTCTTTTCTCACGAAATGCTATGATTTGAAACCGACAAAGGCGTGTATTATTTTTTAACACCACGTTCTTATCCGTTTAAAAGAACCATACGATTATCATCGAAGAATTATTTATCTTTTTCTTATTCACTTATTATCCTGTTCGGTCAATATTACACATTGCATTTAATAACCCTCTACCTTAAATTATAAAACCCTATAATAAAGTAGCTTTTGTAAATACAAAAATGAAATTGATGTTCCTCTTTATATCTTTTATTGAATATTTAGACAGATTTCAATCGATCAGTAGTATCCTAAAGACTTATCGGCCCTGGATTTTATTTATTATCGTTTAGTTTAAAACTGTGCTTACGTCGATGAAAACGACGTACTACTGACCTTATCAGTAAGCAGTTATTAATCACATAATTCCATGTACCAAGATAAAATTTAAAAAAAATATAGATGATTGATTTTGACATTAGATATCGATTTGAAATATATTTATATTATAATTTTTAACGGATATTTTAAATTGATGCTAAAATCAATATTTATTTATTCATTCAAATATAGTGGCTCGAGGCAGATATAAAGGATGCCAGTGTATAACAATTGTCGGGAAATATATTTCTACATAAATTCTATTTATTCCTTGTCACCCACTAACAAAGATCTTGTTAGATTTTCGAGGTTATATTTTGGGTTGACAAATGTAGTGACGTAATATTAAGAATACTGAATTTCTAGCATTCTTTTTTATTTCGTAAATCTAGTTGATGGAGCAATAGCAAATTAAAAATACTATAAAATTATTTCGATTTTAAATAATTATATATATATATATATATTTCTTTTTCTTTCTCTTTTCTGGGCAAAAGTAACTTTTTTCTCATTGTATTCAATTTTAGATAACATTCTTATTCTCATTTAAATCAATAAAAAATGAATACCAGCCATCTGGAAATAAAATTACATCACTCGCTAATGTCTCCTGTCATTTATGATATAAATTCCACTATAACTATTGGTTACACTATTTATCATGCGTATTAATCCTTACGTTAAACTCATTAAAAAATCAACCAATTCCATCCAGTGTAATTAAATAGGAACATACACGTTTTTTAGTTCATCATTCATTGAACATATTGTTTTTTTTTCTTTTTTAAAAAATGTTTCAGCCAAGCAAGCCGGCACCGCAAACTGATGCCTAGTGGGTACATAAGAGAGGAAAAGTTTAGGCAGGAGGAGAGCGAAGAGAAATACGAACCAGTTACATGGAGGATCAAAGAAAGGTCAAGAGAAGGATGGGGACACAGTTGTGAAGACAGTTGCAAAGGGAGAAAGGAAAAGAATACGATACACAGGTGACTTAGAAAGAATTGGAGTCAAGTGGATAAGAGATGGGAATCCGCATTACATATAAACTATTTGAGGTTGCAACCGTCAAGAAAGTCAATATACGGAAGAGAATTCCACAGGCAAGATGTGCAAGAAAAGACGCTGTTGGTGTAGAATAGACGCCTGCATTTACGTGATTTGACTGTAACATGGTAGGACATTGTTGCCAGTCAGGTTACAGGAGTAAATTCTTGTAGAAAGGACACCAGTGACCTAAGTTCGTCGGAGCAGAAGCCATGAAAATATTTGTAGAAGAGACAGAGGGAAGCCACATCTCGCTGGTGTGAAAGTGGTTGGATTCGATCTGCCAGGTCCGGTCCAATCACATTACATATTCTTCTTTGGAGCCTGTCGAGTACCCTGAGATGAACAGCAGGGACGGTTGACGAGATTTGATAAAAATATTATATGCAAGGTCTGATGATTGATTTTATATGTGTAAGATGGCTTCAGGTGGAAAGAATTTCCTGACCCGATACAGTTTCCCTAGCAGTGGATGTTGACTCAATGTAATGATTCAACTTGAGGTCTGAAGATGGGTTAAGGCCAACGAAGAGCAGTATATTGCTTTCAGGGAGATTCATTGGGTCCATGTATATGACGGTGGGGCAAACATAATGCTTGTGATGGCTGTAAGATGGCAGCTTTGTTTTAGAAGCATTTGAATTTACAAGCAAATGCTTACCCCAGTCAACCACTGAGAGGAGCTCCTTCTCAAGAGCAGCAGCAAGATTATGGTTGTTTGCCTCGCCAGATTTCTTACTGAGGCAAGAGTAAATGGTAGGGCCATATGCGTAGATGCGTACTTGGGTTTGATTATGTCTGGGATATTATTTATAAGGATTAGAAAGTGCGTCCGGCCTAAGGTAGAGCCCTGGAGTTACACTAGCGCTCGTGCGTTAGTATGTGGTGTACTGCCCAATGAAGATGACCTTTATTATGCGGTTAGATAGGAAAAATTGGATCAGATCAAGCAAGTGCCTAGTAATACCATAACACTGTAGCTTGCACAGAAACCCAGCTTGTCAATCTCAATCAAAAGCCTTGGAAATATCCAAGACAAGCTTCCACGCAAATATCGAGAGTCAGGTATATGTACTCCGTGATGCTCGGCCGTAGACCTGGCAAAGCGGAAGCCGTACTACCTAACTGAGAATAGTTTATAGGCAGTAAGATATTGAACTATTTTTGCATTGATAGTAGTGTCGTACTCTTTTCCGAAAATTGGTAGGATGCTGATAGGTTCATAATTGGATGGGTCCGAGGGTTCCACTGAGTACTTAAACAGTGGAACCACAGAGAAGGACTTCCAGCAGGCAATAAAACAAGAAGCAGAAAACAGTAACTATAGCGTTAGAGGGAGCAGAGGAAAGTTCAGGGGCACATTTCTTCAGGACCGGGATTCCATCACCTCAACTCGTCTTGATGAGAAACTGCAAGTAAAGCACTCGGACTTGTCTACAGATGCTGTGAGGTCATTGAATTTATTGATTAATGGAGCGATTGACGATTTTCTGCTGTTCAGCACATGTTTTTATTCATGATTTTTTGCTTCATTCTCTCTCAAACAACAGCTTCTCATCATTCAGGGTCCTCTTACATTCCTTACGAGCAGAGTCAAATAGGCGCCTATTGTTTTCAGATGCATGAATCCGAAATAACCGGAAGTAGTTGTTGCTGTGGACAATAGCGGACAAACAGACAGGATAGAACCACGAGAAAGAATGAGGATTTTCTTGATCGGTATGAAGGCATCAATGTGACTACAGAGACTGAGTCTTCAACTGGGAGACTGAATATTTTTCCCAAGATGAAATCGCGAAAGACCTCCCAGTCTGGTCTTTGATAGCAGTAGGTGGTCCTTTGGTAGACGAGAGTGGTGAGTTATATTAATAGAAACAACAGCATGATCGGAGTTAAGGGCAAAGCTGCGAGACTTGTCAGGAGTCATGTACAGTGGTGAAGCTAAGATCTAGTAGAGAAGCCTGTCTTGAAGGGATACAGAGAAAGAGCATTGGGAAATCCACCGCTTACGGAAGAGGGTGAGAAATAGCAAAATTAATGGCGTGAATGCGAGCTGAATCAGTGACAGAGTCTTTTAGCCACTGGGCTTGATGTGCGATAAAATCTCCTAACGCAAATATATCAGCGAATGAGTTGTAGAAATTAGAAAGCAATACAAATAAGAAAACTATTTCCATGCGTAATAGAAATGTCCTCCTTATTTTATGTAAATGCAAGAATGTTCTTTTAATAGTAGGCAATAATGAAATTGCCCTCCTTCAATTTCATGCAATAATATGAAAATGTTTATCACTTCAATTCTTTTAATTCAATATGTAACAACATGTATTTTCTCTTCTTTTCTTTATTATTTTTCTGTAACAAAAGTCTCTTTATTGAAACATAGGTGTCACAACCCTTTTAACAAGAATAGCAATAAGTGACTTTTTAGAAAGATTTTTGTTTGTTTTCGTGTGCGCTGGTTTGTGTACGTATATGTCTATTAGGGTTTATTTCTTTTTTGTTTCCACCTTCATCTTTAGAAAGAAAGATTTCAGTGTCTTCTTAAAACGAGTCGGTCCTATTTCTGCCCCTACGGTGAGATTTAATTGGATCTTGTCCTCACCTGTTGAATCTGCCATATATATGTATACCAAGGCTTGGTTATTCCGTTTCTTTCTATACTTTTTTTGTATTGTCTATACTGCCACCAAAACCGCAAAACCTACCAGCAAAGTACTGATTCCTAATGACCAGTTTACTATGATTACTTTATTATTCTTCCAAATCATATGTTCTTTTTCCAAAGTATTTAACTTGCCTTTTCACTGATCCATATTAAATCTATCAGTTGGTTTCTATAATTCCAGTATTCGTTCTATGGTAACCCTATGGTATTACTGGATCCCATAAGTTTCTGCGGTTATTTAAGATTTAAGAGTCTTTTTCTTCAAATTTCTCTTCAGCCTTGTAATATCATACCCCTTGATGAACCCCAAATGGGTAGATGTATCAAGGAAAAGTATGGTTACATCCTCAGCGTCTTAGTGTGTTTTACTTCACATACCCAGGAAAGATCAATAGATTTCTGAGTAACCACTACACAAAATTTATGATATATACTGATTGCTTGCTGTAGTACAGTATTATTTATTATCTTGATGTGGCAATATTCCTCGAGCCCTCTTCTATTATCCTTAAATAAATCTAGTATACACAGCCGGCGTTCACTGGTCGTGCTGATAGGACTCAGTGAGGTACATGTTCCCAGGACAACCTTCTTACACTTTATAGGTTTTCTATTGCTAGTTTAATATATTTGGTCCGGGTCGCATTTATAGATATATGCCCAGTTTAAAAGTTCTATCTGCTTAGTGCCCCTAAGCCTTCTGTAGTCGGGGATAGGGAATTGATAAATTTATAACATCGAGCACGTTATCTCTCTTTAGTAACATTATGGACACCACAACTAATAATTTCTTATTCCCTAACAAAGTTTTACAAACACTACAACATTTCTATAATTACTTAGAGAGGGCCATCTCAAATTGTGAGGTAACTCAGTTTTTTTCTTTATTAATTATTTCTTTAAAAGTTCAGGTATCACTCTAATTAGAGAGAAGTGACCCAAAGACAACACGTCTATCTGCGACTTCACGTGCTCCATTAAATCTTTAGGGATTGCTTAGTCTGTCGCATTTTGTTAACGTAGATGACTGTTGCTAATAATGTTGTATTAACCTTTTTAATCCCCGCACTTTGTTTATAAACGTAACAGTAGTATAGGCGATTTTTTTAAATGATCATTTCCTGCCAAAAAAGGTAGTAAATTCGTGGTAAACCAGTATATTTTCACTCTATTCTTCGTTAGCTTAAGCCTTGTTGTATTCATTGCTGATATGTTATTTGCCATATTAACTAGAACTCTAGTATTCTGGCTTTGTTTTATGACTCTAACCTCATTTATGTAACATTCAATAATTTTCGACACTGGGGAATGTTGCTATTTTCCTCCTAGTTTATAATATTCGATTTCTTTCAATTAATTTCTCATCTCTTTACATTTGTCATCCATCATACTAATTTTCAAATCTAAAAAAATACAGCTATGGTATCTCGTTTCTGCCACTTTTGACCTGACTTGACCGAATCCTTTTATTTTGCTCTCCGGTTTGCTTACCAATGCCTCATATGAGTTAAGATCGATCATGAAGGTGACCAACTACTTTGATCTAGTTATTACTACCTCGCTCAATTTCTTGAAAATCGTATTTTTGCTGTGTTCAAGCTGCTATCATCACCACAAGCATTAATAGTAGCATCAATATTTTCTTACCATCCATCCCTGCAAGGCAAAAGTATATCCCAGTGTTTAATCATCTATTCATATACATCCCTTTCGTTCACATTTACAAACATTTCTCATTTTCTATTCCTGTCTTCTAGTAAGCTAGTTGAATTTCAGAGGGTTCGTGGCCCTCGTGTCGCAAGGTCGAATGTCATTATCAACAAAGTTCCCGGACATGCATCTGGCCAGTACGCTGCCCGAAAACATAACTGACAAGAAAATTCATTCGACCATCATGATTTGCTGGCCACACCTTCTTATCTTCAGCTATTCCGGTGGATTATTGGGTGGATCTCGAATAAATCTGACACCGTTTCGTGCCAACATCTAGTCTATTCATCCCAACATCCACTCGTCTTCCAATATCACTTCGACTCCTCGAGGTTTGTTATTTAATAGTATATCATTTACTACCAAGTCAGAGGGATTAAACTGTAATCCGGCTTTATGACGATGAAGCCAGTCTTGTCAATGTATTGTGTCCAAATAGAATTTCGAAGCTACATAATACATGTGTGGGGATGCTCACACCTTCTATTTCTATCTGGAGAGTTATCATTCCCTTTATCTCACTGTTTGATTGGGTGAACTCCATGTCTGTCTCCTTCAAGCCACCCCTATAGCTCAAGCGTTCATAATGTTCTTGATTCGGTAGCGAGAACTTCGACCCAGTATCTATGATTGTACTTACAACTAATCATCCCACTTGTACCTCTTTAGCTGTCTTCTTTCGTCTTCTAGTACAGTAGCTTTTCCGCAAACCAGTCATAGGCGTTGGCAGTAGCACTTCTCCAAGGTAATCCACAAGGTGGTCCCAATCGGCCCCCTCAATTTGGTTGAGTGTGAGTGGACTCTACTATTTTGCACGTCCTCCGTTACCAGGAACAGCTTCTATTCAGGTGGCTTTGTCTTCCATAATACCAGCATTTCCTCATGAAGCAATTTGCTTCAAAGTGATCCTCACGGCCACATGCACATCACCGCATTCCAGTCTTTCTCATACGGGCCAACCTCTTTCTTACTAATGGGGCGACCCTTCTTATATGTTCAATTTTATACACATTATAAACAAGTTCAAAACTAGGTGACGCAAAAGTTAGCTGACTGGAATTTTTGCATACAATACCACTCTTAGCAGCTTGCTGATTTCAGATTCACCTCTTCTGCAAAATCACGCACACAATTCCGCTGATTGTTTTTTCCACCTAGATTTTATTGAAAATGCACAAAGCTGAGTTGATATACTTAGATACGGACAAATAAATTTTCTCTAAAATCTTACCAGATCAAAATGTATTATCTATTTTGACCGAGCCTCTGCACACACCGTTGATGGGAAAAAACTGCTCCTCTTATTGCTTACCTATCTATACCCAAAGCTGCAGGTAGACGAAAGCAAAAGATTCTCACATTCCAATTTGACCCGTGATCATGCATCGTCAAAACAGGAGAACAATATTATATCTACGCTCCACTTATACAGATTCAATAAATTCATTTAATTTTTCCGATAAAAATAAATGTATTTCCTCATTTCTTCAATTTTAGAGAACTTTCTCCTTTAAATCAATAGAAAATTAATACCAGCCATATTTAAATAATATTACAATTTAAAACATTGTTTGCGAGGAGAAAACTAACACAGAAGTAATACATAAATTGTTAACAACAGAACCATACGCAGTGTAATGTCTTGTGACTTTATTGAAATGAGATTTTATTTAGTGTGGCTGCTTCGTTAAAATGTAAAAAACCTCCAATATCTGAAGTTACTTTCTATTGTGCGTATGTATGAGTGTTATTGTGTTATCGACTAAAATTATTCTACTATTATATACATGGGTAGGTTTTTCGAAGAAATGTTCTTTCATTGAACTATGATCAGAAAGGTAACAAAACCAACATCCGAAGTGGGGTTACTAATAGTATTAAAGATAAAATCTTTGATTGAACCTGATAATTCATAAACTATAATGGTTTTCTCTAGAAGATTATGTCGTGTCGTCGTAGAGTTATTTGAGAACATGAGGTCAATTGCTTTTAAGTTTTTCATAAAATATGATAAGCTTAATTTGTTTATTATTATTATTATTATTATTATTATTATTATTATTATTATTATTATATAAATTAAGCAATACTTTATTTAGGTAACGCATTTCTGTTCTGATATGTCTTTATAAATACAGTTTTATTTCGTATGTTTTATGTCTTTATGTATACACAAACCGACACACACACACACACACACACACACACACACACACACACACACATATATATATATATATATAGAGAGAGAGAGTGTGAAAGAGAGAGATAAATAGATACATATATATTTATATACAAATATAAACTATCTGTGTGTGTTTGTGTGTGTGCGTATTTTTGCACTGCTTATTACTGTGCTGTATCAATATTGTAGACATATATGAATATAGTTCGGCTTGTAACTGTATGTAAAATTTGTCAGTTTTTTATGTTATTTCTTTCATGTAGGGCAGTTATTATCAGAGAATCAGACAGAGGGAGAGAAAGAGAGACTGTTTATATTACAACGCAGAAAATATATAACGGCCGAAAGTATTCAATTCTGAAAAAATACACAATATGAACAGCAACAAAGCAATATAATCAACTGTCAGGGTTTTAAAGATTTTTACACATTTTGGAGGTTTCAGCATCGATAGGTAATACCAGAGAAAACAAAACATATGACACTGAAAATGCATGGAATGGCTTCGGATAATTCATGTTAATTTGCTGATATTTTTTTTTAATCATTTCACCCCGAGCAAGGCGGAAACGCCACTGATGTGCAGGGGGTTACATAAATGTAAAAAGATTAATTAGAAAAAGTGAGGAGTACAAACTAGTTAGAAAGGAACAATAGAAAGCTGAGAAAGCAGGTGCGATGACAGATACATAGATGGAGAGAAAGGGAAGGTTATACAGGGGAGGAGAGAGAGCTAGAGGCCAGTGGTTAGTAGATAGGTATTGACTTTGCATTTAAATTTCTGGAGGTTGTAGCCGTCAGGAAAGCAAGAATACGGGAGTGAGTTCCACAGGCGAGAAGTGCGAGAGAAGAAGCTGCAGGAGTAGAATTGTCGTCTGCATTTGGCTAACCTGACTGTGAATGGGTGGGACCCAGTTGCCAGTCTGGTTGCACGGGTAAACACCTGTTGAGGAGGCATCAGTGACTTAAGCTCATCCGAGCAGAAGCCATGTTAGAATTAGCTTGGAAACCGATATTAAATTAATTAAAACTCGACTGGACAATCAGCTTAACGTTCCACATAATTCATCTAATGGTTATGAATCCCTATTAACATAGTGCCATAGTAATAGAAAATATAAACTAGAAAATTTAAAATAGATAAATTATGAGTTTTCAGAAACACTTGAAAATAAAATATCAATATTTATTATTATAATTAATTTGGAGTGTGTAATGCAAATCTAGATATATGAACAACTCCGTTTTATGTCTTTTAAAAAAGCATTTAACATGTTACAGTACAATGATATTTTTTAGAACTAATTATATTTGAAAAGCATGTTAGAATAATCGAGAACATAAAATGGAGCCTACGGATAGAAAATATATTTACACAACAATAGACAGGTTCATAATAGAATGATGAGTTTTCAGTAGAAGCTGTACGCAGAGGTTATCCTAATAGACCTATATAACATATCTTGATTCATTATCGATGGCTGTAAATTATTTTTACATAGCATTAACTTTTTCATAGACGAAACATCCAAAGATTCTCTCTGCACTATTGCTGTTTCGACGAACTGAGCTGAATCGAACTAAATCTATTAATTTCACCAGTTCTAACCCTCAAGCCTCGTTCTAGTTATACAACGCGCATGGTTGCGTACCAACCTCATTTGCCTTGTATTTCATTTCTGAACAATAAGTTTGACACTGGCAACTTCTTCCTGTGGACTAATGGTCTGTGAAACAGATTCTCAAGAAGAAGTTTTCCTGAACAATCAAAATCTGTTCAAGTCTAGGATTATCTATTAACGTTCTCACATATTCGCCAAATCTTCGTCTCTCACACTGTAATCAGAGTTCTTCACAGGGTCAATTTCAATCTATAAAAAATAAGATGAAAATAATTTATATAAAATATGAAAATGACACTGTAGTTATGGTAGACTGAGAAACAAACAACAGACGTCTAGAGAAGCTAGCAAACGAAAACAGGAGTTTGGATGATTTTGCTGCCAAATGTAAGAAGAGAGAATATACTGTAGTCAGCATGAGGGATATAACAAGATATAGGATATGTGCTAACATGTAATGAAAACTGCAACACCGAAAGTAGAACACTAATAACTCCCTAAAAACTAAATTCGAAGTAAAAAAAAAAAGTGTTCTAAGACACGGGATCTTTTCGATAAAAACAAAGAAATGAGTGTTACCTTGTTTTCTGATATCAATCCTCTTCTATAGCAGTGAACGTTGAAGTATCTTCTCACATATGAAGAAGTGATAGAAATGATCAATTTCAGAAGGATACTGAGAGTTTTATTGACTGAACGAAGAAGTCAAAATATATTGTTAAATAAAAAAAGACTATTACTCAAAATCAGGCTGCAGGTCCAATTTATTGACCACATAATTACAAAGGTGGATCTGTAAAACTTAAATTACCTGAAGATGATGTGGGAAAACGTGGCAGAAAGTGTGGTTAGATATTTGACAAATAGACAAAAATGTTAAGGCCCATCAGTTGCAGGAATTTGTGGAGAGTGATGGTTTTGAAGTTCCTACTATCCACGGCATATAGAAAAATTTGCGAGGACTCAATTTTTTAATAAGGAATATATTTAACAAGAAATATTTACAAAGAAATAAGTTGGGATCCCTTGACAAATATGCATAGATAATATTTAATACCATTTCAAGTTTGAATATGTTCTACATAAGATCCTAAATAGAATTATATTATAAATGTTCGAACAGAAAAAAAGATTTGTTCTTATGACAAAAGTATCATAGATTTTAATTATACTTGAATCTACAAATTAGATTCTCCTTTCTTTTCCTTTTCCTTTTCTAGACACTAGCCACACAAATGAAATCAGTTAAAGTTAAGGTAGCTTGGGTACATATGAAAAGAATGTATAGCAATTTTTCACTGGCACCAACAATTTAAGCGGTGATATTCTTTTCATTAGTTTCAATTTAGTATAAGTAGTTACTGAGAGTTAATTGAAAAACTTCAAAACATAAATAACTATATGCTAAAGAATATAACTTCGGTTACTTTCGGCTGAAAAGCTTATACAGGAATCTCGTTTTTGTAACGAGTATTGAACTATTATCAAGCTTAAATATGTACTTCAACTTGTATATAATATATTTGGATTCAGCAACATACACAATAACACACGATGAGAAAACTGATTAAATTTATGTTTATATATATATATATATATATATATATATATATATATATATATGTGTGTGTGTGTGTGTGTGGCTGCAATGTCAGGTAGGTTTATAAATTTAATGGTCGTGAAGATTGAAATTGTCAAGCAGATTAGCTGTCTCTTCTCTTGACAACAGTGATCGAGGAATTTCACCGACACTATCGCCTTTTTCACCCTCTTCTTTCCATTATTAAATGAATTTCTCGTTAATGAAACCGGGTAAGCCATATATCTTCATCTTAAATAGAAATTGAAAACTGAATATGCACGGAATATGTTTCTTCCTCTTAATTTACTGGTTGCATGCAAGACATTTTCTCCCAGTATTATTCACGAGTAATTTTTTCCTAAGCTTGTTGTGTATAATGCTAACAGCATAGAAGTGAGAGCTTACATTTTTATTTGAAACATGTTAGGTGAATTAAGGTATATTTTGCATAATCTTTACTCGAATTTTTTAAGGAAACTACAAGATCTTCTGCAGAAGGTATCGGTGGAGAGTGACAAAAAAGGACTACAAATAAAATTTAAGAAAGCTGAAAGCATGATCATCAGCAAAAGGAACAGCCCAAAATGCCAAATACAGTTGGGGGATACCAGAATCAAGCAAGTACAAAAATTTAAATACCAAGGAATTGTTTTAACATGAGATGGAAATTGCGACACAGAGATCCGAAGGCGTTTGGCATGGCAAATGACGCGTTCCAGAAGCTGAG
Source organism: Ascarosepion bandense (assembly GCA_037127315.1). Classification (NCBI taxonomy): domain Eukaryota; kingdom Metazoa; phylum Mollusca; class Cephalopoda; order Sepiida; family Sepiidae; genus Ascarosepion; species Ascarosepion bandense. Next base: position 4,513,628 of record JBBBDQ010001213.1, on the reverse strand, counting down.
TAAAGTACTAACAAGCAGGAAAATGTCACTAGAAACAAAGGAAATAGTGCTGAATTGCAATGTGATGTCAATTCTTCAATACGGCAGTGAATGCTGGACAATATCATCGAAAATGAGGACAAAACCTGAAGCAGCGGAAATGTGGTTCTACAGAAGGATGCTGCGGATATCGTGGACTGAGCATGAAAGCAAAGATGAAGTGTTGGAAAGAATGACAACAAAAAGGGAAATTAATAAGAGACAACTGAAGTACTTGGGACATGCAATAAGGAAGGAGAGCTTGGAGAACTTGATACTGACAGGCCAGATAAAAGGAAAAAAGAGACAGAGGAGGCAGCGGATAACATATTTGCTGGGCCTGATCAGGTGGATGAAGGAAGAGGATTTGCGAGGTGTAGCAGGAGCAAACATACTAAGAGCTACAAGGGATAGGGAGACGTGGAGAACCATGATCGCCTATGTCTTGAAAGGACAGGGCACATAAAAAAAGAAGTATTCAAATTTCTTGAAAAAATTAAAATTCTACAATATTTGAAGATATTTCGTTAAAGTTATCAGTTTATTATTAAGCAGGTGTTTTAAGATACCTCTATTATTTTCTTTTAGTCATTTGACGTGAGAACATTCAAATCATATCTGAATTACTTTTACAATTATTTTCATTTACTCCCATATATGATGCTTGTAATATGTATATTATTTTATCATGTATCAGTTTAAACTTCTGAGATATAAGTTGAATAATTTAAAGAGTATAAATTATTTTCCGGGGAATTTTGACATATTTTATATAGTAAATATTTTAAAATAGGTAATATCTACAGCTGTATTTCTATTGTATTTTACTTATACATTTTGTTGACATTCGTTTTCTAAAAAAATACACATTGATAGTATCGCGAAATTGCATTTTATAGTAAATACTTTTGTGGTTGTAATTTTTCGCCGAATCTAAAATTCCACTTGGCCTCTTTTAGCAAGTTACCAAAAGTATTTGTCACAGTACGCAATGCTATTTTTTTCTGAAAATGCAGTATTCAGATTTACTGATTGAGATGCTGAAATCCATATGACATTGCCTAATATTCACATGTAATTGATTCACAAACGAATATAGAACTGTCCATGATTCCAAGTGGGTCAAAAAATACTGTAGTGATGTAAAAAACAATTCTTAGCTGTTCAGAGATATTTAATTTTTTTCAGTGAAGGATATTGCGTATAAATAGATTTTTCAGCTACTTCTCATAAAAGCTCGATTGTCATCGTGTTGGGTGAAAGTTGGGTAACTTTCTTCGTAAGCCTTCAGAATATTATCTAACGCAATATTTAATAAGAGAAAGGATAGGTAATTTGATTGACAGTTTCAACTGATTTTATGCCCATTAAATTTATGAACCTAGATATACATATAAACATAATTATAATCAGTTTTCGAATTGTGTGCTATTTTCTATGTTACTGAATCCAAATATATTACACACGAGTTGAGGTACGTATCAATGCAGAATAATAGTTCAGTACTGGTTATCGAAAAGTGTAAACTTATTTTGTGAGCTTTTTAGCTTACAGAAATCGACATTATATTTTTTTACTTTAGAGTCATTTATGTTCTTAAATTTCAAATTCATTCCCAGTAAATATTTATACCAAAGAGAAACGAATGAAAAGTATATCACATGTCATGCGCGTGGTTAGTATCTAGAAAGGTAAAATTAAACAAAATGAGGAATTAATTTGGAGATAAAAATGACGAAATACAATTAAAATGAAAGAATGCAATCCTTTCTATGATACTTTTAACTGCAACACAACCGTATTTTGTGTTCCAACATTAAGAATATATTGCAATTTACGAATTTACACAAATTATTTTCAAACTTGAACTGGTAGTAAAAAGTATCTACATTAAAAACTTGAGAGTACGCATTTTACTCCTTTCAAACAATTTTTCTTATTAAATATAATCGTTGTTATGAATTTGAGCTCTCGCATTTTTCAATATGCCATGCTGGACAGCAGCATATCACTCCCGACCGCTCATAAAGTGCTGTGACCTGTGAACCCTAACAAAGTTTTTCCATGTCAAATCTTTACCCCCCCACACTCCGTTTAGCCATGCTTTCATTCATGATCGTCATTTAGGTTAAGTTTTATAAATACAACTTCATAATTATATGACCAATGAATTTCATCTGCCTCTTGCTTTTGAATAAATTTCTAATTTATATAACACTATAATTTTCCTTACTCTTTTCATCATTTTATTCTCAGTATCCTTCTAAGATAGCGCATTTCTATTGCTTCTTTATCTGTTGACAGATAATTCAACGTTTACTGCTATAGAAGTAGAATGAAATCAGACAGAAATATAACACTCATTATTTTGCTTTTATTAAAAGATTCCGGCTTTTTAGTACATTTTTTTTTTCCATTTGAAATTTAGTTTTCTCAAAGTTATGTTCTAGTTTCGACATTGCAAAACTTTCAAAATTTTAAAAATATAAACTTAACATACGTAGACATTTCAAAATGTGTAGTTGTCATCTTGGGTTATCTCTTATGCTGACAACAATATATTTTGTATTTTTACAGTTGTTGACAAATCCATTCCGACTCCCATCTTTTTCACGAAATTGTCTTAACGCCTGTACTTATCTTTCTCTGTCTAACATCAATACAATGATATTTGCAAAGATGATATAATTATTTTTTATCTTTTTGTAATTGAAATTCACACTGTATAACGCCTAAGAGACGTTTGGTGTGAATAATTACAGAATTAGTGGCAAAGTTTTCGCGGATACGTGGTAAGTGGAACGGAAAACATCCTCTTAGAAATCCGTTCCACAGATCAATGGTCCACGGTAAAAGTTGTCAATGTTGAACTTATTTCTCACAAAGGAAATATAAAGAAATGTGGATGGTACACAACAATGCGCGTCGCATGATGGGTTCTAGTCTTGAGGTTTACAACTAGAGACATTAAGCGATTCAGTTCGTTTCGCTAATGTTCAACGTAGCAGCGATAAAATAGTGAGAATCTTAGGATGTTTTGTCTATGAGAAATGTGATATTGGGTGAAAATAAATTACGCCCATCGATGATATATCCAGATATGCTATACAGCTTTGTTTGGATGACTTTTGTGTTGACCTGCAATTAACAAAATACACTATTATGCACTTCTCATCACTCTATTGTGCACCTCTCTATTTTTGTGTATATACTCAATAAATTGTCTATGCATAAGCAGGTTGTTTGGCCTCATTAACTGTACTGGATTATTCGAACATACTTTCTGAATAAAACTATTTTAAATAAATCATTGAACTGTAACTTGTAAAATGCATTATTAAAAGCTATGAAACGCAATTGTATATACACATGTATTTGCATTGCACTCACCAATATATTTCTAATAATAAGTATTGTATTTATTTTAAAGAGCCATTGATAACGCTGCTCTTTTTACTTCATATACTTTTTATTGCTCTATGGCAATTTGTTATTAAGATTTGTAACGTAAGCTCGATTATTTGTTTTAATAAGCTGATTGTCATATGGATCATGAATTAATTTAAAATTGGTTTCTAGCTAATACTATTAATTCTGTTTTTATGTCTTCCCTATATTTGTGTTTTATTTGATTGTATGCTAGAAGGGTGTGGCATATATTGGTGCTACTTTAGTCCACATCGCGTACTTCTTGTTTGAATATAATTTTGGTTGTTTCATTAGAATGAATTGATGTTTAAAATTAATTTTATACTCCTTATAATAATTATATTTATAATAAGTAGTATTTTTGAGTGTTTTTTCTATCCAAAATGCAAAAGCCTGTTTACATAGTTCATGGGATACATTCGTGCACATTGCAGTTCACGTCAAATGTTAATATGAATGTGCCTGGTCCTACTTTTTGTGATAAGAATCTAAGAAAATGCATGCTGTCTCTGAAGTAGCGTTTTATTGTTGACTTTTATGGTTGTAATATTTTTTCTATTGAGTTTCTCAGTCAGCTTGTTATGCAGGCTAGCCCTTCTACAATTTGTATGAATTTAATATCACGAGGGTATAACGAGTTACTATATTAAGATTATTGTTCCTGGATAGCTATTTTATTGTGTTTGATGTATGTAGATTTGGGAGTCTCTAAATATACCATGCTTTTGAAAAAAATCTGTAAAAAATCTTATTAATTTTAATTATTATTTTACCGTGTATAAGGCAGATGTTTATTTTATCTTTGATGCTGTTTTCATCTCTTATTTTTGATTAGTCTGTAGTTATTTTCGTCTCTTACCACACCTTGAATATTTGTTTGTAGTACATTTTATTCATATTGACTACAGCACAACCCTTGTCAACTTCCTTTATTATTACGTATTTGTTCTCACGGATGTTTTCTAGTGCTAGTTTTTGTTTATATGTGAGATGTTTATGGGAGATGTGGTTGTTTTAAAATTCAGTATCCCAGATTTTTTCAAAGAATACGTTCATTTCTTTTTAATTGTTATACTTAGATGTTTAAATTTAGATATTTGCTTTTTACTATTGCGCTATCAGTAGAATTATTATTGTTGTGTATCGTTTCTTTAAATCTTAAAGTTTTTAAAAGACTTTTTCCACTTCTTTTAAAGGATATGAGGAAAAATTATTAATATAAATGTTTTGTATTCTTTATATATGTCTTTTCTTTCGAATCAGATACCCTAAAATATGCATTCTAGTAGGTGAGGTACATGTATCTATATATTGTGAAATTTATGGGTGGTAGTGCTTTAGGTAGGAAAACGTAGTGTTTGCATATCTGAGTGATTTTGGGCGAGTGATTATGCTTTGATGGTGGAATTTGTATTAGTAGTGTCGTCTATGTTTTGTTTTGTGGATTTTTTTCTGGTTGTGTCGTCTGTGTTATAATATAGTGTCCCGTAAATTGGGATCGTTGGTTGGTGGCCTTGGTCTTCTTAGTCAATGTATTTGATTGGTAGATATGTAGATGCGTGAATATTAATATTATTAATATTAAATACTTGTTATTTTAGTATGGGTCCTTTAGTGAGTAGCTGGGTATGATTTGGTGAGTGTACCTGATGTTTGGGTGTGTTTGTGTGTTTGTCAGCATGCACTGAAATGCTTACCTATATTTTGTTGTTCATATTGGTTTCCTGTGTGTGTGTTTGTCATTTTGAGTTGATTGTTGTGTTATTGTCCGATTCCCCTAGATTCAGTAGTGTTTTCATCCATGTTATTCTCGTTTCTGGATTTTTCCGGGATTTCTCTATTTCCTACTTGCATCTAGATTCCTATAATTCTGGTAAGAATTTTTGGTTTTCTTCAAGGCATATGTCTTTTTTGTTTGTTTGTCGTGTGCTGTTTATTTTTAGTGTATTTTTTGTATAGTTTATTGATCTGATTTCTTCTGTGTCAATGTTAGTCTGTAGTTCGGTTAGGCTTAGGGTAATTTTACTTTGTTTTTCCTCAGAGTTTCTTGTTCCGTTATTATTTCTCGAAATGTTCTTGGTATGAACAGGTTTTTATCTTCTTTAAATGTTCTGAATATAGCAGCAGCTGCTTTGTTTTCATAGCATTATAAAATTGCTACTATTCCTTGGTTCAATTTGCACATTTACAACTATGACCCACAAAAAGTTCAACGCCGATAAGTACATTTTTTTATTGCTTCCCTTTCCTTGTCACTTTATTAGTAACCTGATTTTGTTACTTACAACTAGAATTCTCTTTGAGCATTTAACCAAAACACATTGATGTAAATTTATTCTTTTAATGAGATTATCCTTTAACATACAACGAAATACTATTATTTTTCCAATCTTTAAATTTCTGATATTTTAAATTGTGGGAACTTTGGTTGTGTTTGGCACAGGGCCAATTTGGTAAAGACCACCAAGTCCACAGTCACTGTCGCAGGTTCCATCCTCTGTAAGAAATCTTCCCAGGTACATAATTTTATTTGTTTCATTTTAGTTTCTCTGACCTGAAGTTGAAATTTTGGGTTCTTCATTTAGCTGATGATAATACATTTAGTTTTCTTGAAGTATATGCTAAATCTATTCATGTCACTCTCTTTTTCTACCTTGTGTATGAGGTCCAGCATTTTCTTTTCCGTGTCTGCTTTCAGTAACGTGTAATCATCATATCTTACATTGTTGTTGACAAATTCTGTCAAGGATTTCATTTCTCTCAGAATTGTTTTGCTGTATAGGTTGAATGCATCCAGTGAGAAAACACATCCTTGTCATACGCACCTTTTTACTATAAATGTATACCTGCTCTATTCACTTCCTATCCATATACAAACAGTTTGCTGCTAATATTGATTCTTAATTATCCTTAAGGGTATTTTCCAAACATATTGTGTTTATTGAGCATATCTATGAAGTTTTTAGAGCCTACTTTGTCAAATGCCTTTACGTAGTCAATAAAAAACAGATAATGGTCCTTTTGTATTTGTATTGCCTTTTTCAGATTGCATTACCAGCATGAATATCACATTTCTTTTTCCGGTATTTTTAACAAAGTCACACATTTCTTATCCTATCTTTGGCGCGATTCTAATGCTCGCTCTTGTAATAAGAATCCGGATGATGAGTTGTGTTAAGTTGCTCATTAAAGCTGATTGTTCGGTGAAGTTCACATTTCTTTGCACCTAGCTTTTTGTTAGCTCTATGAAAAATTTTCGTGTTTTTTTATTTTTAATCATTTCACCCCGAGTAAAGCGGAAATGCCACTGATGTCGGGGGGGGGGATACTTAACTGAAAGAAGATTAATTAGCAGAGAGAGAAGAGGAGTACAAGCCAATCAGATAGGAGCAATAGAAAGATAAGAATGCAGGTGTGATGACAGTTTCAAGGGTGCTGAGAAAGGGAAGGATATACGGGGTGGGAGGACGGCTAGCGTCAAGTGGTTATTAGATGAGTATTGACATCGCATTTAAATTTCTGTAGGTTGTAGCCGTCAGGAAAACAAGAATATGGGAGCGAGTTTCACAGGCGGGAAGTGCGAGAGAAGAAGCTGCAGGAGTAGAATTGTCGTCTGGATTTGGCTAACCTAACTGTGAATGGGTGGCACCTAGTTGCCAATCTGGTTGCACGAGTAAACACCTGTTGAGGAGGCACCAGTGAGTGTATTTGTGATCCAATCTGCGCCAAAGATGTCTAAGGTTATTAAGTATATTTACATTTTATCATGCTTTAGACAACAATTAATCCATCGCAACATGTATGCACATAAATATTAACAAACACACACCGCACACACTTATATATATATATATATATATATATATATATATATATATATATATACATATATATATATATATATTAACGTGTGTGCATGTGCGCGCGTATAAGTTTGTGTGTGTGTTTGCGTAAGGTTTTATGTAATGGGTTGCATATGATAAATTTTGGAGCAGAATTATATTAGGATATGTTAACAATAAAAAGAAAAAACCAAAAAAAAAATAGAATTTCAGCAATACATTGCTTATCCATCGCAAAACAACAGAAGTTATTCTTTGAAAAGCCTTTTAAAGTTTCTCGCTTAGCAAAAAGTATCTATGCTGCAGGAAAAGGCACGCCAATTTTTTATAGTTAAATGACATCAACCAGTGCCAATATTAATTAGGACGGGAATCTGATCCTCTAAATAAATAAATTAATAATTAAATATATTTCATTACACAAAAGGCCTGAGATAAATGGAAGAGTTTTGTGATAAAGAAAAGTGACGGGAAGCATAGAGTTTTGTAGGTGTCTCGCTGAGGGCGGAAAACAGAGAGGCACACCAGTGAATCGGCAGGTTGCAGGCGGAATTTAGATGTTCGTCCGGAGAGAGCAGTTTAATAAGCCGCCACTAGGACAGTCGGCGGTTGTCGTTCGCTATCTCCCTAAGGATTTCAAACGAGTAAAATAAGAAAAAGAAATTAAATAACGCTACCAAGAATTTTGCGAAGACTTAGTTTTATTTTAAAGGATGCTACCACATTTAAATACATCATATTCCCAAAATGTATTTTACCCAGACAAAATGTCTATTTTTTTAAATATAATATTTCATTTATAACTTATGCCCTTATATAACTTAAAAATTATTAATTATTTTAATAAATAAAAAACCGACACAATACGTAATTAGTTTTCTTAACTACAATATACTTTAATATAACATAATTATTTAATCACAATTATAACATAAATATTGCAGCCCATTTACACATCAAGTAATAAAAAAAATCTATATAACCGTTAAAAATTATTTACCTCTTTAAGTATTGTGTGGTCCCTCTATGTACTTTACTCTGACAAAATAATGTTCTTTAAATTTAAATAATAACTGTGTTTCATTTATAAATTATAATCTAACTTAATTACAAAATGAAATTTTTTCAAGAGAAAAAAGGACCCACACAATACTTAATTGTGGTAAGCTTACCATAATAATATAATCCTAATTCTGACCAAAACATTCCAGCTTCAAACCTCGTAGTCAGTAGTAAAAAATATTGTTCAATATGAAAAAAACAAAAAAAAACAAACCTCATGTTTTTAATTTTGTTTCCATTTAACCATTTAAAAATGTACTATTAGATATTATAAATTTTACCCAGACAAAATTAAAGAGTGTCATGTATAGATCTAAGCCATCCCGAACATTTCATGACACAAGAATTAAATGTTCATGGTTAAATAATCCTCAATTTGGATAGAACAATATTGAGACACCGACTGAATTTCCTCCAACTACGACTCCCTAATTTTCTAAATAACCATGAATTTATCTTTTATTTTCAAAATAATTTTCATAATTTTCATCATTCATTTTAACAATCACCTGAAAAGAAAAAGCTTTGTTCTCAAATAGGAAAGTTTTTGTGTACTGATGTTATGTTAATACATATATATATATATATATATATATATGTATGTATGTATGTATGTATGTATGTATGTATGTATGTATGTATGTATGTATGTATGTAACTTTTTAAAACAAGTCGAATTAGTGGCGAAAAACAATGTACTGAAAGGGATAAAGAGACCAAAATTTTACCATTATTATTCTTTTTTGTAGTTTTCTTTCAAAATTCTTCTTTTTCTAGTCAATCAGCTCCATGTTGGATTTTTAATTAATTTACTTCGAATATATAAGTCTTTCAATTCATTGTTATTTTTTTTTCCGATGACAGTTCAATCAAACAGTTTTTCTTTTTTTCCATTGAGTTATTCCTTTCTTCATATTTGGTGGTGTTCGTATTTTCTTTTAGAATTTTTTATAAACATTTGAAAATTATCTTATTATCATAATTTGTGTTTCTTCGATGTTAGGCCGTTCATAATTATTTAGTGGTGTTTTCATACTTTCTACAAATTTCAGAAATGTAGTTGCTCTGTGGATGTTTCCACATTGATTATTCTTCAACATGTAGTTATTAATACATTAACACAATTTCTCATAATGAAACTGTTGAAATTTGAATTTCATGTCAATGTGATATGGAAATTTTAAAAGAAGGTTAAGAAATTTTCGATAGAGTTCATTGCAATTCTTTTGATATATATATATATATATATATATATATATATATGTATATATATATATATATATATATATATAAACAAGCATTTGTCCCTGCAGAATAGATTAATAGCTTTAAACAAGGTAGACGTCATAATTATCCCAACCCGAGGAACCTTTATATATATTTAATCCAAAATCGAAAAAGAAAAATCCTATAATATTCATTTGAAGAATATTAAAACCGATCAAGGTGGAATTGCACGACATAAATATTATTGTCTATGTACATACCCAAATATATCATATGTCAAGATATTCTGAAATTTCTATTCGTTGAATGGCCATTTCCTCGAGAAAATTATCACTTTATCAGTGATGACCGAAAAAGAAAAATTATTCATTTAAATACGGTACAAAAGTTTTATACCGGAAGAAGCTCGAAAGATATCCATACACAGGAAGTAAGAAAAAAAATAATGGGTAGAATTAGGAAAAACATTATTCAAATTTCTTTGCCAGAAATAAGAAAAAAAAATTAGAAACAGAGTTTCATGACTCGATAAAAGAAGATTACGTCTGTATGAAATAATCAAAGGTTAAGATTTAAACAGGAATAGGAGTGGTAGGGGGATGGGAATGAAAAGTTAAAAAGTGTAGAAAGAAGAAAACTAACGAAGAAGTAAAATATTAGAAAAAAATCTTTGTAACCAAGGTAAGGACTGATGACGTCATTCGATGGTGAAATACATATACGTCCTTACATATTAAATTACATATACGCACACACAAATCACATAGCCCTTTTTCACTCTCTCTATCTCTCTCTCTCTCTCTCTCTCTCTATATATATATATATATATATACCCATGCACATACTTATAATCCCAGAATATTATGCAGTTTCTAGATATCAAAGAAAGACATTTTAGATATCCACATATATGTACACACAGTTATATATATGTACAAACGCATACACATAAATATATAAATACGCACATATATATATATATATATATATATACATATATAAATACGTACACATACCCCTACATATACTAATAAACATGTCTCAACACACCAAATAATATATATATATGTGTGTGTGTGCGTGTGTTTAAGTGTGTGTGTGTGTCCGCAAGAAAATGGGAAATCATTAAATACAGGAGTAGTAACATACTATTAAACCAGAGGCATGAAACCACAGTAAACTGCAAGCACATTAACGAACTTACCTTATAATCATGCTAAAACTACAAAAAGCCAAAGTTAGGATCCCTAGAAACGATAAAACTTTATAATATTAACAACATTCTTTCCTCAAATTTTACCATAATTTCATACCAGAAACTGTGATCTAATTTAAAGATTTATATAAAAAAGAGATTTCCTAAATTTTAAATTAAAGTTAAATATTAAAAATAGATTAATAATAATACTAAGTTTAAATACATAACTATTTGTAGTTGTGTAATTCATTATAAAAGATATGTTGACCAAACAGCTATTTTAATTCACACTTTATCGCAAACAATTCTACTCCTCGTCACCCCAAATACATCCATCCATATGCATAGACACGCAGATATATATAGATGCTCACACACATACATATATAATTTTCAGCACCTGCCTGACTTAGGATAAACTGTAAAAAATATTGGAAATATATAAAAAATAAGATCTCAATAAAATCCGTCACCCTGATTGGGCACTGTGGAAGAATGGTAGACTTTGAAAAAACAGTAACTATTCAAGCATCTACGCATCGTTTATTCAGTAACGAATTTGAACACTATCAGCTACTGGCGTATGTTACATCGCATATAACATGCTAAAAATTCGCCTTCTTCTGCCCATAGCTCAGTGGGAGAATCGCCGACTGATGCTAATTCGGTCGGGTTTCAATCCTGGTTCGAAGCAATCGGATGTCTAACCGGACTGACGATATGCGATACAGAGAAACAGTTCTGTCTGCGGATGACTATATATATATATATATATATATATATACAGAGAGAGAGAGAGATAAATGCAGGTAAAGTGTTTATGTAATTAGCGGGAATGTATATGAAAAATGCAAATTATATTTTTCTGTACGTCAACATTCTCATAGAGAAATACCACTATAACTGCTGCTTTCACATATAAAATAGAGTAAAATAACGGAATGTTCAAGTAATACATTTTGAACACAATCATACCATCTGTGTTTAAAATTATTTTTTCACCGTAGATACACATATATTAATATTCGAGTTTGAGAAGCACCTCCAATCTGTGATGGACTGGGGTAAGAAACGGCTCGTAAATTTTAATGTTTCCAAAACGAAGCTGCTATCAATTAACCAGACAATCGCTCCTACGTCCCATTAGCATGGAACAGTCCTGTCTCCCTGAGAGTAAAACAGTACGCCTCCTTGCCCTCATATTCTCAGCGGACCTCAAGTGGAATAACTATATGGAATCCATTGCTAAATCCGCTGCTATGAAAGACGGTTATCTGTGCATGTCCCAGAAATTTTTCCAAGCTAAGTCCATCCTGCACATCTATAAATCTACCATCCGCTCGTGTATTGAATGCTGCTGCCACATCTGGTCAGGTGTCCCTGCTATTCTTCTCGGGATTCTTGACAAAATACAACGGAGAATCTGTAATGTGTTCCATGCCGATTGGCAGCCCGGTTGCTGTTATCCTTCACCGACGTGATGTGGCTTCTTTGTGCCTCTTCTATAAATACTTTCACGGCTTCTGCCCCGATGAACTTAGTTCACTGGTATCCCCTAGCTATGAATTTTCAAGAGATACTAAATTAGCAACTAGGTCCCACCCTTTTACAATAAAGAGATTAAATATAACCGCAATTTCTACCCTAATAGCTTCTTTTCTTGCAATTCCCTTCCATATATTTGCTTACCCGACAACTACAATCTCCTGGAATTTAAATGTAAGGTCAATAGACATTTATCACAGTAATTCGCATCCATTCCCTCAAACACTCCTCTCATCTACCCAACGCCCATCCTCGTTATCCTCATCCCTCTACCACCCTCCTTCCGACATTCCCTATAAGTAACCACTCTTTCTCATCACTTTCCCCTATGTAACCCCCTGCGCAACAGTGGAAGTGGAATGCCTTGCTTGGGGTGAAATGATTAACAAAAGATTTTTATGTAGATCTCAGTCTAATGATTTATGTTAATCGTTAAAAGAACAGCTGAGTATGCGCTCGGAAAGAAGAAATATTTCGTCAGTTTTTCCACACTTTTTATTCTAGAGAAATATTTATGTGAACGTAAATATGCAAATAGACATTTCAATTGCAGAACTTTTCAGTCATCTTTAATGAATCAATTTTATAAGATATTTTTTCAAGTACACTATATTAAACACACAAGCACATACACGTACACCTATTTATCTATTTATCTATCTATCTTTCTGTCTATCTATCTATTTATCTATATCTATCATTACAGAGAAAAAAGGGGAGGTAGAGGGATAGAAATCTTGGCTTTTACTAAGGCTATCTGAATTTGACTGAACTTACTGGAGTGGGAAAAATTAATATTTCCATGTGAAGCGAGAATACGATATTTTAAGTCTTTGATAAATTTTCTTTTGACAGTAATTTTCCTTTTTAAAACCTAGACAGAATAAATATTTTTAATTTTTTTAATATATTTTTATATGGATTAGTCGAAACTATTTAAAATATTCTATATATTTTATAATTGAAACATTATGTTACAATGTTGTCCAATTAAACTGATGCGTCATATGTATGTATGTGTAAATAATTATTTCATTAATCTAACTTTTACATATAGATTAGTATAATCATGTGTGTTTGCTAGACACAAGGTTGAAACTTTACAGTCGCTCACAGGAGCAATGATAAAATGTTATGGCCGTTAACATGTGCCAAGATCGAGTTCACTTCTTATTCATTAAAAGTTAATACACATGTAAAACTAGCGTTATAAACTAATTTTCATGTGTGAAAGGTATAGACAAGAATAATACTTTGTCTTACTTTGAAGTACTTAAGTAAAGGACACACTCTTATATAAAGGTTGTTAGGTGAGAAGCGATCCGACACTGTAGTGTTTATAACGTTTTTGCTCTCAGTCGTGGTCATTAATAATCGTTAGCAGTGTGAATATAGACATTCAACAAGCGTCGACAAAGCGAATTTATATTTGATGCGATAAACGATCGAAGGCATTTCTATTAAGTAAGAATCATCAGACGAATTAAAAATTCCTATACTTTAATAATGCTGACCAATACCAGCCGCTGACATTTTGCTAACTCTGCATAAATATTGATTATATGATTTATACTAAATGAAGACCGCTTACCCACTAACTGAGTCTCTTTCTCCTTATGACGGTAGAACTAATTCTACAGGAATGTTTACACTGAGGAAGAACTGATATTTAGAGTGATAAAAAAAGTCCCTTCAAGCAATGTGATAATTTAAGGTAGGTTTCTTTGATAAAAAAATGTGTGCCATAATTCCTAGTGATTTTACTCTATATCGTTTTAACATTAAGCCTATTTTTGAAAACCATATATAGCAGATGTTGTCTGTGGAAATTTTCTAAGTTTGCTGTGGAACAAGACCGAAATTTTATGGTACATATTCAAGATTAGACTCGTTATAGTGTTGTAATTAATATAGCCAAACATTGCAGAAAATACATAAATATAATCCCAGAAATTGATAACAAATAAAGAGAAAACATTAACAGTGTAAGTTGCATTAGACGTGTGAATGTTTTTGTGTGTGAATTCTCTGTAAAATATATTTGAGAAAAATTTAAATGTTCAATTAAGCAGCAATGTATTTCTGACAACTTTTGTGATGCAAATATGATATGATTGTCATAGGCTTTATATAGAAAAATACAATGCAAATAAATTTAAAGGAACATTTATTAATACAATTACGCCAGTATCACGAGAAAAACTTGCAGTTTTGAGGAAGAAGTCTATAAAAACTGATTACCCAGGAAAAATATTATGTATGCTTGTACAGTTGCATGATGATGACTGGAAGAGATGTAGAGATTTGATGATCAAATTTAAGAATAAATGACGCATATACCGACACAATTCAATATTCTCTCGTGTTATGAACGTTATGAATGTTACTGTCGACATTGTAAGAAAATTGTCAAAATCTCTAGATAATTTGCAATTTTCTCAGCATTTGCAGTTATTTAAACAACAGATAATATATGTACGCTGATTAAGTACAAATCAACCAATCAATCAAAAAATAATTACAAAAGATTTAACCGAAAAATGCATATCGTACAACAACAAACAGGATATCTGCTGAGCAATAGAAAGACTCTTTATTTTATGTAAATTCTTCATAGATTTGGATCAAAGAAGCTATCCAAATTCATAACTACACCGCGTAAAAAAAGTGTAGTTCTAGACGGGCAAATACATATAATCATTTTGTATAGAAATAAATGTAACTGTAAGCTGTATTCGAATAGTTTATTTCCTAAAAGCATCAAATATGTAATTTTCTCCTAGATATTTGTTTCCATTCCAACTAGATAATTTTTTTACAATTTTAAATGCAACAGAAAACTTTATCTTCTGCCCTCCGGAAAGTTGATATTTTATTGCCCTTTCTCTTCACAACTGTTCCCTAATTTACTTCCAGTTATTGTAATATATATGCATTGTTACAATAAATGAATGGTGGAGAGTTATTTGGGAGAGATAAAAGGTTGGGAAAAGCTTAAGAGCTAAAAGAAATAGGTGTAAGGGAAAATTCATGATCGCCAATGTTCTGAAAAGATACGTCACCTAAAATTTAAAAATAAAATTGGACGATTAAAATATTTTATTTCAATAGCGATATGTATTACCAGCTAAACTGTATTTTATTCTAAGTACTGATAAACATCTGACTACTCTGATAATAAGAATATAAGGTCATCTTTAGATATTTTATGAATACGCTGTGCAATCTTATGGTAAAAACTACATATATTTATGTATAAGTTTTATCTAAGCATTACGCTCACACACTCTGGAAGAATGGAAGAATTTGAAAAAGCAGTAGCTACTCTAACATCGTACGCATCGCTCATTCAGTAATGAATTAGATCATTCTGGCTACTATCATACGCTAAATGTCTGCCCATAGCTCAGAGGTGGAATCGCCGACTGACGCCAATTTGGTCGCGTTTCAATCCTGGTTTATAAGTAATCGGATGTCTAACCGTGCTGATGAGCTGTGATACAATGAATCGGATCAGTCTGCGGATGACTATATATATATATATATATATATATATATATATATATATATATATATATATATGCTCACACATATATAACAACAGATCAATATATTGTAGTGGGTTGTTTATCTATTCCTTTTCTAGTTGTAGTGGGAGTCCGTTCTAGTGGAGAGTAGTTGTATACTGTTGTACGTTATGCATAGTCCACTATAAGTCATAAAATATTTATATAATCAAGAAAACTGAGTTGAAAAATTATATTTTATATACACATATCAATTAATGTTTTTACAATTAAAGTAATACTTGAATATAGGTCCAACGGAGGTTAAAATATTCATGGCAAATAATAAGCTGAAAGAGATTTAAGGCTTACGAATGTGGGGAGCGTGTAAATGAGGAATGTCTATGATGCAGTCGCTCCTTAGGTCAGTAAGTAGTTTTGAGACAGTAAAAGACACAAGCGTAGTAGACACTTGACTTAGGTCAAGGTGATATTGATTACACTCTTCTCCTCGAGGTCTGTCTGTATGCGCTTTTTTATCTGCTTTTTGGATCGCAGCAGCGCGAAATGAAAATTTAATATTTGATTAATTCTTATATTTTAACCGGAACTCTGCGCGGATCCAGGTGCGCACAGACAACTTTTGGTCATTTGCTTTCTGGTCGTTATAGAGCAAACATTAGGTCCCTA
This sequence comes from Ascarosepion bandense, assembly GCA_037127315.1. Taxonomy (NCBI): domain Eukaryota; kingdom Metazoa; phylum Mollusca; class Cephalopoda; order Sepiida; family Sepiidae; genus Ascarosepion; species Ascarosepion bandense. The sequence goes on along the minus strand of JBBBDQ010001213.1, from coordinate 4,497,111 downwards.
GCTTTTGCCCGGTATCACCACAATTTAATCACAATATATCTCTAACTATATATATATATATATATATATATATATATATATGTGTGTGTGTGTGTGTGTGTGTGTGTGTGTGTGTGTGTGTGTGTGTGTGTGTGTGGTAGAGAGTTTTTGGAGATATTACCACCAGGTTGAAGACTACTTCTGGCCCAAAGACAAAAAAATTCAGATTTCTCTTGATCTGGTCAGATAACACGTCTAAAACTCTTCAACAAAATTTATATTTGATACCGCATTTAGAATTACGAAATGAAAGAAAACTAAGTCTTCGAAACAACGGGAATAAAAAATATATATTCAAACAATAACATACAAGTTGATATTGATATGATAAGGCATGCAAGTAGTTCACCAGGATAATGAAATGTGGGTGTTGTTCTCCATTGATTGTTACATACAGTTTCTATAGAGTGGAATAAATGTTTATATGTGCAGTCCACATGTTGCATTACGTTTTAGTTTAAATAATAATTAACCTGACAAAAAATGTAAGATTTCAAAATAATATTTGTATGTGTGTGGTTCCATATTAGCGGGAAAATGTTTGTGCTTGAGTTGCGCATTGCGCATACTTGCTTCGAACTGTTCGTAGGCCCAAGTGTCTGGGTTGAGACGCCAAGCGTTTGTATATTCTTCCAAATTCTTTAACCAACTGGCGGGGAAAATACCTGTTACTATTCTTGTGGTTGATTGGCTTCTGACGACTAATCAGTTATTGTTTAAAAAGGGATATTTATGGAAAATTCTAATAGAATTGTTTCTGCAAATTAATGTGGGTAAAGAAAAACATCAAATGTTTATAAATACGTAGGCGTATGTGTGTGTGTGAGTGTGTATACAGACAATTGCGAAACATGAAGATTAGAGATATGCAAATTAGAAATGAGCAGTTTCCATATGTGTGTGTGTGTGTGTGTGTGTGTGTGTGCGCGTGCGCGCGCTTGTATGTGTGTGTGTGTGTGTACAAAAATATACTCAGCTACTTTCCAAATAAAGGAAAATATTGTAAAATAAAAAAGGAAAATGAGAAATTATTTTTCTTACGCGTTTCGTGCTGTCATGGATTTTATCAAAACAAATGGTTGAATAATTAATATATTTAATGACGTATCTATAAAAAAATATGTTGATTACAGTAAAATAATCCATCAGCATTTTTCTAGTAATGAAATTTTTTGTCTATAGTTCATTTCATAAAACAAAATAGATTTCAAAACGTTGTCATGATAAAGTTCATTACAGGTAAACGGAAAACATAGTTTTTCTCATTTATTCTTTACTTAACCAAATATATATATATATATATTCCCCCCCACAGATTCACACACAGACACAAACACACACACACACACACACACACACAAACACAAATATATATATATATATATATATATATATATATATATATTCACAGAGGCTTTGTATTATTATATACATATTTGCATTTTCCATATAATTCAATATTTTTATTTGTAGAAAAGACATTTGAAAAGGCCTTTTAAAAGCCTTCTTCATACGGGTCATTTTAAGAAATGTTATGAAAAAAATATTTTGAGACTGGAATTAAATATTGGCTTTGAATAAACGAGAGAGACAAAAATTAAGAGAGGGTGTTAATGTTGCAAATATCTAGCTTTGTTGACCGAAGTCGGAACGAAGTAAGACAGACATTATGCACGAGAGTTCATGGTTATATGCTACGAATAAGCTTAAGTAGGGTTATGCGTATAAAATTAAAATCTAAACAATTTCAATTAGATAACATGATAAAAATAACAAAGAATGACTTGGAAAATTGATAATTATAAAACAGATTGAAAGCAAGAAAAACAAATAAAACGCATAATTTAATTAGCGAGCTTGAGTGATTAATCATAGGGTCAATGTTTACTCGAGATAAGGATACAAACATTTAGAGAATCACAAAGGATAAGAAATGGGAGAGCAATGATTGCCAAAGTACTGATGATGAACCGTAGGAAGAAGAATAATAAGATAAAAAGAAGAATCATGTCATTTTTATCACAATTTCACAGTTACATTTTTGATAATGAGAACTCAAAATGAAACGCATTAAAAACGGCTCCAGTGAAATTGGTAAACGACACCATCAAAAGGAAAACGCATACCGGAAGAAAAACGAGGTTTATCACAGAAAAAATTCTTTATCTGGTGCAAAATTGACAGAAAACGACCTAATATATGGAACGAAATTCAAAAGACTACACAGGAAAATTCGGAGCAAATGTAGACAGGCTATAGGAAGATGACTTTATGCAAAAGACGAGAGGTTTTGCTCAACAAATAATGGAGAAATGCATAAAAAATAAAAGAACTGACAGGGAAAATGACATGCTCAGCAACAACAACTATGAAAGCAAAAGATGGTAGACTAATAGAAAAATTAAAAATACTTTAGAGTTGGGGTGAGTATATCTGAGGTCACTTCCACGAAAAAAAAAGAGAGGCCAACAATGCAAAAAGTTAGGGATAGAACAGAAATATTAAAAATCGAAGAGAAATAGGCAATGACCAAATTGAAGAGAAACAAATTAGGGGGAACAGACAGCCTTGTAATAGAGATGTTGATGTCGCTAGAAGTCTTTGACGTAAACAGACTAAAAGAAATAATAAACAAAATCTACAACAGCGGCAATATACCTGAGGATGTAAGCAGATCAGTTTTCGAAACATTACTGCAGAGGCCAGATGAGAAAGAATGTGAGCTTCATCGAACAATCAGTTTAATGGGCTACATAACAAAACTAATCATCCGGACTCTGATGAAAAAATTGCGCAGGAGAATCGGCCGAGAAATAGGACAAAAACAATATGGCTTTGTAAAAAAAACTGGAACGAGGAACGCGATATTCATGTTCAGAATGCTATGTGAATTAGCAATAAAAGTGTAGAATAAGCATTTATTTGTGCTTTAAAGACTTCGCAAAGGCGTTCGACAAAGGACGGTACAAGGACTTGAAAATGATGCTCTACAAAATCGACATATTTGGAAAAGATATCAGAATAATCAAAAATCTAAAATTGCAATAAAGGGCCTGTGTACAGATAAGAAGTAAACCCAACCAATATGCAAAAATATAAAATGGCGTAAGACAAGGTAGTGTTTTTCCACCTGATCTTTTCATTCTGTACAGCAAAACAATTATGAGAAAAATGAAAGCATAGCAAGGATTCGTCATTGGCAGCCACGCTCTCAATAATATCACATACGCTGATGGCATGGAGCTGATAGCAAACACGGAAAGTAAAATGCAGGACCTTTTACAAAAGAAAGCAAAAAAAGTGACCAAAAATGACATAAACTTCAAGAAACTAAATGTATGTGTATTGTCAAAAAGGGCCTCCCAATATGCCAAGAACAAGTCGGAGAAAATAAAATAAAACAAGTAAAAAATTCAAATACCTGGCAAGTGTTTTCATAGATGATGGAAAGGTAGACATTGAAATCAAAAGACGCATTGGCATGACCAAAGACGCATATCAATAGGTAACCAAAGTACCGAAAAACAGAAAAATCTAATTAGAAACCTAAAAAACAAAAGAGTGTTAAATTACTGTGTGACATCTGTTAATCTCTATGGAAGTAAATACTGGACGATTTCATTAAGAATGAAGGATAATTGCTGAGGAAGCAGAAATGTGATTTTACAGAAGAATATTAATGTTGTCAGGAAATATGTTTATCACTTTACTCATATTATCAAACGAAACAGAAATTCGGCTTACTTTATGATGGAGACCGGTGCTGAGAACAGTAAATGATAACTCGAAACACGGTGGTATGATTAACCAAATATATTAAGTCAAAAATAGATACAAGAGAACAGAGTAACATAAGCTTTGCATAATAGTGACAGACAGACTGCGCTGAGCTGAACTGAAGCCACGAAAGTGATTAACTCTCAATTAATATACTGGTAAGAAGAGTCCATATTTAAGTGGGTAACGTCAAACAACACCTCAATTCCAAAAGCTTTTGCCCGAAAACATGTTTAATATTTCTTCCGTTTTGGATCGACGATTAAAGGATCCACAAAATTTCTTCTTCCAGATCGCCTTATTTCGGGTTAAGCAGGGAGTGCCTCTCGATCAAAATTCACGAAGATGGTGTCTATCGGATCTTCATTGATATATACTTAATTGGTTCTGATGGCGCTTGTGTGTATTTTGGGGACCTTGAATTATATATACGAGATATCCCATTCTTTGTTTTACTGTGCCTACTTCCCAAAACGTCATGTTGTTCTCATAGACTTTCTCACCGCAGGAGAAACTTTTCCGAGGAGGGTACTGGTTTTTATGAATTTTGCCTGGTTTGGAATGAGCTTATCAAATACTGATCTCAACCTTCCTGTGAACATCGTTGGTGTAATTCAATACACAGAAACTGTTGCAGTGCATTATCAGACGGTGTGCTCTGCGCTTTTTTAAGTGCTCGTTTTAAGGTGTCCACGAATCGCTCCGCCTGTCTATTAGACCTAGGTTGATATGGCGAGGTCGTAAGGTTTTTCACCAGGAACGTTTCACAGAGCTATTTAAATTCACCGGACGTGAACTGCGATCCGTTGTCGGTCCCCACGCAATCCACTTCGCCAAAACGCACGAACAGTTCATCAAGGAAAGCTATCGTGCAGCCCGTGGTGGAACTTCTGCATCTAACAATTTCTGGCTATTTAGGTTGGCTGTCAACGATTATAAGGTAGTAGTGATCTTTCAATGGACCCGCAAAATCGATGTGAATCCTCAGCCACAGCTGGTCAGTCTTTGGCCACAGATTGCACATAGCTGATGTGTAGCTTTAGCTGCAAATGCGCACCCTTTGCATGTCTAAATCATGTCAGTTTTGTCTTTCTCCATATTTGTCCTGTAGACGTAACAACGTATAAGAATTTTTGTACGTTTTTTCCAGGATTTCCCTTATGAAAGTCCCGCAGGATTTTCTTTTGCAAAATTTTAGGTATCACTGTTCTTTCATTTTACAACAATTCATCGTCACATAGCGATAAAAACTCAGGCACACTCAAGTATTTATTGTAAACTTTGTTCTTGGTTGTACGGATAAACTCACTTTTGATGCCTGATAGTGTTACTGGAAGCTCTCTCTCGGTATTCGCAATCATGTTCTTTATCTAGCAGTTCGTTCTTAAGGTCGCGATTATCGAGTCTTCGAATATTTTTTTTGGAAGGAGTCTAGACAAACCGTCAGCGTAGCAAATGTTCTTGGAGGACAGTTATTCAATCTTAAAATTATATTTAGTATTGTACCCCACGGTATAAGTCTGTTCGCGGTGTACACCGCTAGTCCCTTCTTAGATCCGTATATTGTCATCAGCGGTTTGTGGTCAATCTGTAACGTAAAATATCTGCCATGTATATATCTGTGAAACTTGTTAATGGCCAAGATTATGCTTAACGCTTTCTTTTCGATCTGTGAATATTGCTTTTCTGCACTCAGCATAGTTTGAGACGCATGCACGATGGGTTTCCTCGTTCCATCCGAAAGTCTGTGTAAAATGCAGACACCGATGCCATAAGAGCTGGTATCACTTGCTACTATGATATCAAACTTTGGGTCATAGTGAGTGAGAGAAAGGTCTAAAGCGAGTGTTCTTTATTTTTTCGAATGTAGATTGGCATTCGATTGTCCATTCCCGTGTTTTGTCTTTCTTTAGTAGTTCGTTTAAGGGAGTTCACAAGTTGTGCGTGTTTTTAATGAATACCTGGTGAAAATTTTCTAAGCCAAGGAAGCTTTGTTGTGCTTGCACGTTATCCGTGGCCGGCATGTCCTTGATAGCCGTAGTCTTGTATGGATCCCGTCGTCGACCGTCTTTGTTACTGATATGCCTTACATATTTTATTTGCGTGAAATAAAAATCACATTTAGCCTTCCTGACTTTGAAGCCGTATTCTTAGTACGTGTTCCCGATGGTCTTTCCCCGATTTACTAGTAGGATATAATCAAGATAAGCATTTGCGAAATCAAGGTCGCCCAGCATGGCATCCATAACCTGTTGAAAGATGGCAGGTGCGACCTTGACTCCAAAAACCAGTATATTAAATTTATACAAACCTCTATGTGTTTTTATGCAAAGAAGTTTGAAACAGTTCTCCTCAACCTAGATTTGTAAATATTCATCCGATAAGTCAATTGCAGAAAAAAAATTTGACACCGTTTAATTTATTAAATATCTATTCGAGACTAGGGAGAGGATAGTGGTGGTCTTTTGGTGCGGCGTTTAATCCTGTTGAAAATAGCACATACTCTGATTTGGCTTGAGTTTTTTTTCTTTAGCATACTGTTGGTGCAGCCTATTCACGGAAATCTATTTTAAACAGGATACCTGCATTTTTCAATCTGTCTAACTCTTCATTGATTTGGTTCACCGCCACAAACGGAACATTCCTTTCCTTTTTAAACACGGGCTTAGCGTTCTCTTTTAACAGGAATTGTGCCTTTATCTTGGTACATTTTCCTATACCGGCTGAAAATACATCAGGGAATTTTTGCTTGGGTTCCTGTTTCAGTTCCTCGATGTTGGAGGTTGTAATTTCTATCATACTACAAATTGGACAGTCCCACAGATTGAACTTCTCAATCCAATTTGTTCCAAATAAGTTTTCTGTATTTTTCATAACATAAGCTTTTAATTTTTGCGTTATTCCATTTAATGTTGCAGCGAAAAGTACTTCACCTAACATATTAATTTTGTCGTCTTTTACATAACGTGCGTTTTCCTTTGTTCTTAATAAAATTGGCTCATTCAGTCGCCTCCAGGTATTCAAATTAATAATCGTAGGTCTGACCCAGAGTCCAGCTAGAATTTTATCATTTGTTAAATATTTACACAATTACGTATTTACGCAAATTTCCATCTTCTTTATCACTTGACTGCTTCTGTCTAATTTCATTTTTTGGTCTTCTCAATTTTCTAACATACCAGCAGCATGATGTTACATGGCCAGTTTTACTACAATTTTGATAGTTTTTTTTTTATTTGGACGGGAAAAACCTCATCCAGTGTAGCTTTCCGCAGATATAACACAGACCTCGTGGTGAACTTTCTTGTCTATTCGTAGTATGCTTATCATATTTTGGTCGCATCGCTTTATTTTCTCTTTTTCCGGTGAGGAGTGTTTTGGTCTGATTTTAGGCTCCTCGATATTTCTAGAGTCACATTTTACGGATATGACCCTCTGGCAGTCATCTGTCAGTTTTAGGAGGGTTAGGTCAGGCTCATTATCTAATTTTCTTAGCACTCGGCGTCTAATTTCACCGTCTCCAGCTGGGACTAAAACCTAGGCAAATATTAGATATTTGAAGTCGACAGCTAATAAATCTGCTAATTTGAAGTCATTACAATGTTTATTTACTGTAGCTTCAAATGTAACATAGTCCTGCTGATCCTCCCTGAATAGATTTAGGCACTTCCATCACCTTTGGAAGAGTGACGTATTAGGGACAAATAGTTCCGACAGTAACTTAACTGTTTCTGAGAAAGCTAAGTCCGTGTTCTGCGGTACCCAAAATTCTTAGTAATAGCAGAACTTTTTCTGAGTTTGACCATTCTTTGCATTCAACGTTGAATAAATCTTCGTAACGCTTGTAGAATGTACATATTCGAAAGTTTCCATGGTACTCCAGATAATGCACTTGGAAGATGTTTGTTTGCCATTTAATGATTTATACAGTAACTCTTCTATTTGACTTTGACGTTCCTCGCTTTGTTTTAAGAAGTAGCTCTTGGAAATCCATAAACAGTTGTTGCTCTTGTTGTTGTAGTAGTAACCGCTCTTCGGTTTTCTGCTGTCGTTCGTCACTTCTTTGCTGATAATCTAACTGAGATGTCATCAATTGGATTATTACATTCTGAAAACTTTTCATTTTTTATTTTAGATTAAAATGATCAATTTTTACGGGAAAAAAGAGAGAAGAAAATAAAAAACTAACTGTAGATACAGTTTTTTGGAAGACGTACGCAAAAGAAGAGAGGTCACATAAAAATCTACTTATAGATTTTTTTTTCTGTAATACCAAATTTCCGAGCTTAGAGAAGATTTTTCAGGCAACACTTAATTATTAAAATTTGTCGACAGATTTAATGTTAGGCTGGGGGATTATCACTTGGTCAGTCGCTGTTAGTACACTAGCTCGAATCTTCGTTCGTTGCTGTGGATCTGAAACTGATTTATTTTTTTGAAGTTTGTGTTCGACAGCTGATGAGTGGGTTATTCTTTTTATGAACTCGTATTTCGTGATAGAGTTAAGTGGGTTTATTTCTTAGGGTATATTGATGCTAGAAATCCTCGTAGCCAGTTGATGTTCGAAATCCTCGTCGCCAGTTGATGTGGACCGGTGATGGGACCACTAAATGATAACTTGAAACACGGTGGTATGGTAAGCAACATATATTAAGTCAAAAATAGATGCAAGAGAACAGAGTAACCTAAGCTTTGCTTACTAGTGACTGACAGACAGACTGCGCTGAGCTAAACGGAAGCCACGAGAGAGATTAATTCTCAATTCATATGCTAGTAGGAAGAGTCCATAGTTAAGTGGGTAACGCCCACAGTACTTTATAAAATTCTAATAATCTATACCTGGACATTTATTGCTACTTTATAAATTTCGTCTTATTCAGTCTCCTACGGAAAAAAGGCGAATAGTGCAAGATAACGAATGTTCTATCAAACAATGGAAAGTAATAAACGTTTAGACAGTCCTACTTCAAGTATATGTTGTAATATATTCCTGTCAAAAAGTGAACAATTCAACGCGATATATACTTGAACAAGCATCTCTATTCGGTCCTTTCAATTCTAATTTTGAGATATTGTGAAAGTGCGTGCGTGGATTGTCTTGTCTAGTTGATGCCTTAACACGTTACTTTAACATTTGTATTTTGTAAAGTTTGATTGAGACAAATGATTCTTGTCTTTTGTTGTAACACATGTACATATAATTTAACTTCTGAAAATTCGATAAACATGAAGTAATGAATTCGACATGACATCATGCTGCAACAGTGAATTTTAACTAAAAGGTTAAAACAAAAATATATTTATATCAAAGATATGGGTTCTGGTGCGATTACCGAATTTATGTAATATCTAACCTGGTCTGTACCCCTTAAAAATAAAGTGTACTGTAAACTTGGATGTGAAAATATTGTCATGAATAATGGTTTGAAATTATAAACTGGATATTAACTTCAGTTCCACAATGAACGTGAACAGAATTGTAAGTTGGTGATCCGATTTACGCAAACTTGCCCTTAAGAAAAGGCATTTATTCACATCGTATCTCCTCAGTTTCTCGGGCAATTGCAACCCCTTTATTAATAAATTATTATTTTCGAAAATAGCAAAAAATACTTTTTACAATCTATAATCATTTAGTTCATTTAAAAACCCTGAAAACCTAGGTAAACTAGAATAAAATAATCAAACAATGAACTAAACTTGCGAAGCAAAACTTATTTTTGTTTTATAAATTGACTAACATTGTTAAACTTCTCCCATGATATTATCAAAATTTAACCCATAAGACACACACAAACACACACATACACGCACATATATGTCATAGAATAAATAACAAAAAGAAAATGGAAATATAACAAAAGAGAATTTAAAACACTATAACATTCTCTTCTATTAACCAATCCCAATGAGGTAGTTTAAGCAAAAGCGAAACATTTAAAATTTATAAACATACCTACAGCCTTGTGCAAATCTGTTCAAAAGAAACAAATAACGTATTCCTTAGATGTTTCACATTTTACATTATCACGTCTACATCATCACTTAGTCTGTTTTTTACTTCCGGTTGCATATTCGTTTACGATTCGATTGAAGGACCCAGTTTGTTTATTCACCTTGATGACACTATTAACTGTTCAAAAGCTGTCAGTAACAATATCCGCCTTCTTTCTGTTAGGAGTGCCAGTGTGTTCGTGCAATGTTAAAATTATGGAACTCCTTCATAAAGTATAGCAGACAATGGCCGTAGAACAGCTAATTGACACTCGAGACAATAGTGTGTGGGCGTGATAAAAACCAGATTCGGTCATGGATCATGTAATATTTTTCAAATCCAAACAATTTCAATGTACACACCGAAAATATTTTTATATTAATAAACACTACTGCAAATAAAGTAATCTGAGAAAGAAAAGTCATTTAAGTTGGTTAAAAACTGACTGTATGTTGAATAAACCAAAACCAAGGCAGTTGTTTTAATTGATTTGCAAAAGAGTGGATTTACAATTCAAATTTTATACCAGTTAATGCATATATTTATGTGGGTGTTTGTATTATTGAGCTTTAAAACTCAGTAAGTTATAAATAAAGATTCAACACACAACAAACACAAAGCGACATATTCATTCGCAACAGTATATGTACCACAAACTTTTTCACAAAACTAGAATGTTTTTAATATATAGCAATTAACTAAGCGTAGTATGCATGTGGCAAGACCGAATATATGATGAATCTCGTGAACTACAACTGAAGACTGTTCTTTGCTTGAGACTATGAGTTGTGCTACCAATGAGTGATCATATTTATATATTAATATATGTGTGTATGCTTGTGTGTGTGAGCGTGCGAGTGCGTGTGTCTTAATGAATATATGATGCGTTATAAAAAAATCACATTTCAATTTAATCACAACATACAATATAGCATTAACACACCTGGTTCTGCAAATCAACATCTGTCAGCTATTCAGTGACTATTATCGTTGCATAGCAATGTTTTATGCCAAAACAGGATATTATAATATTTGATGGTGGATGTTTTCATGCTAACGTATATATAACCACGCTGAAGATGGCTCATCAATGCGAAAAGCTCAGAACAAGCATGATAAAAAATTACATATGTTTGACCATTTCATCTTTATATTCACCTAAAGTAAAATAAAAAAACAAAACGTTATGAACGGTTAACAATTACATATAATAGACACTGATTGTTTATTATATTTAACAATATATGTTTACAAATATATATATTGTAATTTTTTTATTACAGTAGTTTATAAAAACATTATATCACGACACTAAAATTTTCATGTTACATAAAATTACAGTTATTTCTCAGGTAATATTTTAAATTAAATGGTGAAAATAAGATTTTTTAGAAAATATAAAATTAATTCATTTTCATTTAGAAGATATTGGAGTGGTAGTTGAAGTGTATGCTTTTAATTGGTGTAAGTATTGTTCAAGAAATATGACAATTATGACACTATGGAATTGAAGGTATGAGTAGGAAAAAGAAGATGAATATCTAGGCAAAATAAATAGTGCAATCATGCATCATTTAAAAGGTAGACAATAATTTTTAACAGCAGGTTGAATTTTACGTTTTTATTATATTTAAATTAGATTTTCACTAATTCATTAGAAAACATATTGAACTATTTAGGTTAGAGTTTGGGTCATTTATTTTAATAAAATGATATATAATTTTAAATTAAGTTAAATATAATTAGATCAAATGTATTTCAATTTAAGTTCATTTAGAATAATTTTAATTTAATTTAAATTTTATGTTAATTTTAAATTTTCATTTTCCATTGAACAATATTGACGCATTTACAAGCATATTCTGTAACTTCTATCAGTATATTTTCTAAGTAACCATGAATTAATCTTGTATTCTTCAAATAAATCATTTTCACTATTTTAATATATCATCTGAAGAAGAAAAGTATTGTTCTGAAATATTAAAGTGATTGTGCAGGGATAAAATGCTTTTATAAACCACTGTAATTATAACAGAATTCAATATTAAGCTCTATTTTGTATTGAGCACTTTTTTATAAATTAAATGCTTGAACAGTGTGTTTTAATTACACGTTATTTTAATATATATATATATATATATATATATATATATATATATATATTGTAACAACTGTGAAATTTGCTCAGATAAACTCTATTAAGTTAGGATAAACATCGAATAATACAAGTATTTATTTTGTTGTCATCAACAACTTTAAAAAAGTTAGACAAGGAAGATTTAATTAATATTCATTTAGTTTTAGTTAGAATGCAGGAAAACTAATGAAATTATTAATTAAATCTTATTTGTCTCATTTATTTAATGAATTATACGTATACATTCCGTTTGGAAATGTGTTATTTTTTCAACGTAAATTTCAACCTTTTGCTAACTTAAGGCGATTTAAAATACTGATGTTTTTTGTTTTCCAAATGCATGAAAAAATATTTTACGAACGCGTGACTGGAATTTTCAAACAAGCGAAAACGTTTTAAATTCAGTAAGAGGTTTAAAAAAATCTTACAACAATTTCATCAACGTTTGTATATTATCCTTATAGGCATTTACAGGTTTGATTACATCCGGTCATAATTTCTGATCTTTCATTAAGTCTATAGTTTCATTATATATATATATATATATATATATATATATATATATATATATATATTATAGATAGATAGATAGATAGATAGATAGATAGATAGATAGATAGAAAGCTATATATTACGAATTGTTTATAAAATATTACTTTTTAATCTATGTGTGTTTGTCCATATTTGTGTATATGTGTATAAACAAGGTGCAGCGTATCAATTTATCAATGATTTATTTGGTTATAAAATATTTTAGATTTTGTGTATGGAGGAATATAGATAGCTTGTAAGTTATACTGAGAATATTTTAATGACAATTTTAATTGCGAAGAGCCAACATTTTCTTTCTGCGTAGCTATTAATTTCTCTCTTCTCAAAACATTGCTTCTTCACCACATTTTCATTAATTTACACAATGACCTTATAAAAACATCTTTCTGTTCTGAAGCATTTAATTATGGGATACATAAAGCATAGTTCCCCTTACATGGCTCATATCGGAGAGTCTACAAAAATTATTTCTTATTATGATGGGGGCCATATTCATCTGACAAAAAACCACAATGAAGCAATTCACTCAGCCAGATATTGGAAGATTGCATGGTTACTTCTTAGCTGTTTGCACAGGGAGCTCTAATTTAAACATTTCAAATTGATTTGTTATCATTCTGAGCAGAGTGTAGAAGGTTTCTGGAAAGAGTTAGAAGAATTCAAAAAGCCATTACATAGTTGTTTAGAGTAATCTATTCTGGTGTTGAGCTTATTTCAATTACTCATTACATAGGGCTTTAAACTAAACACAGAGGGTACTACCAAGTTTCTTAAGCATGTCGTGTTAGCTTGGAGGAAAGGAATGGTTGCAAGTAGTATCTATGTTTAACATCAGGAATCTGCACTATGCTACAAAAGCCAGTGAAATCAATCATGGCTTTGAAATTAAATTAATTAAAATTAATTTGATGGTGGATGTTTTCATGCTAACGTATATATAACCACGCTGAAGAAGGCTCATCAATGCGAAAAGCTTAGAACAAGCATGATAAAAAAATTACATATGTTTGACCATTTTATCTTTATTTTCACCTAAAGTAAAAGAGAGTGTAGAAGGTTTTTGGAAAGAGTTAGAAGAATTCAAAAAGCCATTACATAGTTGTTTAGAGTAATCTATTCTGGTGTTGAGCTTATTTCAATTACTCATTACATAGGGCTTTAAACTAAACACAGAGGGTACTACCAAGTTTCTTAAGCATGTCGTGTTAGCTTGGAGGAAAGGAATGGTTGCAAGTAGTAGCTATGTTTAACATCAGGAATCTGCACTATGCTACAAAAGCCAGTGAAATCAATCATGGCTTTGAAATTAAATTAATTAAAATTAATTTGATGGTGGATGTTTTCATGCTAACGTATATATAACCACGCTGAAGAAGGCTCATCAATGCGAAAAGCTTAGAACAAGCATGATAAAAAAATTACATATGTTTGACCATTTTATCTTTATTTTCACCTAAAGTAAAAGAGAGTGTAGAAGGTTTTTGGAAAGAGTTAGAAGAATTCAAAAAGCCATTACATAGTTGTTTAGAGTAATCTATTCTGGTGTTGAGCTTATTTCAATTACTCATTACATAGGGCTTTAAACTAAACACAGAGGTTACTACCAAGTTTCTTAAGCATGTCGTGTTAGCTTGGAGGAAAGGAATGGTTGCAAGTAGTAGCTATGTTTAACATCAGGAATCTGCACTATGCTACAAAAGCCAGTGAAATCACTCATGGCTTTGAAATTATTTCTACGACTACATGGCCCCTTACAACTGACCCCTTTCAACTGACCCCTTACAACTGACCCCTTTCAACTGACCCCTTACTTCCCCAGATCGCAACATCCTTAATTATTATGTGCGGGGGGGGGGCAGTTAGGAGAATAACTATATCCTTGTAAGAAGAAAGTTTAACAGCATCCATCAGCGTAAATAAAGAGACACATTAGTAGAGGTCCAAAAGAAACTCAAACCGCCTAGAGGCCTTAAATAAATACAACGTTGAAGCCGTTGAATAAATTTGATCTTTTCTATTTAAAAATATTATTGGGTAATGTTGGTAAATATATTTGTAAAAAAGACTTGTCAGTTTTTCTTCTTGTTGTTCGTTAGACTACAATTCATCTATCGCACACTGTAAATATATTTATACAAACTGGGGCAATTTTATGTGCCGTAATTGTTAGCGAACTTGTCTCACTATATTACTTACGACTGTTATAGTTCGAAAGATCTTCAAGGGATCCTCCATAAGTTTGGTTCTGAATCATGCTTAATCTATTACGTGCAAATCATTATAACTTTATATATATATATATATATATATATATATATATATATATATATATATAAGCACTTTAAACTTTACTACAACGGAACAAATAATCTTAGATTGTTCACTTTAAAAACTGTGTGTATGTATATATATATATATATATATATATATATATATATATATATATATTGATTTCGTTTCTATTATAATCTCAACGTTAACGACGTGTCGTCAACACATGCATGTGTTTATACTTCATAAATCGAAACATTTTTTCATGATTACGGAAAAAAATCTTCGTAAATATTCAAAATATAAAAATAATTTACTTTTTCTGATTAATCATTAGAAGACTATAAACCACATACAATTCTACTCAATTAGATTGAAAGTGTTTTACAAATTTTATAGTGAAAGTTCTATTTGCATAAAAGATCGTTAAATCTGCGGTTAAATTAGATATAATAGATTTCCTACTTCAGTATTCTCTGCAGTAAAAATATTTCAATTTACATTGGGAATAAGTAACAATTCCAACTATTCTCCAAAACTTATCTTAGTAGCATTACTCTTTTTAATAATACCATCAACTAACTTGATACAATTCATCTTCTGGTCTCTTGTTCATACAATTTTTGCAGGCGCTTCTAGACTTTTTGAAGCAAGCTCTGTTTCCGACCAGCAGCAATTCCATCCTCAGAGCATATGCTATAATTAGATCATTTTTTATTGATATTTTGTCTTATTTGCAACAAAAACTGAATTCTTAGATGATTCCTTCCTCTTTATTACATCTAATCTTCTCATGTTGGCTGCAATATATATTTTATTCTATTTTTCAATAACCTAACGTCTGACCAAAAAATGGTGTGAAATATGTCAGTTCATTTCGTACATTCATCTGAACCGTAACTTGTTTCAAAATATCGTCAACTACTTGTTATTCGTACTGATGTTTTTGATTGATATAAATAAGGTTACATAGCTTCCACAATAATGGTTCTAATATATAGTACTCTTTCTAATTTATCAAATGAGATATCCATATATTTGCTTTCCTGTATTCTATTTTTTCCTGTTTTTATTTCGTT
Organism: Ascarosepion bandense; assembly: GCA_037127315.1. Classification (NCBI taxonomy): domain Eukaryota; kingdom Metazoa; phylum Mollusca; class Cephalopoda; order Sepiida; family Sepiidae; genus Ascarosepion; species Ascarosepion bandense. The sequence continues at coordinate 4,481,261 of JBBBDQ010001213.1, read as the reverse complement.
TCTGTTTATTCATTTGTTTATTGGTGATTATTTTGAGGTTACTATACCCATTATTTTTATTTGTCTTTCCCTTTTCTTTCATCACGTCTTGTCGATTCTTTTTCTTCTTTAGTAGAAAAAGTCCTGATCTATTCTTTTACAACAATACCAAATAAATTCTCTCCTGTTTCCTTATTTTGTCGTTCATCTCTCAGAATTATTTTATTTCCACTGATAGTAATAAAGTTCAAAGACATTTATCCAGTTATTTCTTCATAAAATTATATATTTTCTCTCTAATCATTTCTACATTTGTAATGCTGCTTTCTAATATTTTCTATCGTTATTTGATTTTTGATTAAGTAAACTTTCAAAATAACCGAATATTTACTCCGCTTCTTCCGATTTAACTCTGATAATCTGTTGATTGAGAATTTAATTTTTGCATGAATGTAGCTTCTGAACATGTTCTTCACCAGTATTCTGTTATGCGAAGCTATCCTGGCCAAGGTATCAGCAGCCACTTGTTACCCCTCCCCGCTATGGTCTGTTCTTTGAATCGAAATTTACCAAGCAGCTTAAATCAATGTTGATTTTAGGGAAAAGCTAGAATTGAAGAATGAAACTTTGTTAATTCAAATTTCCTGTGTTGAACTGTGAGTTATGTTACAATTTATTTCTTAAATCTGTATCTTTCGCTTTTTTTCCTCACTTTTTGCCGTTCATGCTTCATTAGGACTTTAACTAAGTTAAAATTTACTTAACTCTCCACTTTTGAAAGTTTGTGTTTTGTGTGTATTTTTTTTGTTTTTTTTAAATAGGAGTAGATAGGTCACACGATCGCCCGGTCAATACTCCTCCCACGTCTATTGAACTGGAGTAAAGGCTTGCCCCTTGTTTCCTGTTTAGGATGTGGTTTCCGGCTTTCTCTTCTCTCTCTTCAGACCTTGGTATTGGTGCCCCCGTGAGTTTCCTGCGATCTGGTCGGTTCGTGGCAACGGCTCATCACTGTGAGGGTACCGGATTGGCAGTTTCCTGGTTGCTGCTTCCGACTGGTAGTTAGCAGCCCTAAATTGCGTAACGTCAAGAGCGCCTGCTCTGGTCAACTATTGTATTATATCGGGGTTCTTGTAGTACCATATCGCGCATGGATAGGTGTCCCTGCAAGCGCTTTCGGTGGGCAACCCCGAGGCCATACTTTGTTGCAGCCCTAGCCAGTTTCTCTCCCAGCACAGATCGTGGATAATGACCGACTCTATCCTCTACCCTAGGTCCCTTTCTATAAACATAATCATGACTAAACAAATCAGAAATGACCCTAAACCAGTTAAATCCAAACCACCTAAACCCATTAATCTCTCCTTCACTAGTATCCGAGGCATTCGTACTAATTTTCCTAGTGTAGAATCGTTCCTGCATGAAAAGTCCCCTGACATCCTTGCGCTCTGCGAAACTAAACTCAACTCAGCTATTCCCTCCTTTGACTTCTTCATCCCTGGTTGTCTTCCCGTTTTGAGGAAGGATTCCACTGTCCACATGCATGGGCTGGGTGTTTATGTCAGCAAACACCTCCCCATAGTTAGGGTGACTTCACTCGAATCTACTGACCACCAATACATATGTCTCCGCCTGTCTCTCCTCTGTTCGGTTAGTTACCTATTCTTTCTTTACCGTTATCCCTCCTCTCCTGACTGCTAGATAGCATTGCTGACGACATAGATAAGGCTATTTCCTATCACCCATTCGCCCACATATTTGTATTTGGAGACCTAAATGCCCATCACTCTGAGTGACTTGAAAACGCCGTTACTGATCCAGCAGGCATTCATTCCATGAACTTTGCTATTTCCCAATCCCTTACGCAAGTGGTGGACTTCCCCACTAGCTTCCCAAGCACTCCCTCGGGTCATTCCTCACTGCTAGATATATGTTTCACCTCTGCGCCTGACGCGTGTCAAGTCTCGCAGCTTTGGCAACTCCGAACACGCTGTAGTCTCTGTCAGTATTTCTTTCCAATCTCACTGCCCCCAGGAGCCCCCTACCTATAGGACCTCCTACCTCTACCAAAAAGCTGACTGGGATGCCTTTCCCGATTTCCTCAGCGACGTCCCTTTAGGAAAAGTGTTCGACCTATCAGTTGATGACTGTGCCTCTGAGGTCTCGTCATGGGTGAAAGCTGGCATTGATGCCTTCATACCCACCAGGAACTATTGCTTAAAACCTCATTCCTCTCCGTGGTTCTCTCCGACCTGCTCAACCGCCATTGCCCACAGGAACCATTACTTCCGTCTATTCCGGAGGCAGTCAACTGATCACAATAGGCGCCTGTTCACATCCACTCGCAATGAGTGCAAGAGAACCCTAAATGACGCCAAACAGTTGTTTGCTGAGAGAAGGCGACAGCACATAGCTGACCGCAAGTTCGGCTCGAAGGACTAATGGATGATTTGTAAACGAGTGCTCAACAATAAGAAATCATCAATACCTTCTTTAATCCATGGATTTGCCGTTCTCACGTCATCTGCGGACAAAGCTGAGTGCTTTGCCCACAGATTCTCATCCAACTCCACCTTCGACTCGTCCGGAGTACACCCACCCGACTTCCTTATAAGAACTGAGGCCAAACTGCCGGACGTATATATTACCCCGACAGTAGTATCCAGAGTAATTTCAAAACTCGACCCACATAAGGCGTGTGGAGACGATGGAATCCCGGTGATAGTCCTTAAGAGGTGTGCTCCTGAACTTTCCCCTGTCCTCTCTAAACTATTTAACTACTAGCTTTCTGCTTCCTGCTTTCCTGCATGCTGGAAATTCTCTTCAGTCGTTCCTGTATTTAAGAATTGTGGTGAACCCTCGGACCCATCCAACTATCTCCCTATCAGTCTTCTACCGATATTCGGGAAAGTATTCGAGGCTATAATCAATGCTGAAATAGTTCATCATCTTACCGCCCACAAACTGTTCTCCGACAGGCATATGGATTCCGCTTTGCCAGGTCCACGGCCGACCTGCTAACAACCGTAACGGAGTACATGCTACAGGCCCTTGATGAGTCTAACGAGGCTCGCGAGGTTGCTCTGGACATCTCCAAGGCTTTTGACAGGGTTTGGCACTCTGGCCTCGTATGGTAATACTGGTCGCCTGCTTAACCTAATCCAATCTTTCTTAAATAACCGGAAAATGAAGGTCGTTCTGAATGGGCGTGCCTCTTCGTCCTACAGCACGAATGCTGGTGTCCCACAGGGCTCTATCCTGGGCCCGACGCTCTTCCTTATTTTCTTCAACAACCTCCCAGATGTGATCAAGTCCCAAGTTAGCATCTACGCAGATGACACTACAATATATTCCCGCACCAGTAAGAAACCTGTCGTGGCGGACAGACATAATCTCGCTGCTGAACTTGAACGGGATCTACACTCTGTGGTGAAATGGTGCAAGAAGTGGCTTGTCAACTTCAATTCATCTAAGACCAAGCTGTTTTCTGTCAACCATTACAGGCAACCTCTCCTGCCTCCCATAAGCATGGACCAAGCGATTCTCCCGGAGAGTAATATACTACGCCTCCTCGGACTTACCCTGTCCTCAAACCTCAAATAGAACCACTCTATTGAATCCATAGCAAAATCTACTGCTAAGAAGGTTGGGTCACTATGTCGATCCAGGATGTTTTTTCCACCTGAATCCATCCTGCATATATACAAGTCAACCATCCGTCCGTGCATGGAGTACTGCTGCCATTTATGGTCAGGTGTCCCTGCCGTTCTCCTCAATGTTCTTGACAGGCTCCAAAGGAGGGTCTGTAATGTGATAGGTACTGATCTGGCGATTCGACTGCAGCCACTTCCCCATCGTCGAAATGTGGCCTCCCTTTGTCTGTTCTATGAATACTTTCATGGCTTCTGCTCGGACGAGCTTAAGTCACTGATGCCTTCTCAACAGGTGTTTACTCGTGCAACCAGACTGGCAACTGGGTCTCACCCATTCACAGTCAGGTTAGCCAAATGCAGATGACAATTCAACTCCTGCAGCTTCTTCTCTTACACTTCCCGCCTGTGGAACTCGCTCCCGTATTCTTGCTTTGCTGACGGCTACAACCTCCAGAAATGTAAATGCAGTCAATACTCATCTACTAACCATTGGACTCTAGGTCTCACCCCACCCCCGTATAACCTTCCCTTTCTCTCCACCTATGTATCTGTCATCGCACCTGCTTTCTCAGCTTTCTATTGTTCCTTCTAACTAGTTTGTACTCCTCACTCTTTTCTAATTTATCTTTTTACATTTATGTATCCCCCTGCACATCAGTGGCGTTTCCACCTTACCCGTGGGGAAATGATTTTAAAAAAAAGTATTACAAATCTCCCTATAAACAGCTTTAGTCTTATGATTTCTTTGAAGTTTTAGATTTGCTTTTAGCTATTTTTTGTTTCCTATTTTATTTCACAATCTTTAACTTTGCATATATCTAAGTTGATTCAATGTTTTATAGAAGGATGAGTTAAATATTTTGCGATAATTATACTTTTCTGTTTTTCTTTCAACGTTTTTTTTATTATGTTCAGTACATGTATTGATATTCTGACATTATTATTATTTTCATTATCCTGGGTTGTTATCTTCAGACATTTCAACTTCAACGTATAATTATTTTCCTTGTTTTTTTTCCTGATTTTTTCATAGATCTTTTCTCTACAAGCTTTCAACAAACTTTCTATTTCCTTAGTATTCCTCGGTTTTTAAGATTAGTGGTCATTTTCTTAGAAAATATACATAATATTATAAGCTCTCTTTTTGAAACAATTTAAACTGCATTTTTGTGAAAAACGCTTATTCTTTAAAAGTTTTTGAACAGTGGAAACTAACTTGCTGACGTCCTTTCAAAAAGTTTGCTTCTTTCAGATATTTTCGAAACTGTTATTCTTCTATAAATGTGCATTACTATATTTAAACCTGTTTATCCCTGTTACACCATTCCATTATCTCATAAATAATCGACTTTTTTGTGGAAAGACGTAGTTAATCTCAAATAGTTACCAATACGATAAAGGAATTTCCAGAATATATTATTGAGATAGAATTCGCCATAAGATTATTGAAACATTAACATATAAATCTGGATTCATCAAAAAACTAATTTAAGCAAAGCGTAAAATATTAGGGTGTTGGCGACCCTGGCTCACCCCAATATCCTGTAGTCTTTTGCTATCTTTAGTAAGCCCTATTCTGTGAACTATAAACAATACTTTTATGTAGCTTAAAAGATGTATTCGTTTGTCTTTGATTACTATGTAGATGATATGATTGTCAAATTTTTCAAGAACTTTTTCTTTATTATATTATATAATAAATTCTATTTAACTTTCTGTAATATACAAATATTTTTGCCTTTCTATTGTCTCTATCGTTGCTTACATGTTTTTTGTATCGTTATCTTAACAACATTCTGTGGAACCATGTTTTTGTCGCATTAAATGTATTCTTTTTCTGCGATGACCTTGTTTAACATTCACTATTATACAGAAAGATTGATATTACATACACATCAAATTTCCCTTACTTTGTTTTTAAAGAAACATTGTTTTAGTTTCTTACGTAGTTTGGAAAAACCTCTTTATCATCAAAATATCCCTACCGATTTTGGAGTCGCATATTCTGTCTACTGTTACCCAAAGTTTATAGATACATGAATTATTCTACTTTCTCTAGTTTGGTATATCCAATTTTAAAATTGAGCTCTTTTGAGGAAAATCAAGCATTTTATTCTTGTAAATGTTATATAATCCTTCCTTTTCACTTTTCCTCATCGCTGTTTGTAGATGTTTTTAAAGTCAACACTTTTCGCTTGTAATGAACTATGTGCAAACTGCAAAAATTACGCTGATAAGAACGTGGTGACCAATAAAGAAATAGAAATAATAAATCTTTTAAAATCGCCTCAGTGTATAGTATGAACAGTTCTATTTGAAGACTAATGCTTATAATAAACAATTTCTTTTTACTTTGTATATTTATTGAATGAATTTTTTATAGTAATACCGTCTGTTTGCTCCCAGTATAGAACAAAATTGTTTTAATATACGTCACAAGTATGAGTAATTGTTTCAAGCATTATTTTTTACAAAGATACATTGTTCCTAGAAAATGAATACAAAAATATTCACTAGTCTACCATTATAGATATTGTAATAATTATCTTTAGCATTCACAGATCACACTATAAACATGAATGTATATAAATAATATATATCTATTCTTACACACACTCATACGAGCGCGCATGCCAGCACACATTTATATCAATAAAAAACTGGATTGTGTAAATCGGGATTGAAAGTGTACGAATTTTCAATCTCCTCTAGCAAGATAGATACGCTAGCTTTCAATGCTGACTAATTTAGGAGAATAACATCATGGAATTCGAAACTAGAGTTCCGTGAGGTTTAGACTGAAAGAAATTTAAATACCGTGGAATCGTGCTGACTGAAGACAGAAAGTGTGAAGCACGCATTTCAAAAGCTGACCAGAGTACTGAATGACAAATAAAATTACAGTGAAAACAAGTAAAGAGTGGTGGTTTGCTATGTGATATCTGTTTTTCTGTGTGACAGTGAATGTTGAACGATCTCTTCAAAGATGAACGAGAGGCTTGAGGCAACAGAAATGTGGTTTTACTGAGAGGAGGCTGAGGATAACAGGAACTAAGCACCGGACTAATGACGAGGTGTTGGAGATGAGTGAAACGAGGTTAAAATTCATATTTCCTGAGGTTTCTGGGACATGTTTTGAGCAAGGAAGACCGAAAATGTTTAATACTCACAGAACGAATAGAGGGAAAGTGAAATAGGGTTAGGCAGCATGTGTCCTGCTTGATATGTCTGAACAAATGGATGGCAAATGCTGTTTGGGAGAGATTCCAAGAAGAAGAATACTGAGAGCGACAAGAGACAAAGCCAAGTAGAAGACCATGATCGCCTATGTCTTGAAGGGACACAGCACACAAAGAAAAATATAGAGCAACCTATTTCTGAGAATATGGAGGGTTGAAGAAGTAGAATATTTATATTACAAGAGGGCAGAGATTATTTATTTAAATTTTTCATAGACGTTTTACCATAAACAAGGCAAAACGGCAAATGATGCGAAGGGAGTTACATTGAGAGAAATTCGTTGTAAATATATCGGGGGAACAAGGAAGAAAATACATCGTAAGAACATTTGCCATGGAAATATTTAGAGAAAAAAGCGAAAGAATTCGCATTACGTCGCTGAGAAAATAACTGGTGGCGAGGTTCCAATTAAGTATCTATTGTTTTCCAGATACCACTTTTTATTTTGTCACGAACAGTAAAGTTGAGTAGTGAGAGCATCGACTATATATGGCAACAGTATTAAATGCACGTAAGAATACTAAATGTATTAATATTACTAAATCTTTCTGACATGAAATCTTCCTGGTCCGACACAGTGAACGAAATCTTATATCAGTAGATGCAGCTATGGATCCTTTGTAGTCAGTCGATTTGAGATCATTTGACAAAGTGGGGCTAAGGAGGCACAGTATATTTCTCTTTATGAGAATACCGTCACTCATCCTGATGGTAGGCAGTTAAGTTTCTCTGTGGCGTGTAAAAGAGAGCTACCTGAAGACATTATGTTTTACGAAGATTTTCTACCCAATTCAATATCAGATTGTGTATGGTAGGTGTAAGCCAGGTGTAGATTGTCAGCGTTGGCACATTTACGACTGAAATGAACGTTTATGGTGAGAATATGTAGATGCATACTTGGGAACTGATTACATCAGGAAGAAATTTACTGAAGATAAAATTCGCATAGTAACTACTATAGTGTTTTGAGTAAATCCCATGATTGTGTCAAAGAATCTAGAAGTATTCCCGTTTAAACAACCTTTTTTACACTGTTTAATAAGAACGATTGACTTAAATCAAACAATAAGCCAGAAATATAGTAGCTCTGAAGAATGCACAGAAAGCCCGCATACAAAACCATATCAGATGCTTTTGAGTTAACATGAGCGACACTATGGGCTTCTCCATTCGTATCAAAAACCTGTTATATCAATCTATCTATCTATCTATCTATCTATCTATCTATCTATATACATACATATATATATATATATATATATATATATATATATATATATATATATATATATTCAATTATGGCCGTTAGCACATGTGCGGTAGACCTGGCAAACGTGAAGCTAAATTGTTTGTCTGAGAGAACACTGTGTGATGTGATACACTTAACTATTTCAGCATTAATAATAACTTCGAATATCATACTGAAAGAGATAACTGACTAATAGAACGCTGATTATATGGTGAAAGGGCAACATAGCTTTCTCAAAAGCATGAACTACAAAGGGGGCGTTCCAACATGCAGGTAAGCAGGACGTACAGAAATCATAGTAATAGAGTTTGAAGAAGACTCCAGCCAGATCAAGGACTTATTTGTTTAGGCTGATGGCTAGAATTTGTCTCTATTATATTATATATTATCTAGCATGCAGCATTCGCTAGAGAAAGGAATGTCGTAGAGAAAGAAAAATATAGCGTACTGAGTATAGCAGATAGACACTCGGATATATGTAAGAGTGAACAGGAGCCTCAAGAGAGATTTCCCTAACTAGAGGGAGATTTTCGTTGACGTAAAATCACAAGCCATGCACGTGAACATTTCAGACTTTTTTCAAAGAGGAAGGTATCCTGGAATCGAGACATAAGAAGTGGGAAATGTAGGTTTGAAGTTAGTTTTAACGAGAGCTAGAATTTTAGAAGATCCTTTTGTAGATGAATAATTGCACACCGCAAACGTTGGTACAGATAATATATGTACCTTAGAGGAGGAAATGTTAAGATGTTAATGTGTTTAGTCTTTGGCTGGTTTATTTTTATTTCTTTGAATGTGTATTGTAATAATTTGGAGAGATGGTAAAGAGAAAACTATAGTAGAAGTAGTATTTGGTCGTCCAGTGCAGCATGTGAGGGAAAATAACAGACGCAGATTGCAGCATATATTGCCTCAGGTTTGTCCACCAAAGGTACTTGCAGTGACACCCATCTATATCAATACAAGAACCTCATTATAATGTAACTGTTGATTAGCGCAGACTCTCAAGTCACTACGCAATATTTCGAACTTCTTAAATCTTTGTCAGTAGCACCAAACACAAAACTGACAGCCCAGTACCGACAGTAGAATAAACCTTGCCATCATATACACACATTTCAAAAACATGTATCAGCAGCACCTATGCAGATTTAAGGAAAAGTAACAAACATGGAACACTACGTAAACAGAAAAAAGGTCTCTGCTTTGGTTCAAGATAAGAGAAACGTTTAAGGACCTAGCTATGAAAGAGCACGTCTACTGTTATTAGCCTATCGGAGTCTATTGAACGTTCAACAGCATGTTCGCATGTATAGTAATATAAATTCATATAATATTTTCCCCAAACTTAAATAATTAAAGAACATACAGCAAGGCAGTTATAACATGTTCTCTATTTATCTTTGTATATCTATCATACAAAATATTTTTCCATTTATCAGTAAATACAAGCCTACTTGAAAATCTTAGTACATCTGTCTGAATAGGCTAAGACGTAAAATTGTTTATTTTATTTTCTGAGAACATACATTTACAAGAGCACCCAGTGTATATATTTAATACACAAACAACTAAGAATTCTGCATTGTGTCTTCTGCAATGATTATTAAATAACCGCCTTTTCAACCATCTGCAAACGCAAAATATATTATGTTAACAGACCATTCCCTTGGTACTGCGTTGTTTACGTCGAAATGCCTGATGGTTTCCCACACACTTAACACATAAGAGACATGTAATATCACTTTTTCTTAAACTCATTTCTTGACGATTCTTCTTTACACATTTTCACACACACACACACACACACACACACACTATCTCTCACTCTTTTTCTCTTTATATATATATATATATATATATATATATATATAATTATATTCGATTTTTATCCAAGCAACAAGTACACCTACTAAAACAAAAAAGTTTAGTGGCTGTGGATGAAGGAGAACGTGATGCTAGTAGATAGCGATTCCCACTACTTAAAATGCTTAGAGATTGGAGTTGGCTGAAAAGCAACAATTAGCATAGAAATTACGGATAAATCTCGCCAACTCAATTTTAAATTAATGAGATACAGGCGCCAGTCTAGTATTGCTTTTAAATTTACAAAAATCTACGTAATATAGTGAATAGATTATCCGAATAATTACCATGAAAGTATTTATAGAAAAGACACATGGAAGTAAGGCTACGGCAATGGGAATTTGACTGAATCTGAGCCGCTTGATCAGGACCGAAAATAATGATGATTTTTCTTTGTATTTTATGAAGGGCTCAAAGTACATAGCATGTGCAAGTGAGCATAGTTGTTAAGAAAAAATTAAACATAGTCAAATGGTAGACTTTCATATATGTATATAAGACTCTCAGAAAATATGTTATCCACGACATAGTCAAACAAGTGATCATTTGTTTTTGTAATAATCTATGTATGGTGAAATGATAGACTTTCACTTAAATATGATAGATTCCAAGAAAATATATTTCCCCCGACATAGTATTCCAAGAAATCATATGAGTTAGTAATAATTTAAGCATGTTCAAATGATATCCTTTCACATTTGTATGATACATTCCGAGAAAATATATCCCCCACGAATCAATATATTATATTTGTGTAATATAAGTATGTCTAAATTTTAGACTTTCACATATGTATGATAGATTCCAAGCAAATATGTCTCCAACAGCATAGTGAACCAAGATATCATATCTGTTAGTGATAATCTAAGAATGATCAAATTGTAGACATTTACATATGTATGGAAGATTCCTAGAAAATATGTCTCTCATGATACAGTGAATCATGTTTCTTAGAAGCTGATCTAGCAATGAATTTTCTATAGTTTTTCTCTTTAAGTTAGCTAACAATGTTCGCAACGATAGACTTTTCCTTGATGTTAGCATCAGCTAGGCAGATGTAAGGCAGAAGAGGGTTTTTTACACAATTAATATCAACAAATTTATATTTGAAGGTGTTAAAATTACAATCCTCTGTTTTGGACATTGGTTGCCATTATGACTTTATCGAAATGATCAGCCTTTTTATTGCGACAAGAATAAATATTTGTTTCGACAGCGTAGATAGAAAATTGCAAGCTAGAATAAATACCCAAAAAAGAGATAAACAAATATTTTAACAAAGAACAATTGTAGAAAATATATAGAAAATGTGAAAGTCACCACTCGACTGTGTAGTCCGGATGTCAGCAACAGCTGCATATTCCTAATTGGAAGAGTTCATGTGAGATTGTAAGTTCTTTTGAAAATAAGCTGCGAGGTTTTTCTTTGTCACAGGCGGCAGATTTCGTATCGTTGCGGGAGTAATTGGCGGTGTTGTAAGCAGAAGATACCTACTTGGGATCTTATTACATCAGAGATTGTTGATAAATATGAGAAAAATCGTAGGACCTAGAATATATACTTAATGGACACACGGGTTTGTATGATAGTATCTAGAATCATGTCCATTCAGTACTAAATTTATTACTCGATTTGAATGAGAGACTGGGTTAGGTCACACAAACGACCTGTTATACCGTAGCTCTTTAGCTTGCATGGAAGTCCAGCGTACCTTTGATCACAATGAAATCACAATCAGGACCGAAAATAATGATGATTTTTCTTTGTAATTTATCAAGGGGCTCAAAGTAAATAGCATGAGCAACAGAGCATAGTTGTTAAGAAAAAATTAAGCATAGTCAAATGGTATACTTTCATATATGTTTATAAGACTCTCAGTAAATATGTTACCCACGACATAGTCAAACAAGTGATCATTTGTTTTTGTTATAATCTATGTATGGTCAAATGATAGACTTTCACTTAAATGCTTTGAAGGTATCTAGTTAACAGCTAGAGCTTCGCCGTTCTTATTGAGAGCCTGTGATGGTCGTTAACATATGAAACCTGGCGAAGTGGAAACCATACTGTTTATCAGAGAAGAGGAAATGGGTTTTGAGATGTTGAAGCGCTTTTGAATTGAAAATAGCCACGAATATCTTGCGAAAATCGGTAGAAGGCTGATATTGGATTATTTAGAAGAGCTTGAGGGTTCTCCAGCGTTCTTAGAGAGACCACTGAGGAGGACTTCCAGCGGGCAGGCAAGCAAGAAAAGGCAGGCAGTAGTTGTAGAGTTTGAAGAAGAGTGAGGTGACTTCAAGAGCACATGTCTTCAGGACAATGACTGAGATTCTGTTACCCCCTTTCAACTCATGGGAGTCAAGCTTTGAAATTATGTTAGAGACCAGCAGAGATTAATGTGAATATCACTCAGTTGTGCCTCAGTTCTTAGTAGAAAATCAGTTGGGATATTTCAGTTAAATCATATGTTGAGTTGATGGAGAATCTGCAGGCAAAACAATGTCCGCTGAAAATGTTATTCCTTGATAGGCTTTAGAGCCGAACTTGCGGGATGATATACGCTGTCCCATTCTTTCAGCAAACAACAGATTATCTTGCACTGATTGCGATCAAAGCAAAATGTGGACTATTATATTAAGATGAATCATAAAAGTGTATGCATATAAATACATGGCTAAGACAGTCTTGTTTTCACCAGCATTTTCTGCAGATTAGGGATTGATTAGACGATCGATATATACTCTTGATAGTGAATTCTTAATGGTTAGTTTTTCAGATTATCTCTGTTTTAACTAGTCTTATCTGACTCCCTGTCAGCTGTTGTTTTTATTTAATTCTTTTACTTTGAAGCTTTTAATCTTTGTTCTTCGTAAATCCATCGTTCATCTCTGCCTTTCTATTGTTCTTATACTAGCAATATTTGATTCTCAGTTTCAGTTTGTCTCTGGTGCTGCATTGGAATATCAGCAGACAATTTCCTTGTAAAAGACGTTTTCTTCTTATATATCAGTTATAGTGGTAAATGCGCCGACAACGTATAAAGAAGAAATCTAATTGTTCTAATCTATGCTACACTCGTAAACGTCCCGAAACTGTAGGAGGCATACACGGAGAGCCTGAAAATGAAATACGAGCGACAAATTGGAAACAGAAGCTCAAAATAGGACACACTAAGAGAAGCACTACTGACAACAGAAAACGGCATCATCACAAACAAACAAAAAAACGTCGGAAGAAAAATGAGTGGATCATTGAAGAGATACTTGACATGAGGCAAAAGAAATAAAAATCACTTCTAAGTCATAGACATAAAAAATACAAAACACAATGAATTAATGAGCAAATGAAGACATGGTAAAAAACATTGGCTCAAAACAAATGCGCAGAAATACAGAGAATGAGAACAACAAATAAGGGGGATTTGGATAAAAAAAGACATAAGAATTAACAGGAAAAAACGACATGTTTAGCAAATGGATGATATATATTAAAGGACGGAATTCTCATATTAGATAAAGAGAAATATTCAGCGATGGGACGAGTATACCAGAGGCCTCTTCCACTACAAAAGCAAGTATCCGGCAATACGCAGATATAGCGACGGACCAGAAATAAAAATCAAATTGGAATCTGAAGTGGCCAATTTGAACAGAACCAAAGTAGAACATTTATTGTAATACAGATGCATTAAACGACTTTAGCGTGGACACGCTCACAAAAAAAAAAAAAAAAAAAAACATAAACAAAATCTGCAACAGCAGTTGCAATACCGGAAGACCTAAGATAAACTTTATATATATATATATATATATATATATATATATATATATATATATATATATATATAAAGAGTTGACAGTATGTGATTCTTGGGAATTATGAAAATACTTAGGCTTTGTTTCAGTAGATCTTTAAATCCGTTAAAATTTTGATTAACTAAAAATGTGTCATCTCTCTAGAGTTAACATATAATGAGAAACGGAATACAAATCTTATAGCACTGCTCAAAAAACCAGCTGCAAATGAATGTGAACTCCACCGATGAATCAGATTAATGAGCCACATAACAAAACTTATCGACCTGCCTCAGATGAAGGGCATTAAGCAGAATCAGGCTAGTGATAGAAGAGGAACAGTGCTAGTTTGTTAAAGATACCAGAAAAACTCGATATTTATGTTCAGAATGCTATCTAAAAGTGTAATACAAATGTAGAAGAAGATGCATCAGTGCTTTATAGACGGCGCAAAAGTATTTGACAAAGTACGCTACAAAGACTTATTGGAGATGCTCGGTTTCCTCGACATATTCATGTAAAACATATTAAGATAATCAAAACTATATTAGCAGTAAAAACCCCAGGTTTCAAATTAGAAATGAAGTCAGCAGGTTTGAAAAATTAAAAAGATTCGTAAGACATGTAATATTTTTCTAACTGGATCTATTAATTCTGTATAGCGAAAACATTCTAAGATAAATGCAGTAGACAGTATTTCTCAATGGCGATCAAAATCTCAACATTAGATATGTGGATGTTAAAGTGTTGATAGCAAACACGGAAAGGATAATGCATGACCTTCTACAGAATGTAGTAAAAGAAGGCAAAAAGAAAGTAGTGAGCATAAAATTCAAGAAAACCGAATAAATGATCATCAACAAAAGGAAGACTCCAAGATGCCAATATCGAGGAAACTAAAATAAAACTTGTAAACACAATTAAATAGCTCTAAAACGTTGTGACATTGGATGGAAAGTGCATAACTAAGAGCGGACAGAGGCATTGTCTTGTCCAAGGAAGCATTTGGAAAGTTAACTATTTAATATGACTTTCTGTATTGTGGCAGCGAATATTTCACGTTCTCTATAAAGATGAAAGTGATGCTCCAGACTGCAGAAATCTTGTTTTATAAAAGGATGGTAAGCATACCATTTGACAAATGATTAGATACTGGAGAAGATGCAAACATGAAGGAAATTTATATTTAACCCCAGGAAGAGGCAGGTGTGACACGTAATGAGGAATGAGAGTTTAAATAATCTGATACGCAGAGGACGGAAAGAGGCTAAGAAAGTCAAAATAATGCAGCCCGAGTCATATTTAATGGGCTTTGGCCAATGGATGCTGTAGCAGTGTTTGTGATATATCAGTCAGTTAAGTGCCATACGTGATACACGCTTGGGCGATCATGTCTCGAAAGAGACATTACCGACTGGGCAGAGGATTATCCCGCAGTAGGTTACCATTGCTTTCTGCGGTAAACTGGTTGCCGACCAAGCTATAGAACCCAATCTGTCCTGTTATTTAACCCATTATTTAACTGGAAGGAATAGACGGATTAATACCTTTCTCAAGTGTATTTGCGCGAAAGTTAAAGCAATGAATTCGGTTGTAATTCGAACTCGGCTCCCCGATTTCTCGTTCGGAGCCGATATACAATGCACTACATCCTTGTATGATATACCAAAAGAAAACATATTAAGAGATACAAAAGGTAAATCCAAGTAGACGTGAATGATCGACTACGTCCTGAATGGACGAAACACATGAAAAAGAAGTTATTTCTAAGTAGCACTGTTATTTTATGGATATATGTCACTCTCACTAGATTAAAAATATATACGTTGATCTTTTTAAATTTTCTCAGAATGACGAATCAATGATTTTTAAATTTTAGAGCAAGTTCAAACATGTTAAAACCAAAATAAACTGAAATTATTCCACTATCTGTTTCCCATAATAATGGAAATAACACTTTACGGCGTGAGGGATTTGATTCCCACGCCGATACGTTACCAAATATTTTCTATTTATTCATAGAAACACACATTTAAACTTTCTGACACTGAAATACTAACAAATGATGTACTCGTTGTATGTAGATAGACAAATGTAAAATATAAAGTTTATTAATTTCTTAATAAATTATCAGAAAGAAAAAAATAAATGTATAATTCTTTATTTAAAACTAAAACACTTGAAGATAATGAACTTATAATTGATATCGTACTATAGTATAATATATACTTTCATTGTTTCAGTACTAATATCTAAACTATAACTGATAAACAATGACGCCGAACAGAAAATGCCAAATTTATAAATACGACTGTTATAAGCAGAATGAAAAAGGAAAATTAAACATATGATTCTCGATTCCATTTAAAAATAAAACAAATAAATACTAATACAAAATATACACTATTGTTATGCTTATATAAGGCATAAAATATGACAAAGTGCTATAGTTTAATCGAATAATATATTTCGTTCGCAACTTA